>LS990924.1:14194806-14717306 GCA_900464855.2 Musa schizocarpa | reverse complement strand
ACTGGCCAAAACAGCCCAAAAACGGGCCAAAACTGGCCATTTTTGGCTGAGCGGGCGAGAGGCAGCACCGTCCCTGCTATACGAACGCCCCATCCAGCCCTGTGCCACCCGGGGGGTTCCAGGGTGCTGAGATGGCTGACGTTTTGCTCCGCTCACGTCGTTCGCCGCGGCACGCAAGAACTGCCCAAAAACTGGCCAAAACAGCCCAAAAACGGGCCAAAACTGGCCATTTTTGGCTGAGCGAAGCGAAATGGCGAAGCGGCGGACAGCGAAGCGAGCGAGAGGCAGCACCGCCCCTGCTATCTGAACTCCCCATCCAGACCTGTGCCACCCGGGGTTCCAGGGTGCTGAGATGGCTGACGCGTTTTGCTCCGCTCACGTCATTCGCCGCGGCACGCAAGAACTGCCCAAAACTGGCCAAAACAGCCCAAAAACGGGCCAAAACTGGCCATTTTTGGCTGGCGAAGCGGCGGACAGCGAAGCGAAGCGAGAGGCAGCACCGCCCCTGCTATACTTAACGCCCCATCCAGCCCTGTGCCACCCGGGGTTCCAGGGTGCTGAGATGGCTGACGTTTTGCACCGCCACGCCGTTCGCCGCTGACGCAAGAACTGCCCAAAAACTGGCCAAAACAGCCCAAAACGGGCCAAAACTGGCCATTTTTGGCAGAGCGGGCGAAGGCGGCGGACAGCGAAGCGGCGAGAGGCAGCACCTTCCCTGCTATTGAACGCCCCATCCAGCCCCTGTGCCCCCGGGGTTCCTGTGGTGCTGAGATGGCTGACGTTTTGCTCGCCACGCCGTTCAGCAAGGGCACGCAAGAACTGCCCAAAACTGGCCAAAACAGCCCAAAAACGGGCCAAAACTGGCCAATTTTGGCTGAGCGAAGCGAGCGGCGAAGCGGCGGACAGTGAGCAATGGGTTAGAGAGGCAGCACCGTTCCTGCTATATTTAACGCCCATCCAGCCCTGTGCCACCCGGGGGTTCCAGGGTGCTGAGATGGCTGACGTTTTGCTCCGCTCACGTCGTTTCGCCCGGCACGCAAGAACTGCCCAAAAACTGGCCAAAACAGCCCAAAAAGCGGGCGAAACTGGCCATTTTGGTTGATGGCGAGGCGGCGAGCCGCCGACAGCGAAGCGAAGCGAGAGGCAGCACATTCCCTGCTATACGAACGCCCCATCCAGCCCTGTGCCACCCAGGGGGTTCCAGGGTGCTGAGATGGCTGACGTTTTGCGCCGCTCACGTCGTTAAGGCACGCAAGAACTGCAAGAACTGCCAAAAACTGGCCAAAACAGCCCAAAACGGGCCAAAACAGGCCATTTTGGTCGAGCGAAGCGAAGCGGCGGACAGCGAGTGAACCGAGAGGCAGCACCGTCCTTATATCTGAACGCCCCATCCAGCCTTTGTGCCACCGGGGGGTTCCTGTGGTGTTGAGATGGTCGACGTTTTGCTCCGCCACGCCGTTCGCGCTGCGCACGCAAGAACTGCCAAAAAATCGGCTAAAACAGCCCAAAAACGGGCCAAAACTGGCCATTTTAGCGAGGATGGCGGCGGGCGAAGCGGCGGACAGCGAAGCTTAAGCGAGGCAGCACCGTCCCCTGCTATCTGAACGCCCCATCCAGCCCCCATACCCCGGGGTTTCTGTGGTGTCGAGATGGTCGACGTTTTGCTCCGCTCACGTCGTTCGCCGCGGCACGCAAGTGATGGGGATATAGACAGGAATAACCTTTGTATAGGAACAAATACTAGAAGACCAAAATACGCAGCGGAATAAAATGGAAACACATTCAAACAGAACACCAAGATATACGTGGAAAACCCCTTCAATGTGAAGGGTAAAAACCACGGGGCAAACTAGAGATAATTCACTATGAGAATAATGAATATACAAATCTCAATCTCTTGCCCAAAACCCAAGCAACAACCACAAGAGAATAACGGGATACAAGGATCACGTTATCGCCCACAATATCTAAAACCTCCCAAGTAATCACAAAGAAGAGACTACTGTAGATTTGATCTAACCCGAGATGAGAACAACGCTAGATGATTGTGAACAGTCTCTCTCTGCGTTGTCCTTGTCTTCTTCCTTTCTTTCTCTTCCTTTTTCTGCCTTGTTCTCCTTCTTCTCTTTGGAATCTCGTGGCTACTAAGATCTGCCGCGTTGTTGTTTTTTTTATAGCTTTAATCTACCTCTAAAACGCAGCCACCACCACCCCCCTAATCTTAATTAGGGTTAGGTTAAGAGGGGGTGTGAGTTGTGGTCGATAAAGCCCACATGGGCTGAATATGGGCCATCGACCCAACAACCTCCCCCCCTCAAACCCATAAGGGAGGCTGTCCCATGACTCCTCAATGTGAAGCCATACCGAATCAACCTGTCGGCATATCTCCTGTCTTTCTTTTGTTAAGGTCTTCGTCAACATGTCCGCTCCGTTGTCATCAGTATGAATTTTCAAGTCAGAATCGCTTCTCTTAAAATACATTTCGAATCCAAAGTGGTATCGACATCTATATGCTTTGACTTGGAATGAAACATTGGGTTCTTACACAAATGGATGGCACTGGGCTGTCACAATGCACCACATAATTTTTTTGTTTTCAACCCCCCAATTCTTGTAAGAATTCTTTCATCCATAACATTTCTTTGCATACCTCTGTAGCAAAGACAATATATTCTGCTTTCGTGGTGGAGAGAGCAATACACATTTGTAAACCCGGATTGCCATGACACAGCCTCCCCCCGCAAAAGTAAGTACATAACCTGAAGTAGACTTCCCTCGTATCTATATCTCTTGCCATATCTGCATCTGTAACTGTTAACGCAGGTGGTCCACCTCCAAAGCTTAAACAAACCTTAGAGCTCCCTTTGAGATATCTAAAATCCACTTCATTGCTGCCCGATTGCTTTTTGCCCTGGATTTGCAAGAAATCTGCTAGTAACACCCATCGCATATGCGATGTCCGCCTCGTACATACCATTGCATACATTAAACTTCCAACTGCTGAAGCATAAGGAACCTTTTGCATTTTCTCCTTCTCCTCATCACTTGACGGACTGTTTCGAGCACAACTTGAAGTGACCTGCAAGAGGAGAACCAACTGGCTTAGCATTGCTCATACTAAATCTTTCCAATACCTTCTCGATGTATTTCTCCTGTGACAACCAAATCTTCTTGTTTTTCCTGTCACACGAAATCAGATGCCTAGTATTTGCTTTCTTTGGCCCCATGTCCTTCATTGCAAAAAGACTCACTCGGTTCCTTCTTCAACCTGTCAATTTTAGACATATCTTTTCCAAGAATAAGCATGTCATCAACATAAAGTAAGAGAATAATAAAATTCTCACCAAACCATTTGATGTACACACAATGATCAAGCCGTTTTTTTGTATCCATTTTCTCGTCATAAATGAATCAAACTTTCAGTACCATTGTCTTGGAGCTTGCTTTTAGCCCATACAAGCTCTTCTTCTTCAACTTGCAGACAAAATTATCTTTACCTTTGACTTTGAAGCCTTTCGGTTGCTCCATATAAATTTCCTCCTCCAAATCACCATGAAGGAAAGCTGTCTTCACATCTAACTGCTCAACCTCCAAGTCCTGGCTAGCAGCAATACCAAGAGCAACACGAATAGAAGACATTTTAACAACAAGAGAAAATATCTCTTCAAAGTCAATACCTTTCTTTTGACCAAAGCCTTTCACAACCAATCTAGCTTTGTACTTTGGTTGAGAACAATATTCTTGAGTCTTCAACCTAAAAACCCACTTGTTCTTCAAGGCCTTCATTCCATTTGGTGGTAGCAGCACCAAATCATAAGTGTGGTTCTTCGAAGAGCATCCATCTCTTCCCTGCATAGCAACTAACCACTTCTCTTTTCTCGCTCACTCTCAACCGCTTCCCGGTAACTCTCTCGGTTCACTGCATCGTAAGCATCACATACTCATCTCAGAGTATCTTCCGGAAGGTTGACGTTGTCTAGAAGATCTTCTCAATTGAGGTTCTCTGGGGAACTTGCTCTCCTACTTCTTCTTGCTCAACATGTCCGCAGGTAAATCAATATCAAAGCTCTACACTATTTTCCTCCACATCTCCCCATCACCCCGATATCTTTGGAGGAGGAATAACTGGGTCACAATCGCTAATCCTTCTCTGAAGTCTTGGCCGGTGCCTTCTTCTTCAAATCCTCAAAGGTTTGATCCTCAAAGAAGACCACATCTCTACTCCTCAACACCTTCGCTTTTCGGATCCCAAAGCTCAGAACCAAACTGATCATGTGAGTAACCAAGAAAAATACATTCTTTAGACTTACCATCTAGCTTGGACCTCTCATTATTGGAACATGTGCAAATGCACGACAACCAAACACTCTCAAATGCCCATAGGGAAACATCTTTCCCTGACCATACATGCTCTGCAACATCACCATCTAGGGTCTGTACATGGTGATAAGTTGATCACATCAACTGCAGTCCTCAAAGCCTCATCCCAAAACCTTTTGGGTAGCTTGGCCTGTAGAAAGCATACATCTGATCTTTTCCATGATGGTGCGGTTCATCCTCTCTGCAATTGCATTATTTGAGGTGTACCAGAACTGTCATCTCATGTTGGATCCCATGCGACCTGCAATAGTCATTAAACAATCCCATATACTCACCACCATTATTATCGATCTTATGCATTTCAATTTCCTTTCTGTCTCCCTTTCAACCCTGGCATGAAACTCTTTGAAGACATTAATAACCTGATCTTTGGTCTTCAAAGCATAAGCCCAAACTTTCCTGGAAAAATCATCTATAAAAGTGACAAAATAAAGTGCACCACTTATACCAAGAACATCAACAGATCCACCAGGAGTTTTTGTCCTCAAAGGACCACATACATCTGTATAAACACGGTCTAAGGCATGCATTTTTCTAGACAAAGCAGCACTAGCAAATGAAACTCTATGTTGTTTACCAGCCAAACAATCAATACAAGGGTTCAGATGTATACCTCTGAGATCTGGTAATACCTCTCTCTTGGAAAGAGCTTGCAGCCCCTTCTCGCTCATGTGTCCCAATCGCCTATGCCACAACTCCATACTGAAGTCTTTCTCTGTAGCATTTAACTGCTCACCATAAGCTTTAGCCTGCAACCTGTACAAAGTATGACATTTCTTTCCATTAGCTATAACAAGAGAACCCTTATTGAGCTTCCATTGCCCTCTGTGAAATCTGCTTTCATACTCTTCATCATCTAGTCTTCCAACTGAAATTAAATTTAGCCTCAAGTCAACCACATGCCTCACATCCTTAAGTACCAACTTATAGCCAAGGTTGGTCTTTAAATGGATATCACCCATGCCAATGATGTCTGTTGTGCCATAGTTGCCCATCTTGACAACACCAAAGTTTCCAGACCTGTATGTAGCAAAAAACTCCCTCCGTGGTGTAGCATGATAAGAAGCACCTGTGTCAATCACCCACTCAAGATCCTGACATACACAAGAAAAAAATATCATCGAAGGAGACAAAATCAAATAATCACCACCCCTAGATCAGAGGCTGTAGTATTATCCTTTGACTCAGAGACTCCACTTTTTTTCCCTTTTTCTTGTTCTTCTTAGGTTGCTTACATTGGTTCTTGTAATGTCCTTTCTCACCACAGTTATAGCAAACAATATCTTTTCTTGATCTTGACTTGCTCCTACCCATACGTGAACTGCTTCTAGACTTTGACCTTCCTCGTTCTTCGAGATAAGTGCCCGTGAATCATTCTCGAGATGTTGTAGAACTCTTTCTTCTCAACTCCTCATTCAACAAACTGCTTGTTACTTGACTCATAGTGACAATACCATCGGGCTTGAGAATTACTAAGGGAAACCACCGGTGTCTCCCAACTTTTCGGTAATGAACCGAGAAGTAACAATGCCTCGCAACTCATCATCAAGAGACATTCTCATAGAGGATAACTGGTTAGTAATACTCTGCATTTCATTCAAATGCTCAGCAATAGAAGCACCCTCTCTATATTTTAGGTTCTAAGTTTTTCTCGATCAAAAAAAGCTTTGTTGCCTTTTTTTTTTTCTTTCATAGAGACTTTCCAATTTTTTCCAAAGAGAATATGTAGAAATTTCAGTAGAAACATGGTGAAATACACTATCATCAAGCCCACTGTCTAATAAATCCAATTGTTTTTCGATCTAACCTCTTCCACTCATCATCTGTCATAGTTGTAGGTTTTGCACTATCCCCTTGCAAAGGTCCATACAAATCTTTGCAATGCAAGAGATCTTCCATTCTTGGTTTCCATATCATCCAATTATTTCCATTCAAACTAATCATGAAGAAATATTATGGCCTCCATATTCAAATACAAAAATTAAATCACCAAAACCCCGCCTCGATACCGGTTAATGGGGATATAGACAGAATAACCTTTGTATAGGAACAAATACTAGAAGACCAAAATAAAGCCGGAATAAAATGGAAACACAATCAAACAGAACACCAAGATATATCATTGGAAAACCCCTTCAAGTGAAGGGTAAAACCACGGGCAAACTAGAGATAATTCACTATAAGAATAATGAATATACAAATCTCAATCTCTTGCCCAAAACCCAAGCAACAACCACAAGAGAATAACGGGATACAAGGATCACGTTATCGCCCACAATATCTAAAACCTCCCAAGTAATCACAGCAAGAGACTCATCAGATTTGATCTAACCTGAGATGAGAACACTGCTAGATGATTGTGAACAGTCTCTCTGCGTTGTCCTTGTCTTCTTCCCTTTCTTTCTCTTCCTTTTCTGCCTTGTTCTCCTTCTTCTCTTTGGAATCTCGTGGCTACTAAGATCTGCCTCGTTGTTGCCTTTTTATAGCTTTAATCTGCCTCTAAAACGTAGCCACCACACCCCCCTAATCTTAATTAGGGTTAGGTTAAGAGGGGGTGTGAGCTGTGGGCTGATAAAGCCCACATGGGCTGAATATGGGCCATCAGCCCAACAGCAAGAACTGCCCAAAAACTGGCCAAAACAGCCCAAAAACGGGCCAAAACTGGCCATTTTTGGCTGAGCGAGCGAGCGGCGAGCGGCGGACAGCGAGCGAAGCGAGAGGCAACACCGTCCCTGCTATACGAATGCCCCATCCAGCCCTGTGCCACCCGGGGTTCAGGGGTGCTTGAGATGGTCTGACGTTTTGCTTCGCTCATGTCGTTCGTTAAGGCACGCAAGAACTGCCCAAAAACCGCCAAAACGCCCAAAAACGGGCCAAAACCGGCCATTTTTGGTCGAGCGAAGCGAAGCGGCGAAAGGGCGGACAGCAAGTTTAAGCGAGAGGCAGCACCGCCCCTGTTATCTGAATGGCTGGCCCATCCATCCAGCCCCAGCCATACGGGGGGGGTTCCGTGGTGCTACGTTCAATGATGTTTTGCTCCGCCACGCCGTTCACCGCAAAGACGTAAGAACTGCCCAAAAATTGGCGCAAGAAAGGGCCGGGCCAAAACTGGCCATTTTGGCTGTGCGGCGAGGGGCGAAGCGGGCGGGCGGACAGCGAGAGGCAGCGGCGTCCCTGGTTGGGTTCATTGTATTGTCTGAACCCAAAGCCAACAGGGTGCTGAGATCTGAGCTGAGCTGCGAGGCGGGTGAAGTAAGCGAGGGCATTGAGGCGGGTAATGATGTGCGATTCTACGGACGGGCCATTGGCACATTGGTTGGTGCTTGTGCCTGCATAGCGGCAACGCTTGTGCCTCGTCGAATCCTGCAGTGACCGCTCCGTCATTGCTAGCGCCTCATCGAATCAAAGGCACTTTCGGCCGACACGCGGCGGTGGCTCTGCATTCTTGAAAGGCCGCTGCCGCGACTTTGGATACCTCGGCTCAGCCCCTAAGTTCAACGCGCCCCGCCGGATATTTCGACCGCCGATCGCCGCTTTCAACCTCGTCGCGGGAGGGCAGTGAATTTGGGGGGGGGGGGGGGGGGACGAATCCGCGGCGACGCAGGGCTGGATCTCGATGGATCGTGGCAGCAAGGCCAGTCTACCACTTACAATGCCCCATCGCGTATTTAAGTCGTCTGCAGTGACCGCTCCGTCATTGCTAGCGCCTCATCGAATCAAAGGCACTCGGCTGCTGCACTTGGATACCTCAGCTCAGCCCCTAAGTTCAATGCGTCCCGTCGGATATTTCGACCGCTCGACTGTCGCTTTCAACCTCGTCGGCGTGGAGGGCAGTGAATTTGGGGGGGAGGGGGGGACGAATCCGTGCGACGCAGGGCTGGATCTCAGTGGATCATGTCGCAGGGCGTCGGTGGTCAACTGCACAATAGTAGGGAACCCACCGCGGCAAACAAATCCATCACCGCTCACATACCGACACAGTCATCCCATCGGACAGCCCATCGCCAACCACGAGCAACAAAGACTTAAGTGGCCGATCAAACAAGGCAATCGACAACAAGACACCGCCATGCACGAAGAAGTACAGAGCAAGGCATTTTTGGCCACACAAGGAAGAAGATGATTTCAATCGAAGGAAAAACGGCCCATAAACAGGCCAAAAACATACCAAAACTGGCCATTTTTGGCTGACGTTTTGCTCCGCTCACGTCGTTCACCACGGCACGCAAGAACTGCCCAAAAACTGGCCAAAACGGCCCAAAAACAGGCCAAAACTGGCCATTTTTGGCTGAGCGAGCGAGCGGCGAGCGATGGACAGCGAGCGAAGCGAGAGGCGGCACCATCCCTGCTATACGAACGCCCCATCCAGCCCTGTGCCACACGGGGGGTTTGTCACGACCTGGGTCTGATGAGCTAACTGGCCAATAACTCCATTTTGGTCCTTGCAACCACGGACCAAAATGCTTAAGCGGGACTTAACGTAGTACACTCATCAGGCCCTTATAAGCTAATCACACATATTACCCACTTCCGATGTGGGACTAATGGGATATTACATTATCCCCAACTCAATTAGCTTGACGTCCTCGTCAAGGCCAGACATAACCCAGATCGAACCCTAGCATAGTGCATGTGAGGTTTAACTCAGTGGTGGCTCCACGCCATGATGAGTTCTCTGACTCCATCCACGGGTAGCCCTTTCCTACTCGAGCCCTCTCACCCTGCCCAAATGCTAGGTCGGCTCTGATACCAAATGTCACGACCCGGGTCTGATGAGCTAACTGCCACGCCATGATGAGTTCTCTGACTCCATCCACGGGTAGCCCTTTCCTACTCGAGCCCTCTCACCCTGCCCAAATGCTAGGTCGGCTCTGATACCAAATGTCACGACCCGGGTCTGATGAGCTAACTGGCCAATAACTCCATTTTGGTCCTTGCAACCACGGACCAAAATGCTTAAGCGGGACTTAACGTAGTACACTCATCAGGCCCTTATAAGCTAATCACACATATTACCCACTTCCGATGTGGGACTAATGGGATATTACATTATCCCCAACTCAATTAGCTTGACGTCCTCGTTAATCGAACCCTAGCATAGTGCATGTGAGGTTTAACTCAGTGGTGGCTCCACGCCATGATGAGTTCTCTGACTCCATCCACGGGTAGCCCTTTCCTACTCGAGCCCTCTCACCCTGCCCAAATGCTAGGTCGGCTCTGATACCAAATGTCACGACCCGGGTCTGATGAGCTAACTGGCCAATAACTCCATTTTGGTCCTTGCAACCACGGACCAAAATGCTTAAGTGGGACTTAACGTAGTACACTCATCAGGCCCTTATAAGCTAATCACACATATTACCCACTTCCGATGTGGGACTAATGGGATATTACATTATCCCCAACTCAATTAGCTTGACATCCTCGTCAAGGCCAGACATAACCCAGATCGAACCCTAGCATAGTGCATGTGAGGTTTAACTCAGTGGTGGCTCCACGCCATGATGAGTTCTCTGACTCCATCCACGGGTAGCCCTTTCCTACTCGAGCCCTCTCACCCTGCCCAAATGCTTGGTCGGCTCTGATACCAAATGTCACGACCCGGGTCTGATGAGCTAACTGGCTAATAACTCCATTTTGGTCCTTGCAACCACGGACCAAAATGCTTAAGCGGGACTTAACGTAGTACACTCATCAGGCCCTTATAAGCTAATCACACATATTACCCACTTCCGATGTGGGACTAATGGGATATTACATTATCCCCAACTCAATTAGCTTGACATCCTCGTCAAGGCCAGACATAACCCAGATCGAACCCTAGCATAGTGCATGTGAGGTTTAACTCAGTGGTGGCTCCACGCCATGATGAGTTCTTTGACTCCATCCACGGGTAGCTCTTTCCTACTCGAGCCCTCTCACCCCCGCCCCAAATGCTTGGTCGGCTCTCGATACCAAATGTCACTTAACCCGTCCGATGAGCTAAGCGGCTAATAACTCCATTTTGGTCCTTGCAACCACGGACCAAAATGCTTAAGCGGGACTTAACGTGAGTACACTCATCGTGCCCTTATAAGCTAATCACACATATTACCCACTTCCGATGTGGGACTAATGGGATATTACATTATCCCCAACTCAATTAGCTTGACGCCCTCGCCAAGGCCGGACATAACCGGATCGAACCCTAGCATAGTGCATGTGAGGTTTAACTTCGATGGTGGCTCCACGCCATGATGAGTTCTTTGACTCCATCCACGGGTAGCTCTTTTTCCTACTCGAGCCCTCTCACCACCCGCCCAAATGCTAGGTCGGCTCGATACCAAATGTCACGACCTCGTCCGATGAGCTAACTGGCCAATAACTCCATTTTGGTCCTTGCAACCACGGACCAAAATGCTTAAGCGGGACTTAACGTAGTACACTCATCAGGCCCTTATAAGCTAATCACACATATTACCCACTTCCGATGTGGGACTAATGGGATATTACAGGGTTCCAGGGTGCTGAGATGGCTGACGTTTTGCTCCGCTCATGTCGTTCACCGCGGCACGCAAGAACTGCCCAAAAACTGGCCAAAACGGCCCAAAAACGGGCCGAAACTGGCCATTTTTGGTCGAAGAAAGAAATGAAAGGGCGAGCGGAGGACAGCGAAGCTTTAAGCGAGAGAGGCAGCACCGCCCCTGCTATATTTAACGCCCGATCCAGCCCTGTGCCACCCGAGGGGTTCCAAGGTGCTGAGATGGCTAATGTTTTTTGCTGCGCCACGCCGTGGCCGCAAGACGCAAGAACTGCCCAAAAACTGGCCAAAACGGCCCAAAAACGGGCCAAAACTGGCCATTTTTGGCTGAGCGAGCGAGCGGCGAGCGGCGGACAGCGAGCGAAGCAAGAGGCAGCACCATCCTTGCTCTACGAACGGCCCATCCAGCCCTATGCCACCCTGTCACGACCTTAGCTGGAATTGCCTAAGGCGTGAGGCACCCTTTCGGCCAAAGACGCGTACTTAGCTTGCGTTGCCTAAGTCGCGAGTTACCCTTGTGGCAAAGACGCGAACTTAGCTTGCGTTGCCTAAGTCGCGCTTCGCCCTTGCGATCTTGCTCTGCAAGGATCAGCCCACTTTGTAACCTCTCGCAGGTCCCGAAGGACCTGTAAAAGAGAAAGAAATTAGTTCGAAAGAACGAGCAACGGACAAGTCCCGAAGTCTCGCGAAAAGGGAAGCTTTACAAGCAATTCGACGAACACCCTGTGTGCACAAGATAAAAGAGGGAGAGGGA
The DNA here is from genome assembly GCA_900464855.2 of Musa schizocarpa. Classification (NCBI taxonomy): domain Eukaryota; kingdom Viridiplantae; phylum Streptophyta; class Magnoliopsida; order Zingiberales; family Musaceae; genus Musa; species Musa schizocarpa. The sequence goes on along the minus strand of LS990924.1, from coordinate 14,705,652 downwards.
GAAAAATAAGGCTATCAAGGATGAATGAACAGCTGCAAGCCCACAAACAGCCGCTCACCTAGTCCTGGGCGCAAAGACAAGTTCCCGTAAAGGTCACGTGCGAACTTGCGAAAGAGATCTCAACGCCAGGTATATAACCGAAGCCCCATCCAGCCCTGTGCCACCCGGGGGGTTCCTGGGGTCTGAGATTACTGACATTTTGGTGAGCGGAGGCAGTTCTCCGCTCACCTCCTGCGGCACACGAAAACAGAGCTGTTTTGGGCTATTTTTGGGTTGTTTTGCTCGGTTCGGTGAACGGTCGCTTTGCAACGCTGCAGCTTGTTCGAACTTACATATTTACAAGCAAAATGACCCAAAACCAAGATAAAACATGCTGTCAAGCAGCTATACATGCATGTGTGAGCGACGAACGGTTCGTTGAACGGAGTTGTTGCGGGTGCATGACGACCGCTCGTGACATTCTCCCCCACTTAAACTGTCGACGCTTGTTGGTAGTTTTTGATGACTTCTTCTTCATGTCGTAGGGTGTCTTCAGGCTCCCAACTGGCTTCAGTTTGGGGAAGCTTTCGCCACTTCACCAAGTACTCTATCTGCTCCGCTCCATTGGGTAGCTTTATCTTGCGATCCGCCAGAATGGTTTCCACTCGCTTCTCGTTGGAGGCTGTGATGGGAGGTAGCCGAGTGGGAACACTTCAGGAAGCATCTTGCAGATCCGAATGGTAGGCTTTTAGGTTGCTGGCATGAAGAACGTTGTGAATTTTGAACCACGCCGGCAGCTGCAACTTGTAAGAGACATTGCCTACCCTGCTGATAATTGGGAAGGGCCCTTCATACTTATGCACCAATCCTTTGTGGACTCTGTTCCTGAAGAATTGGAGTGATGCTGGTTGGAGCTTTACCAACACCAAATCACCAACCTTGAACTCTTGTGGTCGCCTTCCCAAGTCTGCCCACTTCTTCATCCGTTTTGCTGCCTTCTCCAAGTAAGCCCGCACAATATCTACATTTCGATGCCACTCCTTTGCGAAATGATAGGCTGATGGACTACTCCCAGTATACCCAATTGCCATAGTGTGCGGAGTCGACGGTTGTTGTCCTGTGATAATTTCGAAGGGGCTCTTGTTGGATGCAGAGCTCCACTACAAGTTGTAGGAGAATTGGGAGATGTCCAACAGCTTCACCCAATCTCGTTGATTGGCACTCACGTAGTGCTTGGGAGATACCGCTCCAAGAGCTTAATTTATTCTTTTCACCGGCAATCCGTGTCTGGGGTGGAGGCTTGTAGAGAAGTATAACTTAGACCCCAACAATTTAAATAGCTCGGTCCAAAATCGTCCCAGGAACCGAGCGTCTCGATCACTAATGATATTGTGTGGGACTCCCCAATACTTCACTACATCCTTCATCATCAGTCTGGCCACCTCTTCAGCTGAACAGTGTAGGGGGGCAGCAATGAAAGTTGCATACTTTGAAAACCGATCGACCACCACGAGTATCGATCCAAGTCCCCCTACAGGTGACAAGCTTGATATGAAGTCTAATCAATGTGCTAACTACGATTAATCCTAAGACAATTTCTGCAGCTTGCTCCGGTGCGTCAATCGCTTCTTCCGGCGAGTTTCCGGCGAACTTCCGTCGATCATCCGATGAACCCTCAGTGATGCTCCTGCGGACTTTCAACAAACTCCTGGACTTGCGACGATCCACTTGGCGAGTTCCGACGAGCTTTGTTTGGCAAGCTTATGAACTTCTCGGATCTGTTCCCGCAGAACCTCCGATGACAGTCCGAACTTCCGTCGAACTCTCGAACTCCCAACATGATCATTGTCTTGACTCCGGCGCAACTCCTGCTGCATGTCTTAACTCTCATCGTAGTTAATCCTGCACACTTATCTCAACACATAGATTAGACAACAAATGACAATTGACTTCATCATCAAAATCCGAGATTCAACAATCTCTCCCTTTTTGATGATGACAATCAATTGATAATGGAGTTAACCTTAACTCCCCCTATCTATATTGCATACGTGAGATAAGTCATTCTTGAATTCAAGACCTAAGAATTCAAGCGACATATTGATAAGTTAAATCATCTGAACTTATCAATACTCCCATCATGATTCTCATCATGATGTATCTCTCTGAAGATGATGTCAAGGCTTGACATTCATTTTCAGATTTTACATTACAAGTTTGAATGATGATAATAGTAACAATTTATCATATTATAAGATATCAACATGTAAAGCTGTGAAGTAAAATTTTGATATCATTACATGATGTACACATTTCAAATATGTTAGCAAGTGTTGCATTTCTTCACATGGTAAGATATCAGCTCAAGGCATAATGCAAATTCTAGCATCTGTTCATATATCTCTTGGTGATGCAAGCATGGCAGCATAATTATAGCATAAGTGTTTATAGCATCAATTCATATATTTCTAGCATCAATTCATATATTTCTCCCCCTTTGTCATCAACAAAAAGCATGGTACCTGTGATAGCAGGAAAGCAAGTTATCAAGCATATAAGGGAAGGCATGATATGTAGATTGCTTTGAATAATCCTTTGTGCATGATGGAGGAAAGCCATTTGTGATTCCAGCTATTTGTTAGTTTACTTTGAGTCAAGATATGTGTTTGAAACAGCTTTTTGTAAAAAATACTTTCATCCATATTTCAAGATGGAATTCATAAGCAGGAATCATTTCATCAAATCCAAAAAAAAAATTTTCATGAAGACAAAACATTTCAACACATGTTATGTAATGGCAATCAAGTGATTTGATCATTCAATAAAGCCCGAAAAATAATTTATTCAACACATGTTTATGTAATGGCAATGACTTATCAACTGTATTGGTATACTTTTTCAACCTATATTTATCATGGAAATCAAAGCACAAGATTTTCAAAACTTTTAGCTTCAATATAAAATCCGAGATAACCATCTAGTTTATATTTTTCCACAAGGCACAAGGCATATATTTACAATGATAGATGTTTACAACTCCACATATGCTCAAAATATATCAGGCAACCATATCAAGGATTAAGACAAAGTACATCATGGTGCATAACATAAGGAGTTTACAACAACAACAGATGATTGTGTTCATACAAGCTCATTCATGAGGTGGAAAATTAAAGTGCCTAAACAAGGAGTCAAATTGACTATGAATTTGCTACAGCTCAGATAGGATTTGATCTTGTCGTTGTTCAAGCCGTTCTTGTCTTTGTTCGAATCGGTCCATCCGAATCCCAATATCTTCGACAGATGATGTATGAGTTTGCTCAAATGGATATGTTTCCTCAAAGGGACAGATCGGAGGAGATTGGGTACCCCTAAATACTAGTGTTTCCAGTTCTGGTTCAGGTTGAGGGGGATAAGTTCTTCTTGGCATTCTAACCCAGTTACCGTTTCTATAAAAACATCTTAATCGGTTAAGTAGATTTTTATTTATTATGCTAAATCTATCTACTTTTATTACTTCTTCTTCCGATGGTATTAGAATATCGTAAGCTTTCATTATTCTAGTGATTATACCACCATATGGGAGCATCATGTCTTTCTTAGATAGTTCTAACATGTTTTGTTGGATAAGATAACCAAGACAGATGTCATGTCCTTTCATGATCAAATACATAGTTTCTAATTCTAATTGACTTACTTCATCATGATGGTATTGTTTAGGGAGAATTATGCTAGTTAGGATATGATGAAGTATCTTAGTGTTTAGAGGCAGTAGATGTTCACAACTTTTAGGAACAAATGCTAAGTTGGGATTGGCAAAAATTGTTCCTAAGGCTTCAATATATGTTGTTCCAATAGTCTCATCATCCCATGATCCTCTAAAGTAAAGTCCTATACTTTTCATGGGAATGTCTATCATGTCGCAAATGAATCTATCCGTAATTGAGATGTATTGTCCTAAAAGATAGGTGGACATTCTTTCTTCATCATCTATTTGTATGTTGTTGTAAAACAATCTAACAAGTCTTGGATAGATGGGTTCATTAATTTGCAAAATTGGAAGTAGATCTAAGTTTAAAAACCATTGGATAGTCTCTAAGTCTCTTAGTTCATTTAGATCTACGTATTTTCCCTTATTGACACTCCTAAGTTCGAAAGAGGAAAATTTTTCAGCATGGTTTTTTGAATCGAAAAGGGTGAGATCAAAATCTTCTACTAATCTCCTCTTTCCCTTGTCCCTTAAGGATCTTCTAGATCCCATAACTACTGCTGTTTAGAAGAATAGTGATAAGCAAGAGTAAATGAATGAAAAAACAGAGTTTAAGGGCTTCTTAGAGAGTACCTTAGTGAGATCTTTAAGAGAGGGAAGGATTGTTGATGTTTTGCTCTGAAATGAGGGGTATTTGGGATGCTAAGAGTGGTGAAATGGGGATGGAGGAGGCTTGGAAGAGTAGAGGAGGAAAGGGAGTGAGTTGGGGTCGGTTTCACCGCCAGCCCTAGCTTGGGTTAAAAAGGGCAGAGTTGCGGGCGGTTGCACCTCTGGCTGGAGCGGTGCAACCGCTGGCAACACGTGATAGCTGGAGGTGCTACCTCCAGCTGGGGCGGTGCCACCGCCTGCAGGTGGTGAGCACTTGTTCTGATTAGTGTGATTTGATCTGGGAGTTTTTTGTCTTGAGAATAATTTTCATTCAGAGCAATTAACTTTACTTACATAATTACGTAAGAGTTTTCATTTTAAGGCAAGGACTTTTGCACGATCAAGATAGATCTTTTAACGTGCATACTCTCAATGTCGTACACATGTTTGTGATAGTTTGTTCAAGTTTGTAAGCCTTGCAAGTTCATGACAGACTTAGTTACTTCATGATACAGAGTTGGATTCGAAGGTTATGAATGGATGAAATTGATGGGTTGGAAAATCCAGAGGATATGTGAATTTGGGAATCATACGTTTCTAATTCTGAAACGTCAAATAAGGTTGTATCTAAATCGCATTTGTGATTTTAAATTCATAATCTCCATCTGTTATTTAGGCTAGAGAGCATTGTGAGTTCCTTTTTGGATCTTGGGTCATGACTATCGAGAATCAAGGAGCAGAATATTATTTCTTGCTCCAACCTCAAATTTTAATGTTTTTACAGGAAGGGATGATTTTTAGGTACCCATTTGCGTTTGGGCGCCTCACAAATAGATCTACATTGTCTATCATGTTGCAAAGAATTTATCATGGTTCCTTTAGGAACCCAAATCAATTTGTTTGGACTAATTTTCTTGAATGGACAATAATGCGTCTTGTGTCCAAACTTGCAACAAAAGTTGCATTTGTTTTGATGTCGAACATGTAAGATGGGGCCTTTTATGAAGGTGGTTGGATTTTGGTGAGGACTTCTCACAAATCCAATTCCACTTCTTTTGGGAACGTGACCCTTGTTTGCAAGGATCATGTTTAATGACTTGCCACCAACCTCGAATTTCTTCAAGGTGTCCTTAAGTAGCAAGTTTTCCTTTTGGAGAGTTTCTAGATCATGGCATTTTATGCATGAGCTTAAACTATCATGATGTTCAGCTTTTAACTTATCGAAATTACAAATAAGACTATCATGCTCCTTTTTTAGCAATTTGTATTTTCTACTAATTGTCTTACATTCATCAAATAATTCATGGAAAACATTTAATAATTTATGATAAGGTAAATCTTTATCAATTAAATTTGTTACCTCATCTCCGATGGCCATTAAGGCGTAATGAGCAACTTGCTCGGTGTTGGACTCCTCTTCTTCGGATGCGCTCGAATCATCCCATGTTGCTTTGAGCGCCTTCTTCTTGGATGTTCTCTTCTTGGCTTGGGGACAATCACTCTTGTAGTGTCCCGGCTTTTTGCACTCATAGCAAATAACTTGGTCCTTCTTGGGTTCAAGTTTATTTTTTGCGTCATTCTTAAACTTGTTTCTTTTAAAGAATTTTTTAAATTTTCTTGTTAAAAGTGCCAAGTCATCACCACAGTCCTCATCACTTGAGTTATCTCTCAAGTGGCCTTCTGAAGTTTTAAGTGCCATATCCTTCCTATTCTTTAGAAGGATGTCTTCTTGCTCTTCATGAGCTTTACAAGTCATTTCGTAGGTCATTAATGACCCGATTAGTTTTTCAAGAGGGAAGTTGCGTAGATCTTTTGCCTCTTGAATAGCAGTGACTTTAGGATCCCAACTCTTAGGAAAGGATCTTAGAATCTTATTTACGAGCTCAAAATCCGAAAAACTTTTTCCGAGTCCTTTTAGACCGTTGACGACATCCGTGAAACGGGTAAACATGTCGCCAATGGTTTCACTCGGTTTCATCCGAAAAAGTTCGAAAGAGTGTAACAGAAGATTGATTTTTGACTCTTTCACTCTACTTGTGCCTTCGTGAGTCACTTCGAGAGTGTGCCAAATATCAAATGCCGTTTCACAAGTTGAAACACGGTTAAACTCATTTTTATCAAGTGCACAAAATAAGGCATTCATAGCCTTTGCATTAAGGGCGAAAGCCTTCTTCTCCAATTCATTCCAATCGATCATTGGAAGAGAAGACTTTGAAAATCCGTTTTCGACAATATTCCAAAGTTCAAAATCCATAGAAATAAGAAAGATCCTCATTCGGGTCTTCCAATAGGTGTAGTCCGTTCCACTGAACATGCGTGGACGTGTAATAGAATGGCCCTCTTGGTTTCCGGCGTACGCCATCTCTCTTGGGTTTTAATCCGTTAGAGAGTTAACCCCACTCTGATACCAATTGTTAGGATCAAGAGCACTAAGAGGGGGGTGAATTAGTGCAGCGAAAAACTTTCTGCGATTAAAATCGAAAGCTGCGTTCGAACGATAAAATTGATTTCTGTTTGAAAGCCGATTCTAAGATTACTTTAACTTAAGCAAGATGATGTTAAAGTCAATCTATGAAGGCAGTTTGCAGTTATGATGAAAACCAGAATATAGGCGCAAACTGAAATACAACGTTCGTACGAAGAAACTGATTTACGTCTAAATGCTGATTCGTAAATCACTTGATTAGGCAAGATGCAGTTTAAGCAAGAGTATAAAGGCAGTTTGCAGTTATGATGAAAACCAGAATGTAGGCGCAAACTGAAATACGACATTCGTACGAAGAAACTGATTTACGTCTAAATGCAGATTCGTAAATCACTAGATCGGGTAAGATGTAGTTTAAGCAAGAGTATAAAGGCAGTTTGCAGTTATAGTAGAGATCAAAACGTGAACGTAAACTGAAATATGATGATCGTACGAAAAGGCAGATTTACGTCTAAACGCTGATTCGGAAAGTGCAAAGCTTGAAACCCGATCGTATATGTGCAGAAAGCAGTAAGCTTCAGAGGAGGTTTGCAGTAAAGATAATATGCTCAAAGTAAATGCAAACCGAGATTTAGAGTGGTTCGGTCAATCTTGACCTACTCCACTTTTGGCTTCCTCCACCGACGAGGTTACCAACGTCAACTAGAGGCCTTCCTTCAATAGGCGAAGGCCAACCACCCTTTTACAGTTTCACTCCTTTTGACGGGCTTAGGAGACAACCCTTAAAGAAATTTCTCTTCTCTCTTTACAACTCAGAACTTGGAAGAAAAGAGGGAGGAGAACTTTTGGCCTTTACAACAATTTTGAGCTCTAAGAATCACAGAAAAGATCAAGATTTCGGTGTATGTCTGTGCTCTTTCAGTGCTTAATGGGTGGGGTATTTATAGGCCCCAACCCAGTTCAAATTTGGAGCTCAAAACTGTCAATTCCCGGAATTCCGGGATCAGGCGGTTGCACCTCCTGACTAGAGCGGTTGCACCGCCTAGCAGAGCTCGAAGACTGAGCCCAGACGGTTGCACCTCCTATCAGGGGCGGTTGCACCGCCTCAGTCTAGCTCGGAGATTGAGCCCAGGCGGTTGCACCTCTTGACAGGGGCGGTTGCACCGCCTGCCATAGCTCGAAGACCGAGCTCAGGCGGTGCTACCTCTCTATCAGGGGAGGTTGCACCGCCCAGTCTCGCTCAGAGACTGAGCCCAGGCGGTGCCACCTCCTGGCTGGGGCGGTTGCACCGCCCAGTCTCCCTGGGAGACTTAGCCCAGGCGGTGCTACCTCCTGGCTTGGGCGGTTGCACCGCCTAGTGCAATCAGGGTCCGAATGGGTAGATCCATTCAGCCCAACTTGGGTTTTTCAAGGGCCCAATTGCCCCAAGACTAAGTCAATGGGATCACCTCCCATTTCCAACTTAATCAATGTGCTAACTACGATTAATCCTAAGACAATTTCTGCAGCTTGCTCCGGTGCGTCAATCGCTTCTTCCGGCGAGTTTCCGGCGAACTTCCGTCGATCATCCGATGAACCCTCGGTGATGCTCCTACGGACTTTCGGCAAACTCCTGGACTTGCGACGATCCACTTGGCGAGTTCCGACGAGCTTCGTTTGGCAAGCTTATGGACTTCTCGGATCTGTTCCCGCAGAACCTCCGTCGACAGTCCGAACTTGGAGACCGAGGCCTGGGTGGTGCCACCGCTGACCCAGGCGGTGCCACCTCTGGCCAAGTCATCTGGGTCCGAATGGGCTGATCCATTCGGCCCCAATTGGGTCTTTCGAGGGCCCAATTGCCCCAAGATTAAGTTAGTGGGATCACCTCCCATTTCTAACTTAATCAACGTGCTAACTACGACAATTCGAAGGACAGGTTGCTCCGGTGCGTCAATCGCTTCTTCCAACGAGCTTCCGGTGAACTTCCGTCGATCATCCGATGAACCCTCGGTGATGCTCCTGCGGAGTTCCGGCAAACTCCTGGACTTGCGATGATCCACTTGGCGAGTTTCGACGAGCTTCGTTTGGCAAGCTTATGGACTTCTCGGATCTGTTCCCGCAGAACCTCCGTCAACAGTCCGAACTTCCGTCGAACTCTCGAACTCCCAACGTGATCATTGTCTTGACTCTGGTGCAACTCCTGCTGCATGTCTTAACTCTCATCGTAGTTAATCCTGCACACTTATCTCAACACATAGATTAGACAACAAATGACAATTGACTTCATCATCAAAATCCGAGATTCAACAGTCACCTCTTGGGTCACTATTTGGGTATTTTCATTGGGCCCAACACAGTTCATACATGGGCCCAACTAGCCCCTAATTGGGTTGGCTCAATTTCAATCCTAATTATGTGCTAAGTACGAATTCTAAGACATTTACTAAGCTTAATAAGTCTGTAAGTCTAGTTTCTTCCAGCGAGCTTCCGACAATCTTTTGACGAACTTCCGACGATCACTCGGCAATGTTCCGGCGGACTCCCGGCAAGCTCCTGAACTTCACGATGATCTTCTTGGTGAGTTCTGACGTACTTCTTTGGCAAGCTCCTGGACTTCTCAGTCAATTATGGTATAACTTCCGATGAACGTTCGTACTTCCGACGAACTCTCAAACTCCCAAAGAAATCGCGTTCTTGACTCCGGGACTTCATTTTGCTTTATGTCTTGCTATCATAGTTAATCCTGCACATGTAAAACATGTTGAATCTTGGATTTTGACGATGACATCAATTGTCATTTGTTATCTAATCCATATGTTGAGATAAGTGTGCAGGATTAACTACGATGAAAGTAAGACATGCAGCAGGAGTTGCGCCGGAGTCAGGACTATGATCACGTTGGGAGTTCGAGAGCTCGACGGAAGTTCGGACGGTCATCGGAGGTTTTGCGGGAACATATCCGAGAAGTCCAGGAGCTTGCCAAAAGAAGCTCGTTGGAACTCGCCAAGTGGATCGTCGCAAGTCCAGGAGTTTGCTGGAACTCCGCAGGAGCATCACCGAGGGTTCATCGGATGATCGACGGAAGTTCACCGGAAGCTCGTTGGAAGAAGCGATTGACGCACCGGAGCAACCTGTCCTTCGAATTGTCGTAGTTAGCACGTTCATTAAGTTAGAAATGGGAGGTGATCCCACTAACTTAATCTTGGGGCAATTGGGCCCTCGAAAGACCCAATTGGGGCCGAATGGATCAGCCCATTCGGACCCAGATGACTTGGCCAGAGGTTGTTGAATCTCGTATTTTGATGATGAAACTACTTGATATATGTTTATGATTTAATCTGCGTTTTGAGTGATGCAGGGTGCTTCGATCAAGATGAGACAATTAAAGCAGGAAAATGATGTTGTGCCGAAGGAATATGTCAGAAGATTGGACGTCGGGCCGGTGGATCGGTCGACGTATCGACAGAAGGCTTCGGGCCGTGGACTCGGGCATCGGGCCAAGAAGAGCGGGTATTGTGCCAAGGATATCGGAGTTGCAGAGTCAACTGGCCGATTGGGCAATAGGCTGTAGGAGAGGACGATGCGCCGAAGAATCGGACGAAGCATCGAGGGACCAATGACATGCCGGACAACTTGGTTAAATTGCTTAGGATTAATTGTCTCGATCGAAGTTTTGTTGTGCAGGATTAACTACGATGAAAGTTAGACAAGCAGCAGGAGTGGCGCCGAGTCAAGATCATGATCACGTTGGGAGTTCGAGAGTTCGGACGGAAGTTTGGACGGTCGTCGGAGGTTCTCGAGAACAGATCCGAGAAGTCGAAGCTTGCTGTTTAAGCTTGTGGAACTTCGCCAAGTGGATCATCCAGAAAGTCCAGGAGTTTGCGGATGTCATGAGAAGAATCACCGAGGGTTCATCGGATGATCGACGGAAGTTCGCGAAACTCGTCGGAAGAAGCGATTGACGACGAGCAAAGCTGCAGAAGTTGTCTTAGATTTAATCGTAGTTAGCATGTTGATTAAACTTGAAAATGGGAGGTGATCCCATTAGCTTAATCTTGGGGCAATTGGGCCCTGAAAAGATTGAAATTGGGCTGAATGGAGCTAACCATTCGGACCGATTACACCAGGCGGTGCAACCGCCCTAAGGCGAGGAGGTGCAACCGCTGGGCTATGTCTCCAATGAGGCTGGCGGTGCAACCGCCCAGACCAAGAGGTGCAACCACCCGAGCTCGATCTTCGAGCTAGATCTGGGTGGTGCAACCCTCCCCGACAAAAGGTAGCACCGCCCGAGCTCGGTCTTCGAGCTCAGCGAAGAGGTGCAACCGCCTCGATCGGAGGTGGCATCGGGGGGCTCGATCTCCGAGCGGATTTCGGCAGTGCAACCGCCCCGACAGAGAGGTGCAACCGCTTGGGCTCGATCTTCGAAGCTCGCCGGCGGTGCAAACCGCTCGATCAAGAGGTGTAACACCGATCCCGGAATTCCGGGATTTGATAGTTTTGAGCTCCAAATTTGAACTGGGTTGGGGCCTATAAATACCCCACCCATTCAGCACTGAAGAGATACAGATCTACACCGAATTCTTGATCTTTTCTGTGATTCTAAGAGCTCAAATTTGTGTAAAGTCCTAAAGTTCTCCTTTTTCTGTTCTTCAAGTCTTGAGTTGTAAAGAGAGGAGAGAAAGGATTTGTAAGGGTTGTCTCCTGAGCCCGTCAAAAGGAGTGAAACTGTAAAAGGGCAGTTGGCCTTCGCCCATTGAAGGAAGGCAGCTAGTTGACGTCGGTGACCTCGTCGGAGGAGGAAGCCAAAAGTGGAGTAGGTCAAGACTGACCGAACCACTCTAAATCTCTGGTTTGCTTTTACTTTGAGCACTTTATCATTACTGCAAACCTCCTACATAGCTACTGCCCTCTGTGCTTTTACGAATGAGTCTCTAAGTTCTGATCTTTCCGAATCTGCATTCAGACGTAAATCGGTGTTTTCGTACGATCTTTACACTGTAGTTTACGCCTACGTTTTGATTCCATTTATAACTGCAAATTGCTTTCTGCGTATTCAATAAACGCTTTTCAAAGTTCAAAACTACATTTAGACGTAAAACTGCGTTTAGACATAAAACTACGTTTAGACGTAAAATTACGCTTTGACGTAAAAACTGCGTTTAGATGTAAACTGCGTTTAGACGTAAAACTGCATTTAGACGTAAAACTGCGTTTAGACGCAAAACTGCGTTTAGACGTAAAACTGCACTTAGACGTAAAACTGCACTTAGACGTAAAACTGCGCTTAGACGCAAACTGCACTCAGACGCAAACTACGCTTAAACGCAAACTGTGTTTAGACGCAAACTGTGTTTAGACGCAAACTGTGTTTAGACGCAAACTGCGCTTAGACGCAAACTGTGTTTAGACGCAAACTGTGTTTAGATGCAAACTACGCTTAGACGCAATCTGCGCTTAGACGCAAACTGCGCTTAAATGCAAACTGCGCTTAGACGCAATCTGCATTTAGACGCAAACTGCGTTTAGACGCAAACTACGTAAACTACACTTAGATACAAACTGTGAATCGACTTTTACATCGAAATCGTTTTTATCGGACGAACGCAGCTTTCATTTTTAATCGCTGAAAGATTTCCGCTGCACTAATTCACCCCCCCCTCTTAGTGCTCTCGATCCTAACAATTGGTATCAGAGCGGGTTATTTCTCATTTCGGATTTACACCCGAGAGAAATGGCTCTTCAAGAGGGCTTTTCGGTCTTTCGTCCACCGTTCTTTAACGGATTGGACTACACTTATTGGAAAACTCGAATGAGAGTTTTCTTGATTTCTCTAAATCTGGATTTATGGAATATCGTTGAAAACAGTTTTCAACTTCCCTCTAAACCGATAAACGAATGGTCGGATTTAGAGAAGAAGTACTTTTCTTTAAACGCAAAGGCTATGAATGCCTTATTTTGCGCTTTGGACAAAAAATGAGTTCAATCGGGTTTCTTTGTGCGAAACGGCTTTCGATATCTGGCGCACTCTTGAAATCACGCACGAGGGAACTAGTAGAGTCAAAGACTCGAAAGTTAATATTTTACTGCATGATTTCGAGCTTTTTCATATGAAACCAAGCGAAACCGTTGTTGACATGTACACCCGTTTTACGGATGTCGTCAATGGTTTAAAATCACTTGGTAAAAGCTTTTCGGATTTTGAACTCGTTAACAAAGTTTTGCGCTCACTTTCTAAAACTTGGGATTCAAAAGTAACTGCTATTCAAGAATCGAAAAACTTGAACCAATTTCCACTTGAAGAACTAATTGGTTCATTGATGACATATGAAATGGTGCACAATGCACATGATGAACATGTTGAACACAATCATCTTCCAAAGAACAGGAAGGATTTGGAACTCTGGACAAATGAATGCCACTTGAGCGATGACTCAAGTGATGAGGACAATGATGAACAAAACAACCTTCCAAAGAACAGGAAGGATTTGGGACATAGAACATTTGAAGACCACTCGAGCATAAGCTCAAGTGATGGTGAACTTCAACTACAAATGAAACGAAAATTAAAAAGCAAAAAGAATGGAACTACTTGCTTTGAACGCAAGAAGAAGAACAAAAATTGGGATGAATCGAGCTCCTCCGAAGACGAGGAGAAAATCAACAAAGGCGAGGAGGCAAACTACGCCTTTACGCCTTTCGACGTTGAGGTAATCAAAATGCCTTTAATTTACTTTGAAATTACATGATGCTTTTCATAAAGCATTTTTTTAATTTTCTTGAAAATTGCATGTTTAATAATCTTATAATGAAAATACAAACAATTAGGAATCATGCTTATCATTCTAGTAATTTTGAAAATAATCATGAAATTGCATGTTTATGATAAACAAAATGATTTTGAATACCTTATGAAATCATGCTATATGTGGTTGAGAAGTAATAATGTGTATCATGTTAATTTCCATTGTTATTTCTCGATGAAATCATGAATCTATTTATAAATTTTGTGAGCCATAAAAATGATTTTGATAATTTAAGATTGAAATAAAATGAATGATGATTTGGAATCATGCATATAATAATGAGTTTATTTAAATGTGCATGTTTTAATTTGAAAATATAATGATGCACAAATAAGATTGATACTAACCTTTGTCATGATTTAAAAATTGATGTAAAGGGTTTTTCCCTTCTTTTTGACAATGACAAAAGGGGAGATAGCTAGCTTGCACAATTCAAGAAGAAAACAAAAATTGCACTTCTCAAAAGAGAAGAAATTGCTATCTTGAACATCATTAAGAAGTGCTATCTTGCAGATCTCAAGACACACAAATGCAATCATGCAAAATTTGTAATTTTGCACATCATTAAAATTTATGATGCTTTGGTGATTATGCATGTTCTAAAATGTTATAAAATTCACTAGCTTCCATGATGTAGAACTTAGCTATATTGAACATCACCAAGGAATGTTATCTTAACTATCTCAAGAAGCAAAAAGTTAAATTGCACATCTAGCAAAACTTATATTTCAAGAAGCAAGAGTTGCTTTCTTGAACATCTCAAAATTGCTAGCTTGCGGGCCTTAAAATATAGAAATATTTTGCTAGCCTGTATATGGTAAACTTGCTATCATACCACCATGATGATGAGCATGCCTTATCTTCATGATTATATTTGAAAAACTATGGCAAAAATATGTCCGAATGATTAAACGTGTTAAAAATATTTTTTCGGACTTTTTTGATTGAATGATCAAATCACCTGATTGCCATAATGATTTTACACAATTACTTGCCATGATTACATGTTGGAAATTAGGTGCATAAATACAAAATTTTTATGATAATAAGCATGTTTTACCTTCATGATTGTAATTGAATATCTTTAGTAAAACTCTGTCCGAATGTATGAAAGTGTCAAATTTCATTTTCGGATTTTCCTGATCCTAACAATTGGATTTTCTTGATACATTATCCTCTTCCGAATTTAACAAGCATATGTTCTATCAAGTTTAATTCACATCATTGATTTTTGACATATGGAATCATCTAGCAAATGCACTTATCATGTGAAAAATATTTTTCGAAAAACATATTTGATGATTCCCTCTTACCAAAGGAAGATATTTTTACATACAAGGATTTGACTCACTTACATATCTTAATCCTTGCAAAAATGAAGTGTGCTTTAATATCTTATCGATTTGAACTTCACATATGGCTTTCCTCCATGTAAAAAGATAACAAATAAAAAGGAAGAAGCAATAAAAGCTATCTCCATGTCATGTTTTCCTCGAGATGTTTGCATTACTGGTATCCTATCACTCACTGTTGGAAAATGACATGAACTAACTTATGGCATCGCACTTATATTTAAAATTTGCTTATATCGTTCTCCTTGTTGTTGATGACAAAGGGGGAGAAATATATGAATTGATATGTTTGCTATCACTAATGGTTGCTATGGTTGCTATCACTGATGCTATGATTAGGCCATACTTGCATCACCAAGAAATATATGATTGCTATCATTGCTATATGCCATGTATCAAGATATCAAACAAAAATTTGCATCGTACGAGCTGATATCTTACCATGTGATGCAATGCTACACTTGCTAAAATATTCGAAATGTGTATATCATGAAATGATATCAAAATCTTGCTTCACAGTTTTACATGTCGATATCATGCCATATGATGAAATGCTACAATTGATAAACACTTGAAATAGTTGCGTTACAATATCAAAAGCTAACACTGCAAAGGAAGCAAAAATTTGCTAGCTTGCAACTTGCATATTTCAAGAAGCAAGAGTTGCCTTCTTGAATATCTCTAAACTGCTAGCTTGCAAGTTCTAAAATATTGTAACATTGCTAGCTTGCATGTGCTATCTTGTATGCCGTAAAACTTGTATATCTAAAACTTGATAGCTTGAATGTTCTAAGCATGATGTAACATTTGCTAAATTTTCTGGCTTCAAAACTGCATGATGATAAAACTTGATATTATGATTTTCATGCAATAAGTTGAATCAATATTACAAACGATTGATTGTGATACTTCTCTCCTTTTGTTGATGACAAAGGGGAGAAGTATGTTGATATTTATGACATGTGATGCATAAGTTTGTGCATATGTTCATGTTGACGTGTTGCAAGTATTCATGATGAATATTGCAATGACTTGAGTTCAGTTTGAATTCAAGGTTCTATCAATATGGCATATTGATAGGGGAGTTTGTTTAAACTCTCAGGAGTTAAGGTTAACTCCGTTTATGATGACATGTTGCTTAGATTTTTGAATCTAAGAGTTTCTATCAATATGGCATATTAATAGGGGAGTTTGTTTAAACTCCGGGAGTTAAGTTTAACTCGTCATCAATAGTTGTCATCATCAAAAGGGGGAGATTGTTGAATCTCGTATTTTGATGATGAAACTACTTGATATATGTTTATGATTTAATCTGTGTTTTGAGGACGAGGGTGCTTCGATCAGGATGAGACAATTAAAGCAGGAAAATCATGTTGTGTCGAAGGAACATGTCGAAGATTGGACGTCGGGCGGTGGATTCGGTCGGCGTATCGACGTGAAGGCTTCGGCCGTGGACTCGGGCATCGGGCCACGAAGAGCGGGTATTATGCCAAGGATATCGGAGTTGCAGAGTCAACTGGCCGATTGGGCAATAGGCTGCAGGAGAGGGACGATCGCTTGAAGAAATCGGACGGACGGCGGCCGAGGGACCAATGACATGCCGAACAACTTGGTTAAATTGCTTAGGATTAATTGTCTCGATTGAAGTTTTGTTGTGCAGGATTAACTACGATGAAAGTTAGACAAGCAGCAGGAGTTGCGCCGGAGTCAAGATCATGATCACGTTGGGAGTTCGAGAGTTCGACGGAAGTTCGGACGGTCGTCGGAGGTTCTGCGAGAACAGATCCGAGAAGTCTAGAAGCTTGCCGAAGTTTAAGCTCGTCCGGAACTCGCCAAGTGGATCGTCGCAAAGTCCAGGAGTTTGCGGATGTCCAGAAGAATCACCAAGGGTTCATCGGATGATCGACGGAAGTTAGCCGGAAACTTCGCCGGAAAAAGCGATTGACGATCGGAGCAAAGCTGCAGAAGTTGTCTTAGATTTAATCAGTTAGCACGTTGATTAAGCTTGAAAATGGGAGGTGATCCCATTAGCTTAATCTTGGGGCAAGTGGGCCCCTGAAAAGATTGAAATTGGGCGAATGGAGCTAACCATTGGACGCCGATTGCACCAGCGGTGCAACCGCCAGGCCGGGGAGGTGCAACCGCTTGGGCTATGTCTCCGAGGAGGGCGGTGCAACCACCCCAGCCAAGAGGTGCAACCACCCGAGCTCGATCTTCGAGCTAGATTGGGCGGTGCAACCTCCCCGACAAAGAGGTACCGACCGAAAGCTCGGTCTTCGAAGCTCGAGTGCAAAGAGGTGCAACCGCCTCGGTCAAGAGGTGGCACCGCTGGGGCTCGATCTCGAAGCCAAACTCAGGCGGTGCAACCGCCCGACAGAGAAGGTGCAACCGCCTGAGCTCGATCTTCGAGCTCTGCGCTAGGCGGTGCAACCGCCTCGATCGAGAGGTGCAATCACCGATCCCGGAATTCCGGGATTTGATAGTTTTGAGCTCAAATTTGAACTGGGTTGGGGCCTATAAATACCCCACCCATTCAGCATGAAGAGATACAGATCTACACCGAATTCTTGATCTTTTCTATGATTCTAAGAGCTCAAATTTGTGTAAAGTCCTAAAGTTCTCCTCTTTTCTGTTCTTCAAGTCTTGAGTTGTAAAAGAGGAGAGAAAGGATCTGTAAGGGTTGTCTCTGAGCCCGTCAAAAGGAGTGAAACTGTAAAGGGCAATTGGCCTTAGCCCATTAAAGGAAGGCAGCTAGTTGACGCCGGTGACCTCGCCGGGAGGAGGAAGCCAAAAAGTGGAGTAGGTCAAGACTGACCGAACCACTCTAAATCTCTGGTTTGCTTTTACTTTGAGCACTTTATCATTACTGCAAACCTCCTACATAGCTACTGCCCTCTGTGCTTTTACTGAACGAGTCTCTAAGTTCTTATCTTTCCGAATCTGCATTCGGGCGTAAATCGGTGTTTCGCATGCGATCTTTACACTGCAGTTTACGCCCCACGTTTTGATTCCATTTATAACTGCAAATTGCTTTCTGCGTATTCATAAAACGCTTTTCAAAGTTCAAAACTGCATTTAGACGTAAAACTGCGTTTAGACGTAAAATTGCGTTTAGACGTAAAATTACGCTTTGACGTAAAAACTGCGTTTACACGTAAACTGCGTTTAGACGCAAAACTGCGTTTAGACGTAAAACTGCGTTTAGACGTAAAACTGCGTTTAGACGCAAAACTACGTTTAGACGTAAAACTGCACTTAGACGTAAAACTGCACTTAGACGTAAAACTGCGCTTAGACGCAAACTGCACTCAGACGCAAACTGCGCTTAAACGCAAACTGTGTTTAGACGCAAACTGTGTTTAGACGCAAACTGCGCTTAGACGCAAACTGTGTTTAGACGCAAACTGTGTTTAGACGCAAACTGCGCTTAGACGCAATCTGCGCTTAGATGCAAGCTGCGCTTAAATGCAAACTGCGCTTGGACGTAATCTGCATTTAGACGCAAACTGCGTAAACTACACTTAGATACAAACTGTGAATCGGCTTTTACATCAAAATCATTTTTATCGGACGAATGCAGCTTTCGTTTTTAATCGCTGAAATATTTCCGCTGCACTAATTCACCCCCCCCTCTTAGTGCTCTCGATCCTAACAGAAGTGGCACCGCCTGGGTCGGTGGTGGCACCGCCCAGGCCTCGGTCTCCGAGTTCTGGCTGGTCGGTGCAACCGCCCCTGATAGGCGATGGAACCGCTTGAGCTCGGTCTCCAAGCTCTGGCTGGGCGGTGTAACCGCCCCAGTCAGGCGGTGGCACCGCCTGAGCTCGGTCTCCGAGCTCTGCCAAGCGGTGCAACCGCCCCTGACAAGCGGTGGCACCGCCCAAGAGCTTGGTCTCCGAGCTCTGACAGCGGTGCAACCGCCCCAGTCAGGCGGTGCAACCGCCAGACCCCGGAATTCTGGAAATTGACAGTTTTGAGCTCCAATTTCAAACTGGTTTGGGGCCTATATAAACCCCACTCTTTCAGCAATGAAAGAGCAATGAAAAACCACCGAAATCCTAATCTTTCTCTATGATTTTTAGAGCTCAAAAGTGTTGTATGAGTTAAAAGTTCTTCTCCTTCTCTTCTTCCAAGTTCAGATCTTTCAAGAGAGAAGAGAAAAGTTTGTAAGGGTTGTCTCCTAAGCACGTCAAAAGGAGTGAATCTGTAAAAAGGTGGTTGGCCTTCGCCTATTGAAGGAAGGCCTCTAGTGGAAGTCGGCAACCTCATCGGTGGAGGAAGCCAGAAGTGGATGTAGGTCAAGACTAACCGAACCACTCTAAATTGTGCTGCTCTCTGGTTTGCATTTACTTTGAGTTCATTATCTTTACTGCAAACCTCCTTCATAGCTTACTATGTTCTGCGCTTTTACGTTTGCGTTTTCAAGCTCAATACTTTTCGAATCGTGTTTAGACGTAAATCGGTTTTCTCGCAAATCACTCTAAATCGAGCTGCTCTCTGGTTTGCATTTACTTTGAGCTGCAAACCTTCTTCATAGCTTACTGTCTTCTGTGCTTTTATGTTTGCGTTTCCAAGCTCAATACTTTCCGAATCGTGTTTAGACGTAAATCGGTTTTCTCGTACGAACATCGTATTTCAGTTTGCGCTTACATTCTGATTTCTATCACAATAGCAAACTGACTTATCAGATTCGTTTTTAATTGTCTCTTGCCTAATCACAAGTTAAAGTGATTTACGAATTGAAGTTTCTGCTGAAATCGGCTTTTTCGTACAAACTCAGTTTTAAAACGCAGAAAGTTTTCTGCTGCACTAATTCACCCCCTCTTAGTGCTCTTGATCCTAACAATTGGTATCAGAGCTCAGTTCATTCTCAAACGGATTAAAACCCAAGAGAGATGGCATACGCCGGAAACCAAGCAGGGTCATTCTATTACACGTCCACCCATGTTCAATGGAACGGACTACACCTATTGGAAGACCCGAATGAGGATCTTCCTTATTTCAATGGATTTTGAACTTTGGGATCTTATTGAAAATGGTTTTTCGAAATCTTCTCTTCCAATGATCGAATGGAATGATTTGGAAAAGAAGACTTTCGCTCTTAATGCGAAGGTTATGAATGCCTTATTTTGTGCGCTTGACAAAAATGAATTTAATCGTGTTTCAGTTTGTGAAACCGCATTTAATATTTGGCATACACTCGAAGTGACTCACGAAGGCACAAGTAGAGTGAAAGAGTCAAAAATCAATCTCTTGAACAAGTCACTGCTATTCAAGAGGCTAAAAATTTAAGCAACTTCCCTCTTGAAGAACTAATCGGGTCATTAATGACTTATGAAATGACATGCAAGGCTAATGAAGAGCAAGAAGACATCCTTCCAAAGAACAGGAAGGATATGGCACTTAGAACTTTTGATGACCACTTGAGAGAAAACTCAAGTGATGAGGACTGTGATGATGACTTGGCACTTCTAACAAAGAAATTCAAAAAATTCATTAAGAGAAACAAATTTAAAAATGACAAAAAATAAACTTGAACCCAAGAGGGACCAAGTTATTTGCTATGAGTGCAAAAAACTGGGACACTACAAGAGTGATTATCCCCAAGCCAAGAAGAGAACATCAAAGAAGAAGGCGCTCAAAGCAACATGGGATGATTCGAGCGCATCCGAAGAAGAGGAGTCCAACACCAAGCAAGTTGCTTATTACGCCTTAATGGCTATCGAAGAGGAGGTAACAAATTTAATTGATGCAGATTTATCATTTGATGAATTATTAAATGCCTTCCATGATTTATTTGATGAATGCAAGATTATTAGTAGAAAATACAAATTGCTAAAAAAGGAGCATGATAGTCTTAATTGTGATTACGATAAGTTAAAAACTGAATATCATGATAGTTTAGGCTCTTGTATCAAATGCCATGATCTAGAAACTATCCAAAAGCAAAACTTGCTACTCATGGACACCTTGAAGAAATTTGAGGTAGGTAGCAAGTCTTTGAACATGATCCTCACAAACAAGGGTCACGTTCCCAAAAGAATGGGAATCGGATTCGTGAGAAATTCTTACCAAAATCCAACAACCTTCATAAAAGGGCCTATCCTACATGTTCAACACCAAAGCAAATGCAACTTTTGTTGCAAGCATGGACACAAAACGCATTATTGTCCATTCAAGAAAATTAATCCAAACAAATTAATTTGGGTTCCTAAAGGAACCTTGATAAACTCTATGCAACATGACAAACAATATAGATCAACTTTTGAGGCACCCAAAAGTAAATGGGTACCTAAAAATTATCCTTTCTTGTAGAGACATACACCATCACAAACTAGGAGCAAGAGATGGTACCTTAATAGTGGATGCTCAAGGCATATGACCGGAGATCCATCTCAATTCTCTAAGCTCACTAGTATAGAAGAAGGGTATGTCACCTTCGGAGACAACAACAAAGGTAGAATCATTGGCAAAGGAACCATAGGTAACAAATCCAACTTCTTTATTGAAGATGTTTTGTTAGTTAATGGTTTAAAACATAATCTCTTGAGCATTAGTCAATTATGTGATAAAGGATATATTGTCAAATTCGAATCTAATGCATGCATCCTTAAAAAATCACACAACAACACATCTATGATAGCATTAAAACAAAATAACGTATATACCATTGACATCAATGATTTGTGTAATGAAATATGTTTTTCGATTTTAAATGAGGATGCTTGGCTATGGCACAAAAGATTAGGTCACGCTAGCATGAAACTAATTACTCAAATATCATCCAAAGAACTTGTACGAGGAATTCCTCACATCAAGTTCATCAAGGATAATGTGTGTGATGCTTGTCAATTAGGAAAATAGATTAAGAGCAGTTTCAAATCTAAGAATCAAATAAGCACATCAAGGCCCTTACAATTGATACATATGGACTTGTTCGGACCAATCTCTACATCAAGCCTAGGAGGTAACAAATACGCCCTCGTCATTGTAGATGACTATAGTAGATACACATGGACTTATTTTTTGAAACACAAAAATGAATGCTTTAGATATTTCGCCAAGTTCTACAAACCTGTTCAAAATGAAAAAGGGTTTATGATTTCATCAATTCGAAGTGATCACGATGGTGAATTTCAAAACCGTGATTTCCAAGAATTCTGTGAATCTAATGAATTCAGCCACAACTTCTCTACTCCAAGAAATCCTCAATAAAATGGAGTAGTAGAAAGAAAGAATAGAAATTTACAAGAAATGGCAAGAACCATGTTGAATGAACAAAGCCTACCCAAATATTTTTGGGCCGAAGTTGTAAACACTGCATGCTATATTTTGAATAGAGTTTTAGTAAGACCCTTACAAACCAAAACTCCCTATGAGTTATGGAACAATAAAAAACCTAATGTTTCATATTTTAAAGTTTTTGGGTGTAAGTGTTTTATCTTGAATGAGAAAGATGCCTTAGGAAAATTTGATGCTAAATCCGATGAAGGAATTTTTCTTGGTTATTCTTCAGTTTCTAAAGCTTTTCATATCTTCAATAAAATAACTTTAATAATAGAAGAATCCATTTATGTTGTTTTCAATGAGATTTCCGAAATCAAGAAAAATGACTTTGATGATGATGTTAATTTTGATTCTTTGAATTTACATGAAACCCCTTCTCCAACTAACAACTTTGATGATGATGCATCCACTTCCAAAACTTCCTTATCTAAGGACTGGAAGTATATAGATGATCATCCTAAGGAGCTAATCCTAGGAGACACATCTAAGGGGGTTCAAACACGTTCATATTTTAAAAATTCTTGTGCCAACACCGCTTTTCTCTCCCAAATTGAACCTAAATGTATTGATGAAGCCATGAAAGATAATTCATGGATTATCGTAATGCAAGATGAGTTAAATCAATTTGAGAGAAATGAGGTGTGGAAGCTTGTTCCTAGGCCAAATGACCATTTAGTTATTGGTACTAAATGGTTCTTTAGAAACAAGCAAGATGAATATGGTATCGTGGTAAGAAACAAGGTTAGACTAGTGGCCAAAGGTTTCAACCAAGAAGAAGGTATCGATTACGAAGAAACCTTCGCTCCTGTGGCTAGATTAGAAGCCATAAGGATGCTCCTTGCCTATGCTAGTAATAATAATTTTAAGTTATTTCAAATGGATGTTAAAAGCGCTTTTCTAAATAGCTTTATCTCTGAAGAAGTTTATGTTGAACAGCCTCCCGGATTTGAAAATAATAGCCTCCCTAATCATGTATTTAAATTAACCAAAGCTCTCTATAGTTTAAAATAAGCCCTAAGGGCTTGGTATGACAGACTAAGTACTTTTC
This sequence comes from Musa schizocarpa, assembly GCA_900464855.2. NCBI lineage: Eukaryota > Viridiplantae > Streptophyta > Magnoliopsida > Zingiberales > Musaceae > Musa > Musa schizocarpa. The sequence continues at coordinate 14,682,425 of LS990924.1, read as the reverse complement.
TTATTGAAAATAATTTCACAAAAGGTAAAGTCGATACTACATTATTTATCAAAAAAATTGAAAATAACTTTCTTATTATTCAGATCTATGTTGATGACATTATCTTCGGTTCTACGAATGAATCTTTTTGTGAATCTTTTGCTAAAACCATGAGTCTCGAATTTGAAATGAGTTTGATGGGAGAGTTAACCTTTTTCATAGGCTTACAAATTAGGCAACTAAGCAATGGCATCTTTATTAGTCAAACTAAATATGCCCTAGATCTGCTAAATAGATTCAATATGAATAGCTCAAAAGCTGTTAACACTCCTATGAGCACCTCCACGAAGTTGGAAGTTGATGAAAGTGGAGAAAGTTTCGATCAAAAAACTTATAGGGGTATAATAGGAAGTTTACTTTATCTAACTAAAACCAGACCAGATATTATATTTAGCGTAGGACTTTGTGCTAGGTTTCAATCGAATCCAAAGATATCTCATCTTAAAGCAGTTAAAAGAATACTTAGATATCTTAAAGGAACCACAAATCTAAGATTATAGTATCCAAAATCCGAAAATTTTCAATTAATTGCTTATGCTGATGCGGATTTTGCTGGGTGTAGATTAGATAGAAAAAGCACATTAGGAACATGTCAATTTTTGGGACACTCTCTTGTTTCCTGGTCATCTAAGAAATAAAACTCGGTTGCTCTATCAATAACTGAAGCTGAATATATTGCAGCTAGTGCATGCTGTGCACAAGTTGTGTGGATGAAAAACACCTTAGAAGATTATAAAGTCCATCTTAAAAACATTCCCATTAAATGTGATAACACGAGTGCAATATGCTTAACAAAGAATCTCATTCAACACTCAAGAACAAAACATATTGATATTAGACATCACTTTATACGAGATCATGTTACTAATCATGATGTAATTATAGAATTCATAGATACCAAACATCAACTAGCTGATATTTTTACAAAACCTCTAAGTGAAGAACAGTTTGATTTCATAAGAAGAAAATTAGGAATGTTGATGTGTCCGAATGTATAAACTTGTTAAAATTATTATTTGGACCTTATTGATTGAATTACATGACAAAAATAACATGTTGGAAAAATCTTCATAAACGATGAGCATGTCCTCGTAATCTTGCATGAAAGTGTTAAATTAAATTTTCGGTTCCAATTGGATATCATTACTCTCTTTCGGATTTTGATTCACATTCTTGACAAAAATATTGCCTTTGAAACATAAAATTAATGATTCCTTCTTGTAAAAGGAAGATATTTTTTTTGCAAGGACTTTACTAACATAAGAGTCTTGATCCTCGTAAGGCATGCTATCGATTTGAACTACACAAATGGCTTTCCTCCATCATGCAAAAATAATAACAAGGAAGAAGTTTTCATTCTATGAAAATACTCTCCATGTCATGGTCTTCTTGAGATGTTTGTATCCTATAAATGACATGAACCCACTTATGGCATTACATGTATATTCAAAAGATGCTTATATCATTCTCCTTTTTGTTGATGATAAAGGGGGAGAAGTATATGAATTGATATTATAAATGTCTTATTATGTTGAAAGAAACAGACATATGATCATTGAAACTATGCCATGTTTACTATGATTGCCATATTTGCATCATATTAAGATATCAATAACTTGTATTGTAATTTGAAAATATTGATATCTTTCCATATAATGAATTGCTATCATTACAACAATTCACATTTGAAAATGGATGTCGAGTCTTGACATCATACAAAGAGATACATCATGATAGGAATCATGATGGGAGTATTGATAAGGTTAAATGACTTTAACTTATCAATATGTCTCTTGAATTTAACTCTGTTATTAATTGATTGTCAACATAAAAAAGGGGGAGATTGTTGAATCTCGAATTTTGATGATGACATCAATTGTCATTTGTTATCTAATACATATGTTGAGATAAGTGTGCAGGATTAACTACGATGAAAGTAGACATGCAGCAGGAGTTGCGCCGGAGTCAGGACTATGATCACGTTGGGAGTTCGAGAGCTCGACGGAAGTTCGGACGGTCGTCGGAGGTTCTGCAGGAACATATCCGAGAAGTCTAGGAGCTTGCCAAAAGAAGCTCGTCGGAACTAGCCAAGTGGATCATCGCAAGTCCAGGAGTTTGCCGGAAGTCCGTAGGAGCATCACCGAGGGTTCATCGGATGATCGACGAAATTTCACCGGAAGCTCGCTGGAAGAAGCGATTGACGTACCGAAGTAAGCTGTCCTTCGAATTGTCATAGTTAGCACGTTGATTAAGTTAGAAATGAGAGGTGATCCCACTAACTTAATCTTGGGGCAATTGGGCCCTTGAAAGACCCAATTGGGGCCGAATGGATCAGCCCATTCGGACCCAGATGACTTGGCCAGAGGTGGCACCGCTTGGGTCGGCAGTGGCATCGCCCAGGGCTCGATCTCCGAGTTCTGGCTGGGCGGTGCAACCGCCCCTGACAGGAGGTGGAACCGCCTGAGCTCGGTCTCCGAGCTCTGGCTGGGCGGTGCAACCGCCCCAGTCAAGCGGTGGCACCACCTGAGCTCGGTCTCCGAGCTCTGCCAAGCAGTGCAACCGCCCATGACAAGCGGTGGCACCGCCCAGGAGCTCAGTCTCCGAGCTCTGACAGTGGTGCAACCGCCCTAGTCAGGCGGTGCAACCGCCAGACCCCGAAATTCCGGGAATTGACAATTTTGAGCTCCAATTCAAACTGGTTTGGGGCCTATATAAACCCCACTCTTTCAGCAATGAAAGAGCAACGAAAAACCACCGAAATCCTAATCTTACTTTGTGATTTTTAGAACTCAAAAGTGTTGTATGAGTTAAAAGTTCTTCTCCTTCTCTTCTTCCAAGTTCAGATCTTTCAAGAGAGGAGAGAAAAGTTTGTAAGGGTTGTCTCCTAAGCCTGTCAAAAGGAGTGAATCTGTAAAAAGGTGGTTGGCCTTCGCCTATTGAAGGAAGGCCTCTAGTGGACGTCGGTAACCTCATCGGTGGAGGAAGCCAGAAGTGGATGTAGGTCAAGATTGACCGAACCACTCTAAATCGCACTGCTCTCTGGTTTGCATTTACTTTGAGTTCATTATCTTTACTACAAATCTCCTTCATAGCCTACTGTGTTTTGCGCTTTTACGTCTACGTTTTCAAGCTCAATACTTTTCGAATCGTGTTTAGACGTAAATTGATTTTCTCACAAATCACTCTAAATCAAGCTGCTCTCTAGTTTGCATTTACTTTGAGCTTATTATCCTTACTGCAAACCTTCTTCATAGCTTACTGTCTTCTGCGCTTTTACGTTTGCGTTTCCAAGCTCAATACTTTCCGAATCGTGTTTAAACGTAAATCGGTTTTCTCGTACGAACATCGTATTTCAGTTTGCGCTTACATTCTGATTTCTATCACAATAGCAAACTGACTTATCAGATTTGTTTTTAACTGTCTCTTGCCTAATCACAAGTTAAAGTGATTTACGAATCGAAGTTTCTGCTGAAATCGGCTTTGTCGTACGAACTCAGTTTTAAAACGCAGAAAGTTTTCCACTGCACTAATTCACCCCCCCCCCCCCCCCCCTCTTAGTGCTCTTGATCCTAACAAAACACACTTCGATCTAGACAATTATTACTAAGCATGAATCATGTTGTCTGGTATGTCATTGGTCCATCGACGCTTCGTCCGATTCTTCGACGCATCGTCCTTTCTTGTGACCTATTGCCCAATCGACCAGTTGACCTCCGCAACTCTTATATCCTTGGCATAATATCCACTCTTCTTAGCTCGATGCCCGAAACCATGGCCCTAAGCAGCCTTCTATCAATACGTCGACCGATCCTTCGACTCGACGTCCAATCTTCTTACATGTTTCTCCGGCCCAACATGATTCTTCCTGCTTTAAATGTCTCTCCCTAATCGAAGCATCTTGCATCACTCAAAACGCAGATCAAATCATAAACACTTATCAATTGGTTTCATCATCAAAATACGAGATTCAATAGTTTGGACGTCGGGCTGGAGGATCGGTCGACGAGTCGGCAGAAGGCTTCGGTCCGTGAATTCGGGCATCAAGCCAAGAAGATTGGACATTGCACCAAGGAGATCAGATGTTACGAGAAGACAACATGCTGATTAGGCAATATGCCAAAGGAGAGGACGATGCACCGAAGGATCGGACGAAGCATCGGAAGAACTAATGACATGCCGGACAACATAGGATTTGCTTGTAATTGATTATATCTAGATCGAGTTAGTTTAGAGTTTAATTGAGTCAGTTTAGAATATAATTAGGCTAACTCAATTAAGGGCCAACTGAGCCTAATCTTGGGCTGTGTTGAGCTAAGTGGAAAGCCCAAATAGTGACCCAACAGGTGGAACCGTCGTGGCACAGTCTCCAAGACTATGTCAGGTGGTGGTACCGCCCAGATTCAGTCTCCGAGACTATCAAGCGACGGTACCGCCCAAACATAGTCTCCCAAGTGGTGGTGCCACCAGACTAGGCAGTGGTATCGCCCAGCATAAGCGATGGTACTGCCATGACTCGGGAAACCTAGGATGAGACTCTTTTAGGCTCCAAGTTTGAATCCACTTGATGCCTATAAATACCCCTCTCATCCTTAGTTAACTTACACAAGAATTGAGAGTGAAAAAGGAAGAAAACGCTATTGTAATCTCATGTGAACTCCTCTCAAACTCTAAGTGTTAGAGAAGCTTAAAAGAGGAGGTTTTGGGGGTTGTAAAGGTCTTCTCCTAAACCTGTCAAAAGGATAATTAAGTTGTAAGAGCAGTTGATCTTTGCCCATTGAAGGAAGATCGTTAGTGGATGTCGGTGGCCTCGATAGAAGAGGAATAAGTGGAGTGGATGTAGGTCACGATGACCGAACTACTATATAATGGTTTGCATTTCTGTTTTGCTATTTATCTTCTTTGCAAACTGCCTTACTTGCTTTACCTTCTTATTACACTCTTCTGTATGCTTTCAAGTTAAACTCACATTTTCGAAATCAGTTTTTATCATACGAAGTTTTTTAAAACCGACATGTTTTATCCGCTGCACTAATTCACCCCCTCTCTTAGTGCTAACTCGTTCATAACAAATTTAGCTAGTGACACATGTCCACCATTTTTATTTTAACCTTAATATGAATCTTTCACAAATCTTATCAAATTTTTAATATTTATATTTAGATCCCTAGATTACAAATAAGCCTTTATAAAATTAAAAAAAATGAGAGATGTTACAACTAAGAACCCTACCTCTTCAATTATTGATTTATAATAACTCATAGCAATAATTCATAGAAAATTTTTGATAAAATCCCTAATAAAATAGACTATACTCAACTTGAAATTTTATCTAAATTTCACTATTAAGTTTTTAATAATTCACCCTATAATCAAATAAATTAGTTATTATCACTTAAACCATTACATAATTCTACGAACAAATTTTACGCTACTATTTTAGTTGATCAAACAATCTTGAATTATCGTAAAATTTTGTATGAAACTATGAGACATATAAAACTAAATGTCTTAATGCACAGAGTGGGTATTTACTTAATTCTAAATAACTCTAATGAGATATTTTAAGATATATTAAAAGGATAGAGCTTAATCATATCTCTAATAGAATTAATTTAACTTAAACAAAATCATTTCTTAGAGAATAAGATATCAGGAATACCTGATGGTAGTAATAACTTTATGCATTAATCTTAGATTAAAGTCATACTAGAGATCTTAGAATCATAAGAGATTTATATAAAATATATCTAAAAATAAAAAATAAATTTGTAATCTATTTTATAATATGTAAAATTAAAACCCTGTGTATAGCAAGAGAAGAATTACTTATCTCATTGTTCTTTAGAGCTCAAGATTCCTTAGAAAAAAAACTAAGAGAATGACTAAAGAAGGAGATAAATAATTATAAATTAACATGTTAGTAAAGAGAATAATATCAAAATAAGATGGATATGCTTAACAAGTTACCTTAAAGTCTATGGCTTAACGTCATTAGGTTTTATTTTAAGATTTTTTTTACTAATATAATTCTAATATTACATCAACTTCAATTGAATTGAATTTGGTTTGATAAAAATGAAATATTTGGTCTAAACTCATCCTTCAATCTCACTTATATATTTTAGCATTTAGTATAATACTTCACTTTGATCTATATTTTATATTTATTTTTTATTATAGCTTATGATCCCCCACATATATAATATTTAAAATTTAAACTTTCTTATGTTAATCATAGTCAAACTCATTCATTTAAGATTGATTATAATTCAACCATCATTTTTAGTTGTATGTTTATTACCATAACTTAATATCATATTCAAGTCGGTTATTATACTATGGCATGCTATTTTATGTTTAAAGTAAACATTAATATTTATGTATACTTAATCAATATTTTATAAAATATTAAAATTAATATTTTTGGAAAGCATCTAATTTAATTTTAAATATCAAAATATTAATATTATATTTATGAAGTATAGATATCACATCATTAAGTGATTGTAACATATATATTGTAATTTAATGTGTCTAAGACTCGGACACTATATTTATTTAAAATCTTTTAAATAATATTATAGTATTTTAATATGGGTGTAAAAAACACTATAATCTTATTTAAAAATACTAAATCGATAATGCAAATATTATACATGACAGATTGGACGAGTTCACTCTATCAACCGATTCATAGGGTGTAATTAGAAAGAGCATCTCAGAAATTACGATAAATATATGATAAATAGGAAAAGCTCTTTGTGAAATATGAGATATAGAGAGCTGTTGGACAACATTTATAATGATAATACATTTTATTCTCTTGATATCCCCATACTTTATTGCGTGTTTCTTTGACGTTTCCATTCGGCTGCCACGTCCAACATGGCCATGCACGAGCTCCCTCCTCGCTCCATTGCTCCGGCGGCCGCGTCGCTCAGCTCCCGTGTCCTCCGCCGCAGCCTTTTCCCTTCCTCCCCTTCCATCAGACACCCAATCGCTCTCGCGATCTCCTCCCCGCGCGCCATCCCGTCTACGTCCGTTTCCATCCGCAACGCCACCTTGGCGTCCTCCGCCAGCAACACCGCGTTCATCTTCTGCTCGGCGTAGAGCGGCCATGCGATCAGCGGCACGCCGTGCACGAGGCCCTCCAGCGTCGAGTTCCACCCGCAGTGCGTCACGAAGCCTCCGGTAGCCACGTGGCCGAGGACGGCGACCTGAGGAGCCCAACGAGGGACCACGAGACCCAGGGCTTTGGTCCTCTCCAGGAAGCCCTCGGGTAAGAAGCTCCCGGGATCATCGTCGTCGCTTTCGGCGCCGAAGAACGTTGCGCTGGAATCGTGCTCATGGGGGCGTTTCGCCACCCATAAGAACCGCTGCCGGCTCGCCTCCAAGCCCATGGCCAGCTCGTACAGCTGCGCCCGGGTGAGCGCTCCGCCGCTTCCAAACGAGACGTACACCACCGAACCCACGGGTTGCTCGTCCAGCCATCGCAGGCACTGGTGGCCCTTTCCGGAATCGGTGGAACCGGCGCGGATCAGCGGTCCCACCGGGTAGACCGGAGGGTGAGAGCTGCCTTCTCTGAGAGCTTTTATGGCGCCGGGCTCCAACGCCTCGAAGCTGTTCACCAGAACCCCCTCGGCCTCGAGGAAGCGTTCGGCGATGCGGAGGAAGGTGGCGTATACGGGGTTTCCCCGGTCCTGAATCGGCTCCATGAGGTCCTTCCCGTGCACCGGGACGTACCCGGGCAGCCGGACTGGCTCCGGCAGGTCGCGGTACTCGCCCTGGAAGGAAGCATCGAGCTGGTGGAGGTGGAATGCTAGGGAAAGAGACATGCAGGAGGAGGTGAAGAAGACGTAGGAAGCGACGCCGAGCTCGGCGGCGACCGGGATAGCGTCGAGGCAGAAGGGATCGACGACCAGCGCGGCGAGCGGCGCAAGGTTCCCGAGGAGGGACCGGAGGCGGGGGAGGCTCGACATCACGGTGCGGAACACGCGGTCTTCGATCTTGGTACCGGCGGTGAAGTCCTCGGCAGGGAGTTGAGGGAACAACACGAGGTCGACCGCTTCGGGGAGGCTGCGGAGAAGGGATTGCTCAGCGGCGGAGGGAGGGTCGCCGGTGTGGGCGATGAGGGTGACGGAGAGGGCAAGGTCGCGGGCGAGGCCGCCAGCAAACACCACTATGGGGATGAAATGGCCCATCCCTGGGCTGCCCAAGACGACCACATGGGGAGGGTTGCCATGCTCCATTGGTGTCGACTCCAATCTACGTGTCGATAAGGTCGGAAGCATTTGGTGTTGTATTACTATATTTATGTTGACTCGGTGGAGTATGGTATACATATTATATATTGATCGAACTATATATATATATATATATATATATATATATATATATATATATATATATATATATATATATATATATATATGAGTTGGGCCACGTGGGAGTGATAAGCCAAGTAGGAAGGCGCCAATAATAATTGGTGCTACAACATTATAAATGTGATCCATCGGAGTAATCGAGCTGTCCTCTCTCGTCTCCTTCTCACTCGTATATATATATTCCTCCCATTATATATATATATATATAGATAAAATTGCTGAATTTATCTTTCAACATAGATCTCGTGAAACAATAAAAGGGAAAACGAAAAGTTAGGTCTGGATGGATCTCATCTTATGATAAAGACCATCTTCCGTTTCCACTCGATCCCTTGGTTCACTATACTATATAATGATTGAAATGAAAGAAAATATATATATATATATATATATATATATATATATATATATATATATATATATAAAGTTAAACTAATCTAAACCATGGCTGCACATGAGTAAATTTCTTGGGACAATAATAATCTTCTCGTTTGGACAAATATAATCTGCACAATACAAGATAATATTTTTTAATTAAACTAAGGAATTAAATATTTATTTATATTTTTCGTTATGTCGTTTTATAGGTCAAATTCTGACCCCTCGTCAAACTACTCCCAATAATTAGTCTTTTTGGTGAGCATCTGATAAACAATAATGTCATGATTGTTACTAGGTTAAATATTAAGATAGGAATCATTCATTTATTTGAATCCGGATAAGATGCTACCTACAGTGTTATTTGAATCCGGATATTAAAAATAATCCGGATTCATTTATTTGAATCCGGACAAATTAAAGTCAACAAACAATAAATACTAATCGATGTTAGTGCCAAACCTTACAGTCTGAACTTTGACAGATTATTTAACCGATCCGATTTTAATGATAAAATTAATCGATGAATTTATTATCTAATTAGTGTTTGAAAAAAGTGATTAGGATTAATTTTGATCATAAAAAAATATATCGATTGAAGTAAAAAAATAATTCATTTTTTGAATCCGGATAAGATGCTACCTACTGGTTGGACAAATAAAGTCAACAAACAATAAATATTAATCGATGTTAGTGCCAAACCTTACGAGTCTGAATTTTGACAGATTATTTTTAGTAAAATTTAACTGATATATTAGATTTTGATGATAAAATTAATTGATAAATTTATTATCTAATTAGTGTTTGGAAAAAATGATATAGGATTAATTTCAATCATTAAAAGATAAATCGATTGAAGTAGAAGAATCAGATATTAGGTCGGAGTCAAAGATCGATCATCGAGCCGGAAGGATTGGATATTACGCTAAGAATGTTGCGAGAGTCAATATGCCAAAGGATCAAGCAATAGATCGAAGGAAAGCACGACGTGCTGGAGTTCGGATGAATCAATAACATGTCGAACAACATAGTATTTATATTTTATAATTATTTATGTCTTGATCGAAGTAGTTTATGTTTTAATTGATTTTGTTTTGGGTGTAACAATGCTAATTTGATTACGAACCATTGAGCTTGAATTATGGTTGAATTGGATTTATTGGAAAGCCAATTTAGTAACTAAAAGTTGGGTCAAGCGATGAAACCGCCTATGAGCTGGATAGTACGGAGCGTACATTTTTTAAAAACCCGATAATAGTACCACCAATGTTAGGCAGTGGTATCGCCCAAGTAGGTGTTGATATTACCAATGCTTAATGCTGCAACTGGTGGTACCACCCAACACTAGCGATAGTACCACCAGTACCCTAAAAACTCGGGATGAGATTTTTTGACTCTATTTTTAAAGTAATTTATGGCCTATAAATAACTCACTTATTCTTGCTTTAGATAGTAAGAAAAGAGCTCAAAAAACTTGTGATTATAAGTATGTAATCTCTATTGTAAGCATTAACTTCATTTCTCCTCTAGCTTCTAAGTCATTCTGAGGGAGATGTGAGTATTACTTATAAAATAGAGTTGTAAAGGTTCTCTCCTAAACCTATGAAAAGGAGAAAAAAGTTATAACAAAAGTAGTTGATCTTCATTGAAAAAATATCATTAGTGAAAGCCAATGACCTTAATGGATGAGGAATTTGAGTGGACGTAGGTCACGATGATCAAACTACTATAAATCTGATGTGTATTTTCTGTGTTTTTTATTCTTATTGTTTACTGATTTAATTGCTTACTACTTTTACTCACATTATAAGTTAAAATGTATTTATGATACAAGTTTGATCGAATGAATTTTTGAATCATTTCAACTTTTTGAAAGCACTAATTCACTTCCCCCACTAACTTTTTGAAAGCACTAATTCATTCCTCCGCCCTCTTAGTGCCTTTACAATCCTAACAGTTGGTATCAGAGCTAAGTTCTCTCAATTGGTTTAACACCTAAGAGAGATTATATGACTTTCTTTAATAATCAAGAGAGTCACTCTATCACTTGCTCTTCTATGTTTAATAAGATGGACTACATATATTGGAAGACATGAATGAGGATTTTTTTTATTTCTATGGATTTTGATTTATAGAATGTCGTTGAATGTAGTTTTCAAAAATCCTCTAGACCTGAATGAAATTATCTAAAGAAGAAAATATTTTCTTTAAATGCTAAAGCAATGAACATTTTATTTTGTGCTTGAGACAAAAATGAGTTTAATTATGTTTGTATATGTAAAACTACACGTGGCACACACTTGAAGTTACTCATAAAAGCATAAGTAAAATAAAAGAATCTAAGAATAATTATTCAATACATAATTATGAATTGTTTAGAATGAAGCCAAGAATTGTTGGTGATATGTACACCCATTTTACAGATATTATCAAAGTTTGAAAGCTTTTGGTAAATGTTTTACTAGTCTTGAACTTGTTAACAAAATTCTAAGATCCCTTTCAAAAAGTTTGAGATCTAAAGGTAACTGTAGTTCAAGAAACTAAGGACTTGAACAAGAACTCATAGGATCATTAATGACATATGAAATGACTTGCAAGACACATGATGAACATAAGAATAACCTTCCAAAGAATAGAAAGGATATGATACTTAGAACCAAAGAAGACCAAGCGAAAGCTCAAGTGATGATGATGACTTGCACTTCTCATAAGAAAATTTAAAAAAATTTATAAAATAAAACAAAATAAATATTGTAAAACAAGACTCTAAGAACAAAATTGAAGTCAGAAAGGACATAATCATCTACTATGAATGCAAGAACCTGTGGTATTTAAAAAATGAGTGTCCATAATTGAAGAAGAAGCTATTAGTACAAAAGAATAAAAAAGTACTCAAGGTGATTTGGGATAAACCAAGTGTATTAGAAAACGAAGAGCAAACCAATGAAGACCAAGTGATAAACTATACTTTGATGGCTCTCAACGACAAGATATGTGACTCTACTAAAACTCCTTTAACTTATAATGAATTACTTAATGCATTTCATAATTTATATGATGAATTTAAATTATTTAGTAAGAAATATAAATTACTAAAAAAGGATCATGTTTCTCTCTCTAGTAAATTTGATGAATTAAAAATTGAGTATGACAATTGCATGTTAACTTTGTTGAATCTCGGATTTTGATGATGAAGTCAATTGTTATTTGTTGTCTAATCTATGTGTTGAGATAAGTGTGCAGGATTAACTACGATGAAAGTTAGACAAGCAGCAGGAGTTGCGTCGGAGTCAAGATCATGATCACGTTGGGAGTTCGAGAGTTCGACGGAAGTTCGGACGGTCGTCGGAGGTTCTGCGAGAACAGATCCGAGAAGTCCGAAGCTTGCCAAAGCGGGCTTCGCCGGAACTTCGCCAAGTGGATCGTCATAAAAGTCCAGGAGTTTGCGGAAGTCCGCAGAAGAATCACCGAGGGTTCATCGGATGATCGGACGGAAGTTCGCGGAAACTTTCATGGGAAGAAGCGATTGGACGATCGGAGCAAAGCTGCAGAAATTGTCTTAGATTTAATCGTAGTTAGCACATTGATTAAGTTGGAAAATGGGAGGTGATCCCATTAGCTTAATCTTGGGGCAATTGGGCCCCTGAAAAGATTGAAATTGGGCCGAATGGCGCTAACCATTCGGACCCTGATTGCACTAGGCGGTGCAACCGCCTAGGCCAAGAGGTGCAACCGCCTGGGCTATGTCTCCCAACGAGACTGGGCGGTGCAACCGCCCCAACCAGGAGATGCAACCACCCAGAGCTCAATCTTCGAGCTAGACTGGGCGGTGCAACCTCCCTGACAGAGAGGTAGCACCACCGAGCTCGGTCTTCGAGAGCTCAGGCGGAGAGAGGTGCAACCGCCTCGGTCGAGGAGGTGGCACCGCCTGGGGCTCGATCTTCGAGCGGACTCAGCGGTGCAACCACCCCCGACAGAGAGGTGCAACCGCTTTGGGCTCGATCTCGAGCTCTGCCAGGCGGTGCAACCTCTCCAGTCAGGAGGTGCAACCGCCTGCTCCCGGAATTCCGGGATTTGATCGTTTTGAGCTCCAAATTTGAACTGGGTTGGGGCCTATAAATACCCCACCCATACAGCACTGAAAAGATACAGATCCACACTGAATTCTTGATCTTTTATGTGATTCTAAGAGCTCAAATTTGTGTAAAGTCTAAAAGTTCTCCTCTTTCTGTTCTTCAAGTCTTGAGTTGTAAAGAGAGGAGAGAAAGAATCTGTAAGGGTTGTCTCCTGAGCCCGTCAAAAGGAGTGAAACTGTAAAAGGGCAGTTGGCCTTCGCCCATTGAAGGAAGGTAGCTAGTTGACGTCGGTGACCTCGTCGAAGGAGGAAGCCAAAAGTGGAGTAGGTCAAGACTGACCGAACCACTCTAAATCTCTAGTTTGCTTTTACTTTGAGCACTTTATCATTACTGCAAACCTCCTACATTGCTACTGCCCTCTGTGCGTTTACGAACGAGTCTCTAAGTTCTGATCTTTCCGAATCTGCATTCAGACGTAAATCGGTGTTTTCGTATGATCTTTACACTGCAGTTTACGCTTACGTTTTGATTCCATTTATAACTACAAATTGCTTTCTGCGTATTCATATTACGCTTTAGACGCAAAATTGCGTTTAGACGTAAAACTACGTTTAGACGTAAAACTGCGTTTAGACGCAAAACTGCGTTTAGACGTAAAACTGCGTTTAGACGTAAAACTGCGTTTAGACGCAAAACTGCGTTTAGACGTAAAATTGCACTTAGACGTAAAACTGCGTTTAGACGTAAAACTGCGTTTAGACGCAAAACTGCGTTTAGACGTAAAACTGCGTTTAGACGTAAAACTGCGTTTAGACACAAAACTGCGTTTAGACGTAAAACTGCGTTTAGACGTAAAACTGCGTTTAGACGCAAAACTGCTTTAGACGTAAAACTGCACTTAGACGCAAAACTGCTTTAGACGTAAAACTGCACTTAGACGCAAAACTGCACTTAGACATAAAACTGCGTTTAGACGCAAACTGCGCTCAGACGCAAACTGCGCTTAAACGCAAACTGTGTTTAGATGCAAACTGTATTTAGACACAAACTGCGTAAACTACATACAAACTGTGAATCGGCTTTTACATCGAAATCGTTTTTATCGGATGAACGCGGCTTTTGTTTTTAAATCGCTGAAAGTTTTCCGCTGCACTAATTCACCCCCCCCCTCTTAGTGCTCTCGATCCTAACAATTGGTATTAGAGCGAGGTTAACTCTCTAACGGATTAAAACCCAAGAGAGATGGCATACACCGGAAACCAAGAGGGGCATTCTATTACACGTCTACCCATGTTCAGTGGAACGGACTACACCTACTGGAAGACCCGAATGAGGATCTTTCTTATTTCTATGGATTTTGAACTGTGGAACCTTGTTGAAAACTGATTTTCAAAGTCTTCTCTTCCAATGATCGATTGGAATGAATTGGAAAAGAAGGCTTTCGCTCTTAATGCAAAGGCTATGAATGCCTTATTTTGCGCACTTGATAAAAACGAGTTTAATCGTGTTTCAACTTGCGAAACTACCTTTGATATTTGGCACACACTTGAAGTGACCCATGAGGGCACAAGTAGAGTGAAAGAGTCAAAAATCAATTTGTTGCTGCATTCTTTTGAACTTTTCCGAATGAAACCGAGTGAAACCATTGGCGACATGTTTACCCGTTTCACGGATGTCGTCAACGGTCTAAAAGGACTCGGAAAGAGTTTTTCGGATTTTGAACTCGTAAATAAGATACTAAGATCCCTTCCTAAAAGTTGGGATCCTAAAGTCACTGTTATTCAAGAGGCAAAAGATCTGCGTAACTTCCCTCTTGAAGAACTAATCGGGTCATTAATGACCTACGAGATGACTTGCAAAGCTCATGAAGAGCAAGAAGACATCCTTCCAAAGAACAGGAAGGATATGGCACTTAAAACTTCTGAATGCCACTTGAGAGAAAACTCAAGTGATGAGGACTGTGATGATGACTTGGCACTTTTAATAAGAAAGTTTAAAAAATTCTTCAAAAGAAACAAGTTTAAGAATGATGTGAAAAATAAACTTGAACCCAAGAAGGACCAAGTGATCTACTATGAATGTAAAAAGCCGGGACACTACAAGAGTGATTGTCCCCAAGTCAAAAGAAGAACATCAAAGAAGAAGGCTCTTCAAGCAACATGGGATGACTCGAAAGATCCGAAGAAGAGGAGTCCAACACCGAAAGCAAGTTGCTCATTCCTTTAATGGCCATCGGAGAGGAGGTAACGAATTTATTAGATGCTGATTTATCTTTCAATGAATTATTAAATGCCTTCCATGACTTATTTGATGAATGCAAGATTATCAATAGAAAATACAAATTGCTAAAAAAGGAGCATGATAGTCTTACTTGTGATTTTAATAAGTTAAAAATTGAATATCATGATAGTTTAAATTCATGTATCAAATGTCATGATCTAGAAACCTTTCAAAAATAAAACTTGCTACTTAAGGACACCTTGAAGAAATTCGAGGTTGGTAGCAAGTCATTAAACATGATCCTTACAAACAAGGGTCATGTTCCAAAAAAAAGTGGGATTGGATTTGTGAGGAGTCCTCACCAAAATCCAACTACCTTAAATAAAGGCCCCATCTTACATGTTAGACCTCAAAGCAAATGCAACTTTTGTTGCAAGTTCTTTCTGGGGCGCATTATTGTCCATTCAGGAAACTTAGTCCAAACAAATTGATTTGGGTTCCTAAGGGAACCATGACAAATTCTATGCAACATGATAGAAGATGTAGATCTATTTGTGAGGCACCCAAAAGCAAATGGGTACCTAAAAATCATCCCTTCCTACAAAAACATTAAAACCTTAGGCTGGAGCAAGAATTAATGTTCTACTCCTTGATTCTCGACAGTCATGACCCAAATGCAACTTGGATACAACAACGAGTGGAAATTATGAAATCACAAATGCAATTTGGATACAACCTAATGTAACTTTTCAAAATCACAAACATATGTACGACATTGGGAGTATGCACGTTAAAAGATCTACCTTGATCGTACAAGCGTTTTCCTTTTTTGCCTTGAAATAAAAACGCATACGTAATCATGTAAGTAACGTTAATTGCTCTGAATGAAAACTCTCCTCAAGACAAAACCTCCCTAATCAAACCACAACGAAGTGTTCACTGCCAACAGGCGGTGGCACCTCTCCAGCCAGCGGTGGCACCTCCAGCCATCACGGGTTGCCAGCGGTTGCACCGCTCCAGCCAGAGGTGCAACCGCCCGCAACTCTGCCTTTTTAACCCACGCTAGGGCCGGCGGTGAAACCGACCCCAACTCACCTCCCTTTCATTCTCTACTCCTCCAAGCCTCCTCCATCCTCATTTCACCCCGTTTAGCTTCCCAAATACCTCCCATTTCGGAGCAAAACATCAAGAATCGCTCCCTGTTTTGAAGATTTCACTAAGGTATTCTCTAAGAACCTCTTAAATTCTATTTTGTTCTTCATTCACTCTTGTTCACCTTTATCCCTCTAAACAACAGTAGTTATGGGATCTAGAAGATCCTCAAGGGACAAGGGAAAGAGGAGATTAATAGAAGAGTTTGATCTTACCCTTTGTGATTCAAAAAACCATGCTGAAAAATTTCTCTCTTTCGAACTAAGAAGCATCAATAAGGGAAAATACGTAGATCTGAATGAACTAAGAGATGTAGAGACTATCCAATGGTTTGCAAACCTAAATCTACTTCCAATCTTGTAGATCAACGAACCCATCTATCCTAGGCTAGTTAGATTGTTTTACAATAACATACAAATAGATGACGAAGAAAGGATGTCCACCTATCTTTTAGGACAACACATCTCAATCACTGATAGATTCATTTGTGATATGATAGGCATTCCCATGAAAAGCATAGGACTTTACTTTAGAGGATCATGGGATGAAGAAACTATTGGAACATCCTATGTTGAAGCCTTAGGAACAATCTTTGCCAATCCTAACATAGCATTTGTTCCTAAAAGTTGTGAACATCTACTGCCTTTAAACACTAAGATACTTCATATCATGACTAGTATAATTCTTCCTAAACAATACCATCATGATGAAGTGAGTCAATTAGAATTAGGAACTATGTACTTAATCATGAAAGGACATGACATTTGTCTTGGCTATCTTATCCAACAAAACATGTTAGAATTATCTAAGAAAGATATGATGCTCCCATATGGTGGTATAATTACTAGAATAATGAAAGCTTACGACATTCAAAGACCACCAGAAGAAGAAGTAATGAAAGTAGATAGATTCAGCATAATAAACAAAAATCTACTTCACCGACTAAGATGTCACTATAGAAACGGTAACTGGGTTAGAATGCCTAGAAGAACTGATCCCCCTCAACCTGAACCTGAACCTGAACCCGAGCCGGAAACACCAGTCTTTAGGAGTACCCAATCTCCTCCGATCTATCCCTTTGAGGAAACACATCCGGTTGAGCAAACTCACACATCATCCATCGAAGATATTGGGATTCGGATGGACCAATTCGAACAAAGACAAGAACGGCTTGAACTTCGACAAGATCAAATCCTAACCGAGCTGCAGCAAATCCATCGACAATTTGACTCTTTATTTAGGCACTTCAACTTTCCACCTCATGAATGAGCTTGTATGAACACAATCATCCGTTGTTGTTATAAACTCCTCATGGACTTTGTCTTTGATATGGCATGTTGTAAACTCCTTATGTTACTCATCATGAAGGACTTTGTTTTTGATATGGTTGCCTGATATGTTGTTAACTCCATATGTTACCCTTTACCTTGATCTGTAAGCATATGCAAATTTACAAACATCTCTTGTTGTTTATCTCGGATTTTGCACTGAAACTAAAATGTTTTAAAAACCTTGTGCCTTGAAAAATATAAAGCGACATACCAATATAGTTGATAAGTCAGCAATATGACATTGATATGGTTGCTATTACTGATGTTAATATGGTTGCTATCACTGATACTATGATTAGGCCATACTTGTATCACCAAGAAATATATGATTGCTATCATTACTATATGCCCTGTATCAAGATATCAAGCAAAAATTTGCATCGTACGAGCTGATATCTTACCATGTGATGGAATGCTATACTTGCTAAAATATTCGAAATGTGTACATCATGAAATGATATTAGACATCACTTTATACGAGATCATGTTACGAATCATGATGTAATCATAGAATTCATTAATACGAAACATCAACTAGCTGATATCTTTACAAAACCCCTAAGTGAAGAACAATTTGATTTCATAAGAAGAGAATTAGGAATGTTGATGTGTCCGAATACTTAATCTAGTTAAAATTATTTTTCGGACATTACTGATTACTATTACATGCCTTGGCATCACTTGATCAAATAACATGTTGGAAATTAAGTGACAAATGTTTTTAAAAATCAGTAGCTTACTCATAACCGAATGCATGTAAGAAGTTCATTTTTCGGTTTGAATGCTAAAAATGGGATTTTCGTGTACACTCTTATGAAAACTTTTTGATAAATGACTTTCCTCCTTCAAGCAACGATCTATAACAAGGAAAAGAGATATTCAAAGTATTATATGTGTCATGCCTTCCTTTATGTGCGTGATAACCTGCTGGAATCACATCTACCATGTTTTTTGATAATGCTATCATGCTTTTTGTTGATGACAAAGGGGGAGAAACATATGAATTGATAAACACTGCCATAATTATGTCTATGTCATAGTTGAACTGCCATAATCATGTCTATGTCATAGTTGCAAATACTTGAGTGATGCTATAAACAATGTTATGGTTATGCCATCCTCGCATCACCAAGAGATATATGAACATGTGCTATAGTTTGCATTATGTCTTGAGTTGATATCCTATCTTGTGAAGTAAATGCAAACTTGCTAGAAAATCTCAAATGTGTGCATCATGTAATAGTCCTTCACAGCTTTATATGATTACATGATGAATAGTTACAAACACAATCATACAAACTTGATGATGTATGTCAAGCCTTGACATCATTCTTGAAGAGATACATCATGATGGGTATCATGATGGGAGTATTGATAAGTTTAACTGATCTAACTTATCAATACGTCACTTGAATTCTTAGGTCTTGAATTCAAGGTTGACTTATCTCAACTATGGCATATAGATAAGGGGAGTTAAGGATAACACCATTATCAATTGATTGTCATCATCAAAAAGGGGGAGATTGTTGAATCTCGGATTTTGATGATGAAGTCAATTGTCATTTGTTGTCTAATATATGTGTTGAGATAAGTGTGCAGGATTAACTACGATGAAAGTTAGACAAGCAGCAGGAGTTGCGCCGGAGTCAAGATCATGATCACGTTGGGAGTTCGAGAGTTCGACGGAAGTTCGGACGGTCGTCGGAGGTTCTGCGAGAACAGATCCGAGAAGTCGAGAAGCTTGCCAATGGCTTCTCGTGGGAACTCGCCAAGTGGATCGTCAGAAAGTCGGGAGTTTGCGGAAGTCCATGCGAGAAGAATCACCGAGGGTTCATCGGATGATCGACGGAAGTTAAGCGGAAACTTCGCCCGGAAGAAGCGATTGACGATCGGAACAAAGCTGCAGAAATTGTCTTAGATTTAATCATAGTTAGCACGTTGATTAAGTTGGAAAATGGAAGGTGATCCCATTAGCTTAATCTTGGGGCAATTGGGCCCCTGAAAAGATTGAAATTGGGTAGAATGGAGCTAACCATTCGGACCCGATACACCGGGCGGTGCAACGCCCTAAGGCCAGGAGGTGCAATCGCCGGGCTATGTCTCCCAGCAAGGCTGGGCGGTGCAACCGCCCAGCCAGGAGGTGCAACCGCAGTGAGCTCGATCTTCGAGCTAGGCTGGGTGGTGCAACCTCCCGACGAAGAGAGGTAGCACCCTTTGAGCTCGGTCTTTGAGCTCAGGCAGAGAGGTGCAACCGCCTCGGTCGAGGTGGCACCGCCCAGGGGCTCGATCTTGAGCCAAACTCGGCGGTGCAACGCATACCGACAGAAGGTGCAACCGCTTTGGGCTCGATCTCCGAGCTTTGCCGAGGCGGTGCAACCTCTCCGATCGAGGAGGTGCAACCGCCGCTGCTCGAATTCGGGATTTGATCGTTTTGAGCTCCAAATTTGAACTGGTTGGGGCCTATAAATACCCCACCCATTCAGCACTGAAAAGATACAGATCCACACCGAATTCTTGATCTTTTCTGTGATTCTAAGAGCTCAAATTTGTGTAAAGTCCAAAAGTTCTCCTCTTTCTGTTCTTTAAGTCTTGAGTTGTAAAGAGAGGAGAGAAAGGATCTGTAAGGGTTGTCTCCTGAGCCCGTCAAAAGGAGTGAAACTGTAAAAGGGCAGTTGGCCTTCGCCCATTGAAGGAAGGCAGCTAGTTGACGTCGGTGACCTCGTCGAAGGAGGAAGCCAAAAGTGGAGTAGGTCAAGACTGACCGAACCACTCTAAATCTCTGGTTTGCTTTTACTTTGAGCACTTTATCATTACTGCAAACCTCCTACATTGCTACTGCCCTCTGCGCGTTTACGAATGAGTCTCTAAGTTCTGATCTTTCCGAATCTGCATTCAGACGTAAATCGGTGTTTTCGTACGATCTTTACACTGCAGTTTACGCTTACGTTTTGATTCCATTTATAACTGCAAATTGCTTTCTGCGTATTCATATTACGCTTTAGACGCAAAACTGCGTTTAGACGTAAAACTATGTTTAGACGCAAAACTGCGTTTAGACGTAAAACTGCGTTTAGACGCAAAACTGCGTTTAGACGTAAAACTGCACTTAGACGTAAAACTACGTTTAGACGTAAAACTGCATTTAGACGCAAAACTGCGTTTAGACGTAAAACTGCGTTTAGACGCAAAACTGCGTTTAGACGTAAAACTGCGTTTAGATGCAAAACTGCTTTAGACGTAAAACTGCACTTAGACGCAAAACTGCACTTAGACGTAAAACTGCGTTTAAACGCAAACTGTGTTTAGACACAAATTGCATTTAGACGCAAACTGCGTAAACTACATACAAACTGTGAATCGGCTTTTACATCGAAATCGTTTTTATCGGACGAACGCGGCTTTTGTTTTTAAATCGCTGAAAGTTTTCCGCTGCACTAATTCACCCCCCCCCCTCTTAGTGCTCTCGATCCTAACAAACTTCTTGCACTAAATGTGAAGAGTTAGACTCAGTCAAAAATAAAAATATTATTATAATAAATATTAAAAAAATTTAAAATTAGAAGTAAATCATTAAACATTATTCTTGTTAACAAAGATCATGTACATAGAAAGCCAACTATATTTGCTAAATGACTCACATTATATGTTTCTTCTAAAGATAAATATAATTTTTATGGTAGATGTGGTCATTATGCCTATAAATATTTATTTAAAAAATATAGCTCGTATAAATTAGTTTGGGTTCCTAAAGGAACAATAAATAACTGAATACCAATAATCAAGATAGATAGATCTAATCATAAGGGACCCAAAGTTAAATGGGTACCTAAAGCAAACCTTCATTTCTTGTAGATATGTCTACAATCGAAAGCTAAGAGTAAGAGATGATATCTTGATAGTGGATGCTCAAGGAATATGACCGGAGACCCAACATATTTCTCTAAGCTTAGTAGCCAAGACGAAGGATATGCTAGTCATAGGTGCCCAGCAAGCCAATCACATGAGTGATGGCACGTGTGACTTGATACAGAATCTTTTTGCTTATTATATTTTGGCGTATATCACTTTATAAATATTGCATAAATGCATATATATATTATGATGTCCTTGGATTTGTGCAATGGGAATCGGATCGTGATGAGATCACGATAATGAGATCGATTCACCTTTAAACACATATCCTAAATAATCCGGTCATAAGTTTTTCGAGAGGGACATCGTGATAACCGGATAGGCGGTGTCTTTGTATACCCGTCCATATGATGGATGCATTTGGTCTCATAGCTGCTTTCGTGTAGGGACACTAGGGATACAAATACAAGTGCTTATTGGAGAATGAGTTCTTGCGATTGATCCGCTTACGGAATCTTGGATGGTTGATGATGCCTTATTGTCGGATAAGCGATTCCGTAGTCCTAGTGGTGTATCTGGTCCTTAGACTTGAGACACCAAGGATATCTAATATGAGTGCTCCACTCTTTGATACGAACTTATAGGTTTGGCTGTCCCGATCAAATACAGTTGGTCATTGCAGTGGTAGTCGACCTTACGAGGGCTATTGAGTGTCGATAGAGGATCATCCACTCTCGGCGTCATGAGAGGAATATCCCATGTGTTCTTGCTCAAACAAATCCACGGCCGGGGTCATTCGGGTTGAGAGAGAAAGAGTTCTCGGGAGAATCCGATTAGAAGCGAGACTTCAGTAGAAAGCCGTATGGGGTCCGACAACACCATGCTCGATATACGGTCTGCGGGTTATTAGATGGATGAGGGACTATAGGTACATGGTGGCGAGGACGAGACAAGTCCAATGGATTGGATTCCCCTATATCATCGGGGACTCTGGTAGTAGTGGCCTAAATGCGTCGTAGTCGATGAGTCGAGTGAATTATTCTGAGAGATAATAATTCCTTTGAGTTAGAAAGGAGTTACGGCGGTATGACTCACGGCCAGCTCGATATTGGGCCTAGAGGGTCACACACACACATATGGTAGGCATTGCGATGAGTAGAGGTTGGGATATGAGATATCCGGACGGAGCCCTTTGTCTTATTGGATGCAGATCCAATACCCACTAGGGAAGGACCCATTAGGGTTTGACACGGGATCTCTATAAATAGGAGGGATTCCATGACCTCATAGGCAAGAGTCTTTGCTTGCCTTTCCTATTCTCCTCTCCCTCTCCACCTCGGGAGGCTGGAGTTTTGAGGAGGGTCGTCCATAACCCTGCTGTGTGAATCACCGCTAGAGAGGAGGACGCTTGACCTCCTTCACCCTCTCCTAAGGATCTGCAAGGAAACTTGGGGATATCACGATCTCACTAGGTAACACAATCTCTATAACGCAGTTTTGTGTTTTTTGGATTTTTGCGCACCAATCTTCGCTCAACGAACAACATTTTTTTTGGGGATCGGGATTTTTTGTTTTCTTGTTCTTCCATTGCGCATATGATGTCCCCCCCAATGATTTTCCAACAGTGGTATCAGAGCCGGGTTGTTCGATGCGAATGATTGGTTTTTGAACTGCGTGTGTTGTGTTTAGGAAGAATATTGGCGTCAAAATCGTTGGACTTAAAAGCGAAGGAAGGGCAGCAACGATTTGCTGCCCTCGATCGATAGCGTCTGGCAGCCAGCGAAGGCGGCAGGGCATAAGCGCTATGCCTGCAGCAGCCGGCGGCGGTACGTTTGCAGCAGGTTGCTGCTGCGGGTGGCAGCCCATGGCAGGCAGCTGCTGGAACAACGGCGCTTTGCCGCTGCAAAAGAAGTGGCGCCCTGCCGCCATGAGGAAGTGGGCCCGCCGCCGCCGAAGGGAGCGACACCTGCCGCCGCCAGGCAGCGACGCTTACCGCCAGCTGCTCCGTGGAAACCCCCACTTGGGCGGGCGCTGGGGGACCGACCGCCATGGGCAGCGGGCGCCCAAGGAGGCCCACTCATGATGGACGTCGCCGCCAGGGCGATGCCGACTTCTGAGGGCAAGGTTCGTGCCCTCGCCCCAAGAGGTGCCGCCGCCAGTGGTGGCGGCGGGCGGCGGGCAGCAGCAGAAGGAATTAGGGATTTGGGCAAAAGGACAGTTTTGCCCCTGTGAATTTGAGAAATTCCAGTTTTTGTCTTTTGTCCAAATTATGAAAATACCCTTAGGAATTGAGAAATTCCCTACATGTCCCTGATTTCAGAAAAATATTAATTAATTAAAAGGTTTAGTGGATTATTATTTTTTATTATTATCTAGTAGTCCTACATGATGATGATTATTTATACATGTGATGTATGATGTGTGGACGGATGATCATGGACCGTATGATGTGTGTACTTGTGATTATTATTATTGAGGTCTACAAACCTCCATTATATTTCTCGTTTATTGTCGGGCCTGTGTGCCTATGATTAAGTTGTAATCACATGAGGAGGCGCTAGCGGGAGCGTGGATGCGATAGCGGGACCCACGAGACGGACGATCGTGATGCATGGAGATGCATCAAGATGTCGACGGAACCGACGAGGGCGAGATGGGCGATCCGGAGGGCATGGAGATGCACCGTTGCACACATAGATCTTGATGTGAGTGATTAGGCCCTCTTGGCTCGGGCCTAATCATATTAGGTTGTGGTCCATGATCATCGATGTGATTGCTTATACACATACTAGATATGTATATATATTTACATGCGATGTAGATATATATTAAATATGTATATGTGTGACATGTCATATTAGGAGACCAAATTATAGAAACATCTCTCGATAATATTAAAGTCGGTAAAGCGTGAGGCAATTAGATTGACCCACGTGGCCTTCCATCGTTATGAGTAGGAACCGATTCGGTGTAGGTTGAGTTGGTCGAGTCCCTCGAGACTCACCTATATCGCGATTAAGCCATCTTGCTACGACATAGAGATGTCACCGGTGACCGAGGACATGGTATGCTTGGTCGAGTCCCTCGAGGGTATATCATCAAAATCGGACTCATCTTGTAACGAAGGTGTTGACTTAACCGAGCATCATGGTTGGTCAAGTCCCTCGAGGCCATGGTGATTAGGAGGCCGAACAGGGACAGGGAATCACAAGGAGTTGTGATCGGCAAGAGTTGCCTACCTTTTAGGCTTAGTGTGATTGGTCGAGTCCCTCGAGGTTACACTAAGGCGGCCGATTGGATCCCGATCCCCACTAGAAGTCTGCTTTGGAGACTTTTCGTTTCACGTCTTTGAGGGTGTCAGCGTGACTCGTTAGTAAAATAGTGGGGAGCATATTAAGATAGAAGTCCATATCTTGATAGTTTATTTCTTGTAAAATCTGAATGTTATTCATTTTCGCTACATCTTTTTTTTCAGAAAATGTCGCTTTCAAATCCCTTTACGTGGCATACTTGATGTCAACCCTTCTTGGTCCAAATTATACGGATTGGCTCCGTAACTTGAGAATTGTTCTCACTGGCGGAGAAAATGGGTATGCGTCCTTGATCTGATGATGCCTACGCTTAGAAGAAGGGCAAGCGAGGATGAGATCGCTGCTTCTGTGAAGTACATTGATGACTCCACTCTTGCAGTGCTATATGTTGGGCTCTATGACTCAGAGTTACAGAGACAACATGAAAAGATGGATGCCAGATCCATTCTCCTACATGTCCGCAAAAATTGTTTGAGGAACGGGGAAGGACCCAACGATATGAGATATCCAAGAGCCTTTTACAGCTAGGATGGTGAGGTGACACCGGTTGAGAACCATGTCCTAAAGATGATTGAGTGGATAGAGAAACTCACAGGTCTAGGAATAGTCCTAGAGGATAACTTGTGTGTGGACATTGTGCTTCAGTCCCTACCAGATTCCTTTTCACAGTTCATAATGAATTTTAATATGAACAAGCTTGAGGTGACTCTCCCAGAGCTCCTCAATATGTTGAGGGAGGCAGAGAGTACTATTAAGAAAAAGAAGCCAATTCTCTACACTGGTGAGACCAGAAAGAAAAGGAAAGCAGAAAAGTCCCTTAAGAAGGGAAAGGGTAAGGGCAAATAAGGTAAAGCAAAGGTTGCTAAGAAAGACCCAGCAAAGGACAAAGGCCAGTGCTTCCATTGTGGTAAAGATGGGCATTGGAAGAGAAACTACAAAGAGTACCGTGCAGAAAGGGCGAAACAAAAGCTTGATGAAGCTTCAAGTACATTCATAATTAGTCTCCATTTGTCAGACTCTTATGATAACACATGGGTATTGGATATCGGTAGTGCTTATCATATATGCAATTCGTTGCAGGTTTTGGCAAGGCCTAGGAGACTACAGAGAGGCGAGATGGACCTCAAGATGGGTAATGGAGCAAAAGTTGCTGTATTAGCTGTTGGCGAGGTCGCCCTACATCTGCCTAGTGGAGCTTTTATTGCATTAGATGCATGTTATTTTGTTCCTTCTATTATCAAAAACATTATCTCCATTTCATGTTTAACAGTTAGTGGATATAAATTTGTTTTTGAGAACAATGGTTGTTCGATATTATTAGATGATAAGATCATCACGAAAGGAATATTGCATAATGGTTTATTTATGTTAGACACCACTCCACATATCATGAATGTAAATGTGTCCAAAAGGAAACGAGATGAGTTGAACAGTGCATACCTATGGCATTGTAGGCTAGGTCACATCTATGAAAGAAGGATTCAAAAGTTGCTAAATGATGGATATCTAGATCCATTCGACTATGTGTCATATACAACTTGTGAGCCTTGCATTCGTGGAAAACTGACCAAATCTCCATTTAATAGAACTGGAGAGAGAGCCAATGAGTTGTTGGAACTCATACATAGTGATGTATGTGGACCCATGTCAACTCATGCCATTGAAGGTTACTCCTACTTCATTACATTTATTGATGATTTCTCAAGGTATGGATATGTGTACTTAATGAAGTACAAGTCTGAGGCCTTTGAGAAATTCAGAGAGTATAAGAATGAGGTGGAGAACCAGACTGGAAAGAGTATCAAAACTCTTGATCGGTCGAGGAGGTGAATAATTAAGTCTGAGTTTACTTTCGGTTCCTCAAGGACCATGGGATATTATCCCAATGGACACCTCCTTATACACCTCACTCAATGGTGTCTCCGGAAGGAGAAATCGTACATTATTAGATATAGTACGGTCCATGATGAGTTTAAGCTAACCTACCCATCTCATTCTGGGGATATGCCCTAGAAACCGCAGCTTACCTTAACAGAGTTCCAACTAAGTCGGTAGTGTCTACACCATATGAGATATGGAAAGGGAAGAAGCTTGATCTTAAGGTTGTTAAGTAAGAGGGGCCTGCCCATGTTAGAAGACACAACCCGATAAGTTACAATCAAGGATGAGCGATGCAAATTTGTGGGATACCCAAAGGAAACTTGTGGGTATTATTTCTATCATCTCGAGGACCAAAAGGTATTTGTAGCTAAGAGAGCAGTGTTCCTTGAGAAGGAAAATATTCTTGACGGAGACAAGTGGGAGAATGATAGAATTGGCGAGGTTGGAGAACCAAGCTCAAGCACCACTCTCTGACCGAAGTCTGCATTTGGTACCTAATACACAAGTATCAACTTTACACAGTGTCGATAGAGTATCCCATCCTCCCTAAGAGATATGTGGGACATATTAGAGCAGAGGATGTAGAGGATATTGATCCTCGGACCTACGAGGAGGCTATTATGAGTATAGACTCAGGAAGTGGAAAGAAGCCATGAATTGCGAGATGGATTCTATGTACTCCAATAAGGTTTGGAACCTAGTTGATGCTTTAGAAGGTATTGTACCCATCGGTTTGCAAGTAGATCTTTAAGAAAAAAGATCGGAGTAGATAGAAAGGTAGAGACCTATAAAGCAAGGCTAGTGGCTAAGGGGTATCGTCCAAAGGCAAGGTGTTGACTACAACGAAACTTTTCTCCCGTAGCAATGCTAAAATCCATCAGAATTCTATTGGCTATTGCAAAGACACTATGATTATGAGATCTGGGATGGATGTGAAAACCACATTCCTCAATGGGAACCTCGAGGAGGAGGGTGTATATGATGCAAACTGAGGGATTCATGTCCAAGAACTACCCAGATAAGGTGTGTAGGTTGCTTAGATCCATTTATGGACTAAAAGCAAGCTTCGAAGTTGGAACATAAGATTTGATGAGGCAATCAGGATCTTATGACTTAGTTAATTAAACGAAGATGAGCCTTGTGTATACAGAAAGGTAAGTGGGGCGCTATCACCTTTTTGGTGTTATATGTGGATGACATCCTCATCATTGGGAATGACATAGGAATGCTATCCACAGTAAAAGGCTTGGTTATCTAGACACTTCTCCATGAAGGACTTAGGGAAGCATCTTATATCTTGGGGATTAGAATCTATAGAGATAGATCCAAGAGGATGCTTGGCTTGTCCCGATCGGTACATAGAAACTATTGTCAAAAGATTTGGCATGGAAAAATTCAAGAGAGGTCTCATACCGATGAGACATGGGATATCGCTTTCTACGAATATGTCCCCAAAGACTCAAAAAGAAAGGGCGAACATGGATATGATACCTTATGCCTTAGCAATAGGGTCTATCATGTATGCCATGCTATGTACTAGGCACGATATAGCGCATGCTCACGAGTGTCCTGAAGCGGTATCAGGCGGATCCGTGCTTGAGAATTGGAAAGCGATAAATTGTATCCTTAAGTACTTGAGAAGGACTAAGGATCTTTTACTAGTATATGGAGGTAATAGCCTTAAGGTTGAAGGACTCTGGCCGACTCAAGTTTTTGGTCGATGTCGATGATAGCAAAGTCCGAATTCAGGGTATGTGTACACCTTGAATGGAGGAGCGGTGTCTTTGGAAGAGTTCCAAGCAAGATACCACTCTGATTTCGACCACGAGGCGAGTACATTGCTGCATCAGATGCAGCAAAAAGGGAGTGCGGGTGAAGAAGTTCATCACAGATTTGGGAGTCGATCTGATAGCGACAAGTCGACTTCCTTATATTGCGACAACTATGGGGTGATTACTCAAATAAGGGAACCCGGGTCTCATCATGAAGTGTTTCGAGGAGGTTCTAGCTTATAAGAAAGATCGTAACTTGAGGAGATGTAGCAGTGGAAAGAGTTCCATCAGAAGATAACATTGCAGATCCAATCGACAAAGCCGTTGTCTCATTTTGTCTTTGAAGCGTCCGGAAGTCCGATGGGGATCGAGACACATAGGTGATTAGCTTTAGGTCAAGTGGGAGATTGCTAGTCATAGGTGCCCAACAAGCCAATCACGTGAGTGATGGCACGTGTGACTTGATCGTAATCTTTTTGCTTATTATATTTTTTGGCGTATATCACTTTATAACTATTGCATAAATGCATATATATATTGTGATGTCCTTGGATTTGTGCAATGGGAATCGGATCGTGATGAGATCACGATAATGAGATCGATTCACCTTTAAACACATATCCTAAATAATCCGGTCATAAGTTTTCGAGAGGGACATCGTGATACTTAGGATAGAGGCGGGTGTCTTTGTATACCGTCCATATGATGGATGCATTTGGTCTCATAGCTGCTCGTGTAGGGACACTAGGGATACTGATACAAGTGCTTATTGGAGAATGAGTTCACTTGATTGATCCGCTTACGGAATCTTTGGATGGTTGATGATGCCATATTGTCGATAGTGATTCCGTAGTCCTAGTGGTGTATCGGTCCTTAGACTTGAGACACCAAGGATATCTGTATGAGTGCTCCACTCTTTGATACCGGACTTATAGGTTTGGCTGTCCCGGATCTAGTCTGTTTGGTCATTGGGAGTGGTAGTCGACCCACGAGGGCTATTGAGTGTCGATAGAGGATCATCCACTCTCGGCATCATGAGAGGAATATCCCATGTGTTCTTGCTCAGACAAATCCCTAGCCGGGGTCATTCGGGTTGAGAGAGAAAGAGTTCTCGGAGAAATCGATTAGAGCGAGACTTCAGTAGAAACCGTATGGGTCGACGACAACACCATGCTCGATATCTGGTCTTTGGGATATTAGATGGATGAGGACTATATGTACATGGTAACGAGGACGACACGGTCCAATGGATTTGATTCCCCTCAGATCGTCAGGGGACTCTGGCGTAGTGGCCTAGTACATCCGTGAGTCGATGAGTCGAAAGTGAATTATTACAGAGATAATAATTCTTTGAAGTTAGAAGGAGTTCTGGACGGTATGACTCACGGCCCAGCTCGATATTGGGCCTAGAGGGTCACACACATATGGTAGGCATTGCGATGAGTAGAGGTTAGGATATGAGATATCCGTGAGACCCTTGTCTTATTGGATGCAGATCCAATACCCACTAGGGAAGGACCCATTAGGGTTTGACACGGGATCTCTATAAATAGGAGGATTCCATGACCTCATAGGCAAGAGTCTTTGCTTGCCTTTCCTATTCTCCTCTCCCTCTCCACCGGAGAGGCTGGAGTTTTGAGGAGGGTCGCCGCAACCTGGCTGTGTGGATCACCGCTAGAGAGGAGGGCGCTTGACCTCCTTCACCCTCTCCTAAGGATCTGCAAGGGAAACAGGGATATACGATCTCCCTAGGTAACATAATCTCTATACGCAGTTTTGTGTTTTGCGGATTTTTGCGCACCAATCTTCGCACGACGACGAACATCTTTTTGGGAATCGGGGATTTTTGTTTTCTTGTTCTTCCGCTGTGCATATGATGTCCCCCCCAATGATTTCCCAACAGGATATGTGACCTTCGGATATAACAACAAATGAAAAATTATTGGCAAATGAAATATAGGCAACAAATTAAACCACTTGATTGAAGATATTTTATTTATAGATAATTTAAAACATAACTTACTAAGTATTAGTTAATTGTGTGAGAAGGGATATAATATCAAATTTGAATTTAATTCTTACATTATAGATATACCACACAAAAATAAATTTATGATTGCCTTAAGACTAATAATGTATATCCTATTGATCTTGACAATTTTTGTGATGAAATTTATTTTTCGATTTTAAACGATGATGCACGACTTTAGCATATAGGTCATACAAGTATGAAATTAATTTCATAAATTATAACTAAAGAACTTATAAGAGGTGTGCCTAGAATTAAATTTATCAGAGATAAAATTTATAATGCATGCTAACTAAGTAAACAAATAAATAGTAGCTTTAAATCTAAAAATTAAGTAAGTACATCTAGATCACTATAATTAATTCATATAGATTTATTTAGATCAATTAATATCACAATTCTTAGAGGTAGTAAATATACTTTTATGATTATTGATGATTAGAGTAGATATACTTGGATATACTTCTTGGTACATAAAAGTAATTGCTTTAAATATTTTTAAAGTTTACAAATAAGTTTAAAATGAAAAAGTGTTTTATGATTTCCTCTATTAATAGTGATCATGGTGGTGAAATTAAAAATTATGATTTTTAAAATTTTTATAATTCAAATGGTTATGATCATAATTTTTCTAATCCAAGAAACCCAAAATAAAATGGAGTTGTTGAGAGAAAAAATAGGAGTTTACAAGAGATGACAAGAATCATGCTTAATAAATATAGCCTACCTACATATTTTTCATTTTAAATGAAAAGGATGCTCTAGAAAAATTTGATGCAAAATCCGATGAAGATATTTTTCTTGGATATTCATCTATTTCTAAAACTTATCTAGTTTTCAACAAAAGAACTTTAATTATTGAGGAATCTATCCATATTATTTTTATTGAGTCCTCCAAATTTAAGAAAAATATTTTGATGATTATTTTGATTTTAATACATTGAATTTGAATGAGAATTCTCCTCTCCCAAGCAACTTGGATATAGTATACTTCCAAAGAATCCTTACCTAAGGAATAGAAGTATATGATGTACATCCTAAGGACTAATCATTGGAGATATATTAAAAGTTGTTCAAACTCATTCTTCATTTAAAATTTTTTATGCAAATACTACATTTTTGTCTCAAATTGAACCTAAATGCATTAAGTATGCTCTAAAAGATAACTCGTAGGTTTTTGAAATACATGTAAAATTAAATTAATTTGAGAGAAATAAGGCATGGATGCTTGTTCATAGACCTAGAGATCATCTTATAATTGACACTAAATGAGTCTTTAGGAATAAGCAAGATGAACTTGGTATTTTAGTTTGAAACAAGGCTAGATTAGTGGTTAAAGATCATCAAGAAGAAGGTATAGACTATGAAGAAACCTTCACTCTTGTAGCAAGATTTGAAGCCAAAAGGATACTCCTTGCCTATGCATATTGTAATAATTTTAAGTTATTTCAAATGAATGTCAAAAGTAATTTTTTTAATTGTTTCATTTCCGAAGAAGTTTATGTTGAGTAACCACATCGATTTGAGAATGTTTTTTTGTCAAACCATGTTTTTAAGTTATCTAAGGCTCTTTATAGGTTAAAACAAGCCCCAAGGGCTAGATATGAGAGACTTAGCTCATTTCTTATTAAGAATAATTTTATAAAAAGTAAGATCGATACTATATTATTTATTAAATATTTTAAAAATATTTTTTTATTATTTAAATTTGTGTTGATGATATTAGTTTTGGTTCTACAAATGAATCTTTATGTGAATCATTTGGCAATAAATCTTTGTGTGAATTCTTGTATGAGCCAAGAATTCGAAATGAGTTTAATCATTTGTGTGAATTCTACAAATGGTTATACAAATGAATCTTTGTGTGAATCTTTATATGAATTGTGAATTCTTGTATGAGCCAAGAATTTGAAATGAGTTTAATGGGTGAATTGACATTTTTCATAGGATTGCAAATTAAGCAACTAAGTGATGAAACTTTTGTTAGTCAAACTAAGTATGTTTTGGATCTCTTAAAATGATTTTATATGGATAGTGCTAAGGCCATTAGCACACCAATGAGCACTTATATTAAATTAGATATGAACAATGAAGAAGAATATTTTGATTAAAAGACTTGTAGAGGTATGATAAGTAGGTTACTATACCTCACAACAACTAGACCTAATATTATATTTAGTGTTGGACTTTTGTCACGACCCGGGTCTGATGAGCTAACTGGCCAATAACTCCATTTTGGTCCTTGCAACCGCGGACCAAAATGCTTAAGCGGGACGTTACGTAGTACACTCATCAGGCCCTTATAAGCTAATCACACACATTGCCCACTTCCGATGTGGGACTAATGGGATGTTACACTATCCCCAACTCAATTAGCTTGACGTCCTCGTCAAGGCCAGACATATCCCAGATCGAACCCTAGCACAGTGCATGTGAGGTTTAACTCAGTGGTGGCTCCACGCCGTGATGAGTTCTCTGACTCCATCCACGGGTAGCCCTTTCCTACTCAAGCCCTCTCACCCTGCCCAAATGCTAGGTCGGCTCGATACCAAATGTCACGAATTCGGTCGATGAGCTAAGCGGCCAATAACTCCATTTTGGTCCTTGCAACCCATGGACCAAAACGCTTAAGCGGGCTTATCGTAGTACACTCATCAGGCCCTTATAAGCTAATCACACACATTCCCCACTTCCGATGTGGGACTAATGGGATATTACATTATCCCCAACTCAATTAGCTTTGCGTCCCTCGTCAAGGCGGGACATAACCAGATCGAACCCTAGCATAGTGCATGTGAGGTTTAACTCAGTGGTGGCTCCCGTGAGTGATGAGTTCTCGACTCCATCCACGGGTAGCCCTTTCCTACTCGAGCCCTCTCACCCTGCCCAAATGCTAGGTCGGCTCGACCTCAAATGTCACGACGAGGTGCGATGAGCTAAGCTGGCCAATAACTCCATTTTGGTCCTTGCAACCATGGACCAAAATGCTTAAGCGAGGGCTTATCGTAGTACACTCATCAGGCCCTTATAAGCTAATCACACACATTCCCCACTTCCGATGTGGGACTAATGGGATATTACATTATCCCCAACTCAATTAGCTTGGCGTCCTCGTCAAGGCGGACATAACCCAGATCGAACCCTAGCATAGTGCATGTGAGGTTTAACTTCGGTGGTGGCTCCCTCCCGTGATGAGTTCTCTGACTCCATCCACGGGTAGCCCTTTCCTACTCGAGCCCTCTCACCCTGCCCAAATGCTAGGTCGGCTCTGACCTCAAATGTCACGACCCGGGTCTGATGAGCTAACTGGCCAATAACTCCATTTTGGTCCTTGCAACCGCGGACCAAAATGCTTAAGCGGGACGTTACGTAGTACACTCATCAGGCCCTTATAAGCTAATCACACACATTGCCCACTTCCGATGTGGGACTAATGGGATGTTACACTATCCCCAACTCAATTAGCTTGACGTCCTCGTCAAGGCCAGACATATCCCAGATCGAACCCAAGCACAGTGCATGTGAGGTTTAACTCAGTGGTGGCTCCACGCCGTGATGAGTTCTCTGACTCCATCCACGGGTAGCCCTTTCCTACTCGAGCCCTCTCACCCTGCCCAAATGCTAGGTCGGCTCTGATACCAAATGTCACGACCCGGGTCTGATGAGCTAACTGGCCAATAACTCCATTTTGGTCCTTGCAACCGCGAACCAAAACACTTAAGCGGGGCTTATCGTAGTACACTCATCAGGCCCTTATAAGCTAATCACACACATTCCCCACTTCCGATGTGGGACTAATGGGATATTACAACTTTGTGCTAGATTTCAATCCAATCCTAAATAATCTCATTATAAAGTAGTTAAAATAATTTTTAGATACTTAAAAGGAACTCATAATATAGGATTATAGTATCCAAAATCTAAAAATTTTGATTTGATTACTTTTGCTGATACTAATTTTGTTGGATATAGAATAGATAGAAAAAATACATTTGGAATACGTCAACTCTTAGGTTATGCACTTGTTTCTTGGTCCTCCAAAAAATAAAATTCTATTACATTATCTATAACCGAGGCTAAGTACATAGTAGCGAGTGCATGTTATGCACAAGTAATATGGATGAAAAATACCTCAGAAGACTATGAACTTTACTTAAAAACACCCCTATAAAATGCGATAATACTAGTACTATTTGTTTAACAAAGAATCTCATTCAATACTCTAGAATTAAATATATTGATATTATATATTATTTTATTAGGAATCATGTTAATAATCATGATATATATTTAGATTTTATTAACGTAAAATATCAATTAGTAGATATTTTTACTAAATCATTGAATGAGGAACAATTTGATTTTATTATAAGAGAATTATGCATGTTGAATCTTCTAAACGTATGAATATATTTTTTTTATGGATCATTATCTTGATTTCTCGATTTTCATGACTTGAGTTTTCTGTTGAATCAAGATTGTTTAATTCTTTCTTTTCATTATTTACAAAAGAAGAGATTTGTCAAAATAAGTTATGATATTTATGATTCTTTCTCTTCATTATTTATAAAAGAAGAGATTTATCAAAATGAATTATAATCTTTTATATTTATGACTTGATCTTTGATATCTTTCATATAATGATTAGAACATTGATGTAATTTTTTGCACTATTGTATCCTTCCCTTTTTTTATAATGACAAGGGGAAGAAAGAATTGCTAGCCTTGTATATTTCAAAGAGAAGCAAAACTTGCTAGCTTGCACATCTCAAAAGAGTAGTAAAAACTTACATGTTTCAAAGAGAAGTAAAACTTACTAACTTACTAGTTTGAATGTTTCAAAAACTTGTTAGTGGTTGTTGATGAAAAGGGGGCGAAGTTATGCTGATTTTTAATATTTTGGAATCATACATGATATGATGTACCTTAATGATTTAAAGCTATGCCCAAAGTTATGATAATTTAATTTTTTTATATTTTGGGATTATGCATATTATGATGTACCTTGATGATTTGGAATCTTAACTCTTTGATATTATGTTGATGCATATGATATATGTAATGATATATATATATATGAAGCAAGTAATGATTACTTTGATATGATGTATTGTATATGATCATTATGATTCATGATTAAAATTATTTTGACTTGAATTCAAAGATATTATGATTAGAAGGTTATTATTTTATGAATTTAAAGTTTATTTCAATATGACATATAAATAGGGAGACTTTAGTTTAAATTTCATCATTAATTGGTTGTTATCATCAAAAAGGGGAGATGATTGAATATCATATTTTGATGATGAAATCAATGAGGTTATGATCTAATCAGTGTTTGAGAAAAGTGATTCAAGACTAACTTTGATCATGAAAAGACAAATCGATTGAGGTAGGAGAATCAAACGTTAGGCCGGAGTCACAGATAGGGCATCGAGCCGAAAGGATCAGATATTATGTCAAGATCGGATATTGCAAGAGTTAACATGCCAATGGATTGAGTAATATGCCGAAGGAAGGCACGATGCGTCAAGAGTTCGGATGAACCAATTACACGCTGCTATTGAATCTTGTATTTTGATGATGAAACCAATTGATAATTGTTTATGATTTTAATTTGCATTTTGAGTGATGCAGATGCTTCAATCAGGATGAGATAATTAAAGCAGGAAAAATTATGTTGTGCCAAGGGAAAACATGTCAGAAGATTGGTCGTCGGGCAGGAGGAATGATCGACGTATCGACAGAAGGCTTCCGGCCGTGGATTCAGGCATCAGACCAAGAAGAGCGGATATTGCGCCAAGGATATCAGAGTTATAGAGCCAACTGGCCGATTGGGCAATAGGCCACAAGAGAGGATGATGCGCCGAGGACGATGCGCCGATGAATCGGACGAAGCGTCGAGGGACCAATGACATGCCGGACAACTTGATAAATGCTTAGTATTAATTTTCTATATCGAAGTATGTTTTACATGTGCAAGATTAACTACGATAGCAAGGCATGAAGTAAAATGAAGTCCTAGAGTCAAGGACGCGATTACGTTAGGAGTTCGAGAGTTCGTCGGAAGTCCGGACGTTCGTCGGAAGTTCTGGAGAAACCAGTCGAGAAGTCTCGGAGCTTGCCAGAAAAGATCGTCGGAACTCACCAAGAAGATTGTTGTGAAGTCCAGGAGCTTGCCGAGAGTCCGCCGAAACATTGCCGAGAGGTCATCAGAAGCTCGCCGGAAGCTCGCCAGAAGAATAGACATAGGGACTCGTTTAGCTTGACAAATGTCTAAGGATTTCATAGTTAACATGTAATTGGGCTTGGATTTAGGCCAACCTAATTAGGGGCCAGCTAGGCCAATGTAAGAACTGTGTTGGGCCTAATAAGAGTCCCAAATAGTGCCCCAAGAAATCTCACCGTCGTGGCACAGTCTTCTAGACTATGTCAGGTGGTGGTATCGCTAGTCTGGGCAGTTGTACCGCCCTTGGTAGGGTGCCAGGCAGTGGTACCGCTAGTCTGGGCGGTGGTACTGCCTAGCACTACCCCCTAGGCAGTGGTACCGCTAGACTTGGGCAGTGGTACCGCCCAGGGCATTGTCAGTCAGACTGACACTAGGCGGTGGTACCGCCCAGCGCAAGCAGTAGTACCGCCCATGCCCGGGGAACCCAGGATGGGAAAGTTTTAGACTCTAAGTTTGAATCAACATGAAGCCTATAAATACCCCTCTCATCCCTAGTTAAAGCACATAAGCACAGAGAGTTTAAAAAGAAAGAAACGTTGCTAAAATCTTGTGTGATCTCCTCTCCCTCTTCTAAGTGTTAGACTAGTTTGAGAGAGGAGTAAGTGAGTGCTTGTAAGGGTTGTCTCCTAAACCTGATAAAAGGAGAAGAGGGGTGTATAAGGTGATTGGCCTTTGCCTATTGAAAGAAGGCCTCTAGTGGACGCCGGTGATCTCGTCGGAGGAGTTCGCCGAAAGTGGATGTAGGTCAAGTTAACCGAACCACTCTAAAACTATTGTGTTCTCTAGTTTGCATTTTATTCTTACCATTTACATACTGTAAACTACTTTACTTAGTCACTACGCTTTCATATGCTTCCAAGTTATTAAGCTTTAGAAGTCGGTTTTTCGTCGGAAACGATTTTATCGCAACGAAGTTTTTGAAAACCGACGATATTTTACCGCTGCACTAATTCACCCCTCCTCTTAGTGCCGACTTTTGATCCTAACAATTGGTATCAGAGTCACGGTTTTCTAATTTGGTTTAACACCTAAATAGAAATTGCTCTTTTCGGCTTTCAAGAGGATCACTCTGTCATTCGTCCTCCCTTTTTCAATGGGACGGACTACACTTATTGAAAAACTCGAATAAGAGTTTTCTTGCTTTCTTTGGATTTAAACTTATGGAACATTGTCGAATCCGGTTTTAAAAGGTCTTCTCTTCCAATGAACATTTGGAATGATTTGGAGTCCGAAGACGTTTTCTTTAAATGCTAGAGCTATAAATGCTCTATTTTGCACCTTAGATAAAACAAAGTTTAATCGGGTTTCTTTGTGCGAAATGACCTTTGATATTTGTCATATTCTCAAAATCACACACGAAAGCACAAGTAGTATAAAAGATTCTAAAGTAAATTTTTTGATGCACGATTTTGAGATGTTTTGTATGGAACCAAGAGAGACTATTGGAGACATGTACACTCATTTTACGGATGTCGTCAATAGTCTAAAAGCACTTGGTAAAAGACGAATCGAGCTCCTCCGAAGACACGGAGAAAATCAACAAAGGCGAGGTGGCAAACTACGCCTTAATGGCTTTTAACGATGAGATAATCGAAACTCCCTTAATTTATTTCGAAGTTACATGATGCTTTTTATGATGAATTTATTTTATTTAGTTTAGAAAAAAATATTTTCTTTAAAATTACATGTTTAAAAATATAATGAAAATACAAAAATTAGGATCATGTTAGTAATTTCGAAAATGATAATAAAAATTACATGTTTAATAACAAAATGATTTTGGTTGAAAATGTCTTATGCTGAATGAAACCATGATTGATGAATATACTTTATGTTTAATGATTTCTTTGGCTTGTATATCCTATCATGATGATTAGTTTAAAAATAAATGAAATCATGTTTGATTTAAAGTAATGCATAATGATCATGCTTAATGAGTTTTTCTTTAAAAATTATGCATGATAATTCTTGCAATTTATGGATTATCGATTTTACTATAATGAAAGTAACTTTTTCGGTTTTAAACGTTGATGCATGTTTTTGGATTTGACATAAATGAAAAAGACATGCTAATATGAAATCAATCACTTAAAATGAAACACATAAAAAGGAAAATATATTATCATTGGAATTAAAATCAATTTATGTTATAAATTTTGTGAACCATGAAATTGATTTTGATGAATCAATTTGGATCATTTTTTAACTATTGAAAACGATTTTGATTTGACAATTCAAATTTGAATGAGCTTTATCTTGATTTTTTGAGATTTATAACTTGACATCTTTCTATGAATTGAGATCCTTTTTTCTCCTTGTTTCTTCTTGGTATTTTATTTAAGAGGAGATTTAATATATGAATCATGTCTTTTGGTATTTACATGATCCTATCTCTCATGATATGATTTATTTTTGTATAACTCCTTATATTCACCACTCAATTAATTTTTCTTGATGAGATGAAATGAATGTGATGAAATAAAAATATGCATGAAATATGGGATGCAATGTAATTTGACATTTAGATACTATCATGATTTAAAATGCTATGATTAGTTACTAAAATGATGTATGTTTGGTATTGTGAATACTTTAAATAATGAATGTTTGATATCATGATTAAAATATTGATAAATGCTTAAAAATTTTAATGTCATGTATGATATGATCATAATAATGATTGATTTATTTTATCATGCATGAAAAATAAAATATATGATTTTGAAATTGTGTATGTTTTAATTTAAAAATATAATAATGCATAAATAAGATTGATACTTACCTTTGTCATGATGTAGAAATTGAGGTAAAGGGTCTTCCCTTCTTTTTGACAATGACAAAGGAGGAGAAATATTGCTAGCTCAAGATGCAAAATATACTAACTTGCACTTTGCAATGGAAGCAAAATTGCTAGCTCAAACATTGCAAAGGAAGCAAAAATTTGCTAGCTTACAACTTGTATATTTCAATAAGCAAAAGTTGCTTTCTTAAACATCTCTAATTTGATAGCTAGCATGATGTAGAACTTTCTATCTTGAACATTATAAAGAAATGCTATCTTGCACATCGTAAAGAAAAGCAAATATGCCAACTTGCACATCTTTAAATTTGCTAGCTTGTATGTTGTACTACCTTGCATATCTACAACTTGATAGCTTGAATATTCTAAGCATGATGTAACACTTGCTAAATTTTCTAGCTTCAAATTGCATAATGATAAAACTTGATATTATGTTTTTCATGTAATAAGTTGAACTTATATTTCCAAAC
Source organism: Musa schizocarpa (assembly GCA_900464855.2). Taxonomy (NCBI): domain Eukaryota; kingdom Viridiplantae; phylum Streptophyta; class Magnoliopsida; order Zingiberales; family Musaceae; genus Musa; species Musa schizocarpa. The sequence goes on along the minus strand of LS990924.1, from coordinate 14,642,498 downwards.
ACATGAATAGTGGACTTCTCCTTTTTGTTGATGACAAAGGGCGGGAAGTATGTTGATGTCATGCATGATTTGATCATGACATGTTTGCTTGGATTTTTGAATCCAAGAGTTTCTATCAATAAGGCATATTGATAGGGGGAGTTTGTTTAAACTCCGGGAGTTAAAGGTTAACTCTGTCATCAATTGGTTGTCATCATCAAAAAGGGAAAGATTGTTGAATCTCGTATTTGATGATGAAACTAATTGATAATTATTTATAATTTTAATCTACATTTTGAGTGACATAGGATGCTTCGATCAGGATAAGATAATTAAAGCAAAAAAAATCATGTTGTGCTAGGGGAAAACATGTCAGAAGATTCGATGTCGGGCCGGAGAAATAGTCGACATATTGATAAAGGCTTCGGGCCGTTGATTCGGGTATCGGGCTAAGAAAAGCAAATATTGTGCCAAGGATATTAGAGTTACGGAGTCAACTGGCTGATTAGGCAATAGGCTGCAAGAGAGGAAGATGCGCCGAAGAATCGGATGAAGCGTCGAGGGACCAATGACAAGCCGGACAACTTGATAAATGCTTAGTATTAATTGTCTAGATTAAAGTATGTTTTATATGTGCAGGATTAACTACGATAGCAAGACATGAAGCAAAATGAAGTTTCGGAGTCAAGGACGCGATTACGTTGGGAGTTCGAGAGTTCGTTGGAAGTCCGGATGTTCGTTAAAAATTCTGGAGGAAACAACCGAGAAGTCTCGGAGCTTGCCAGAGAAGCTCATCGGAATTCGCCAAGAAGATCGTCATAAAGTCTAGGAGCTTACCGGGAGTCCGCCGGAACATTGCCAAGAGATCGTCGGAAGCTCGTCGGAAGATCACCAGAAGCTCACCGGAAGAATAGACATAGGGACTTGTTTAGCTTAGCAAATATCTTAGCATTTTGTAGTTAGCATGTAATTGGGCTTAGATTTGGGCCAACCCAATTAGGGGCCAGCTAGGCCCATGTAAGAACTATGTTGGACCTAATTAGAGGCCCAAACAGTGCCCCAAGAAGTATAACCATCATAGCATAGTCTTCGAGATTGTGCCAGGCGATGGTACCGCCAGTCTGGGCAGTTGTACTGCCCCTGGCAGGGTTCCAAGCGGTGGTACCACCCAACACTGGCCCCCCAGGCAGTGGTACCGCTAGACCTGGGTGGTGGTACCGCCCAGGGCAGTGTCAGCCAGACTGACACTGGGCGGTGTTACCACCCAGTGCAAGCGATAGTACCGCCCGTGCCCAGGGAACTTGGGACGAGAAAGTTTTAGGCTCTAAGTTTGAATCAGCTTGAAACCTATAAATACCCCTCTCATCCCTGGTTAGAGCATACAAGCACAGTGAGTTTAAAAAGAAGAAACGCTGCTAAAATCTTGTGTGATCTCCTCTCCCTCTTCTAAGTGTTAGACTAGTTTGAGAGAGGAGTAAGTGAGTGCTTGTAAGGGTTGTCTCCTAAACCCGGTAAAAGGAGAAGAGGGGTGTATAAGGTTATTGGCCTTCGCCTATTGAAGGAAGGCCTCTAGTGTACGCCAGTGATCTTGTCGGAGGAGTTCGCCGAAAGTGGATGTAGGTCACGTTGACCGAACCACTCTAAAATAGCTATGTTCTCTAGTTTGCATTTTATTTTTGCCATTTATATACTATAGACTACTTTACTTAGTCACTACGCTTTCATATGCTTCCAAGTTATTAAGCTTCAAAAATTGGTTTTTCATCGAAAACGATTTTATCGCAATGAAGTTTTTGAAAACCAACGATATTTTACCGCTACACTAATTCACCCCTCCTCTTAGTGCTGACTCTTGATCCTAACAATTGGTATCAGAGCCACGGTTTTCTAATTTGGTTTAACACCCAAAACTTCATTACTTAGTTTGCAATGAAGTAAAGCAGTAAAAAGAATAAGCAGTAAAGAAAGAACACATCGGAATTTATAGTTGTTCGATCATTGTGACCTACATCCACTTCCGATTCTTCCTCTGTTGTGGTCACCAGCATCCACTAATAGTCCTCCTTCAATAGGTAAAGACCAACCATCTCTTTACAGTGCTTTCTCTCTTTCATGGGTTTAGGAGATAACCCTTATAAGCCTCACACCTCTTCTTGGATGATTACAAAGTTAAAGAGAGGGAGGAGGAGGACTCTTATCACTTTTACAATACTTTAAACATCTCAACACTTTGAGTTTTTTTCACACTTTGATTATACTTTGTTACCTTTTAAAGCAGAAAATAGTGGGGTATTTATAGGGCCCAATGGCTTCAAAATTGGAGCAAAAAAGTGTCTCGTCCCAGATTTCTAGGGTATTGGGTGGTACCACCGCCCAATCTGATGGTATCACCACTTGATAGAGTCTCGGATATTGAGCTCTGGTGGTACCAGAACTTGATAGGGTCGTACCACCACTTGGCAAGTAATAACTATCGGCGATACGACTGCTCAGACTACTTGGGAGACCATTCCTTGGGCGGTTCCTGTTGGAAAATCCTTGGGGGCGACATCATATGCGCAGCGGAAGAACAAGAAAAACAAAATCCCCGATTCCCAAAGAGATGTTCATCGTCATGCGAAGATTGGTACGCAAAAATCCGCGAAACATGAAACTACGTATAGAGTAGATTGTGTTACCTAGGGAGATCATATATCCCTGTTTCCTTGCAGATCCTTAGGAGAGGGTGAAGGAGGTCAAGCGTCCTCCTCTCTAGCGGTGATCCACACAGTAGGGATGCGACGACGCTCCTCAAAACTCCAGACCTACTCTGAGGTGGAGATAGAGAGGAGAATAAGAAAAGGCAAACCAAAGCTCTCTAGCCCATGGGACTCTGAATCCCTCCTATTTATAGAGGTCCCCTGTCAAACCCTAATGGGTCCTCCCCTAGTGGGTATTGGATCTGCATCCAATAAGACAAGGGCTCCGTCGGATATCTCATATCCGAACCTCTATTCATCGCAATGCCTACCATATGTGTGTGACCCTCTAGGCCCAATATCGAGCTGGCCGTGAGTCAAACCTGTCGGGAACTCCTTCTAACTTCGGTGAATTATTATCTCGTAATAATTCACTCGACTCATCATCACTCTGGACGGACGGGCCAGGCCCCGCAGTAGTCCCCGAACGATCTGGGGGAATCCAATCCATTGGACTGTCGTCCTCGATTACCCGTGTACCTATAGTCCCTCATCCATCTAATATACCGGAGACCAGGTATATCGAGCATGGTGTTGTTAGACCCCCACGGTTTCTACTCGAGTCTCGCTCTAATCAGATTCTCAGGTAGAACTCTTTCTCTCTCAACCCGAATGACGCGGGGATTTGTGCGAGTAAGAACACATGGGATATTCCTCTCATAACACCGAGAGTGGATGATCCTCTATCGACACTCAATAGCGCTCAAAAGGTCAACTACCACTCCCAATGACCCGGTGCACTAGATCTAGGACAACCAAACCTATAAGTGCGGTATCAAAGAGTGGAGCACTCATACATGACATCCTTGGTGTCTCAAGTCTAAGGACCAGATACACCACTAGGACTCTGGAATCATTTGTCGACAATAAGGCATCATCAACCATCCAAGCATTCCGTAAGCGGATCAATCAGTGAACTCATTCTCCAATGAGCACTGCATCTTGTATCCATAGTGTCCCTACACAAGCGACTATGAGACCATTTGCATCCATCATATGGACGGGGTACAAAGACACCAGTCCGTCCAGGTTATCACGATATCCCTCTCGGTAACCTATGACCGGGATTATTTAGGGATATGTGTTTAAAGGTGAATCGATCTCACTATCGTGATCTCATCACGATCCGATTCCCATTGCACAAATCCAAGGACATCACAATATATGTATGCATTTATGCAATAGTTATAAAGTGATATATGCCAAAATATAATAAGCAAAAGATTCTATATTAAGTCACACGTGCCATCACTCACGTGATTGGCTTCTTTGGGCACCTATGACTAGCAATCTCCCACTTGACCTAAAAGCCAATCACCTATGTGTCGATCCCCATCGGACCCCCTGGACGCTTCAAAACAAATATGAGACAATGGCTTTGTTAGTGGATCTGCAATGTTATCTTCGGATGGAACTCTTTCTACTACTACATCTCCTTGGGTCACGATCTCTCCGATAAGGTGGAACCTCCTCGAACATGCTTAGATTTACGATGAGACCTAGGTTCCTTTGCTTGAGCAATCGCCCCATTCTTGTCGCATAATATAGGAGATTGGCTCTTAAGCTACCCCAAGACGACTCCCAAATCTGTGATGAACTTCTTTACCCAAACTCCCTCCTTTTTTGCATCGATGCAGTAATGTACTCTCATCATCGTGGTCGAAGTCGTGAGTGGTATCTTGCTTGGAACTCTTCCAAAGACACCTTTGCTCCTCCATTTAAGGTGTACACATACCCTAAATTCGACTTGCTATCATCGACATCGGTGAAAACTTGAGTCGGTGTAGCCTTCAACCTTAAGGCTATTACCTCCATATACTAGTAAAAGATCCTTAGTCCTTCTCAAGTACTTAAGGGTACACTTTCTTGCTTTCCAATGCTCCAAGCACGGATCGACGATACACTTTCGTGACACTTTCGATTGCATGCACTATATCAAGCCTAGTACATAGCATGGCATACATGATAGACCCTATTGCTAAGGCATAAGGTATCATATCCATGTTCGCCCTTTCTTCTGGAGTCTTTGGGAACATACTCGTAGAAAGCGATATCCCATGTCTCATCGGTATGAGACCTCTCTTGGAATTTTCCATGCCAAACCTTTTGACAATAGTTTCTATATACCTGGACTGGGACAAGCCAAGCATCCTCTTAGATCTATCTCTATAGATTCTAATCCCCAAAATATAAGATGCTTCCCCTAAGTCCATGGAGAAGTGTCTAGATAACCAAGCCTTTACTGTGGATAGCATTCCTACGTCATTCCCAATGATCAGGATGTCATCCACATATAACACCAAAAAGGTGATAGCGCTCCCACTTACCTTTCTGTATACACAAGGCTTATCTTCGTTCTTAACGAAGTCATAAGATCTGATTGCCTCATCAAATCTGATGTTCCAACTTTGGGAAGCTTGCTTTAATCCATAAATGGATCTAAGCAACCTACACACCTTATCTGGATAGTTCTTGGACACGTATCCCTCAGGTTGCATCATATACACCTCCTCCTCGAGGTTCCCATTGAGGAATGCGGTTTTCACATCCATCTGCCAGATCTCATAATCATAGTGTGCTGCAATAGCCAATAGAATTCTGATGGATTTTAGCTTTGCTACGGGTGAGAAGGTTTCGTCATAGTCAACACCTTGCCTTTGACGATACCCCTTAGCCACTAGCCTTGCTTTATAGGTCTCTACCTTTCCATCTACTCCGATCTTTTTCTTAAAAATCCACTTGCAACCGATGGGTACAATACCTTCGGGCGTATCAACTAGGTTTCAAACCTTATTGGAGTACATAGAATCCATCTCAGAATTCATGGCTTCTTGCCACTTCCCGGAGTCTATACTCATAATAGCCTCCTCGTAGGTCTGAGGATCAATATCCTCTGTATCCTCTCCTCTAATATGTCCCACATATCTCTCAAGAGGATGGGATACTCTATCAGACCTACGTAAAGTTGAAACTTGTGTATTAGGTACCTGAACAGACTCGGGCTGTAGAGTGGTGCTTGAGCTTGGTTCTCCAACCTCACTCAATTCTATCATTCTCCCACTATCTCCGCCAAGAATGTGTTCCTTCTCAAGGAACACTGCTCTCTTAGCTACAAAGACCTTTTGGTCCTCAAGATGATAGAAATAATACCCACAAGTTTCCTTGGGGTATCCCACAAATTTGCATCGCTCTGTCCTCGATTCTAACTTATTGGGGTTGTGTCTTTTAACATTTGCAGGGCAGCCCCAAATCTTAACAACCTTAAGATCAGGCTTCTTCCCTTTCCATATCTCATATGGTGTAGACACTACCGACTTAGTTGGAACTCTGTTCAAAAGGTAAGCTGCGGTTTCTAGGGCATATCCCTAGAATGAGATGGGTAGGTCAGCGAAATTCATCATGGACCGTACCATATCTAATAATGTACGATTTCTCCTTTCAGAGACACCATTGAGCTGAGGTGTATAAGGAGGTGTCTATTAGGATAATATCCCATGGTCCTTGAGGAACTGAGTGACCTCTGTACTTAAGTACTTACCTCCTCAATCTGATCGAAGAGTTTTGATACTCTTTCCAGTCTGGTTCTCCATCTCATTCTTATACTCTCTGAATTTCTCAAAATCCTCGGACTTGTACTTCATTAAGTACACATATCCATACCTTGAGAAATCATCAGTAAATGTAATGAAGTAGGAGTAACCTCCAATGGCATGAGTTGACATGGGTCCACATACATCACTATGTATGAGTTCCAACAACTCAGTGGCTCTCTCTCCAGTTCCACTAAATGGAGAGTTGGTCAGTATTCCACGAATGCAAGGCTCACAAGTTGCATATGACACATAGTCGAATGGATATAGATATCCATCATTTATCAACTTTTGAATCATTCTTTCATGGATGTGACCTAGCCTACAATGCCACAGGTATGCACTGTTCAACTCATCTCGTTTCCTTTTGGACACATTTACATTCATGATATGTGGAGTGGTGTTTATAAATAAATCATTATGCAATTTTCCTTTAATGATGATCTTATCATCTAATAATATCAAACAACCATTGTTCTCAAAAACAAATTTATATCCACTAACAGTTAAACATGAAATGGAGATAATATTTTTGATAATAAAAGGAACAAAATAACATGCATCTAATGCAATAAAAGCTCCACTAGGCAAATGTAGGGCGACCTCGCCAACAGCTACTACAACAACTTTTGCTCCATTACCCATCTTGAGGTCCATCTTGCCTCTCTCTAGTCTCCTAGGCCTTGCCAAAACCTGCAACGAATTGCATATATGATAAGCACTACCGGTATCCAATACCCATATGTTATCATAAGAGTCTAACAAATGAAGACTGATCATGAATGTACCCGAAGCTTCATCAAGCTTTTGTTTCGCCCTTTCTGCAAGGTACTCTTTGCAGTTTCTCTTCTAATGCCCATCTTTACCACAGTAGAAGCACTGGCCTTTGTCCTTTGCTGGGTCTTTCTTAGCAACCTTTGCTTTACCTGGTTTGACCTTGCCCTTTCCCTTCTTAAGGGACATTTCTGCTTTCCTTTTCTTTTTGGTCTCACCAGTGTAGAGAACTGGCTTCTCTTTCTTGATAGTACTCTCTGCCTCCCTCAACATATTGAGAAGCTCTGGGAGAGTCACTTCAAGCTTGTTCATATTAAAATTCATTATGAATTGTGCAAAGGAATCTGGTAGGGATTGAAGCATAATGTCCACACACAAGTTATCCTCTACGACCATTCCTAGACCTGTGAGTTTCTCTATCCACTCAATCATCTTTAGGACATGGTTCTGAACCGATGTCCCCTCAATCATCCTAGCGCGGAAGAGACTCTTAGATATCTCATATCGCTGAGTCCTTTCCTGTTCCTCAAACAATTTGCGGACATGTAGGAGAATGGATCTGGCATCCATCTTTTCATGTTGTCTCTGTAACTCAGGAGTCATAGAGCCCAACATATAGCACTGAGCAAGAGTGGAGTCATCAATGTACTTCACGTAGCGAGCGATCTCATCCTCGTTTGCCCCTTCTTCGGGCGCAGGCATCACTGTATCAAGGACGTACACGATTTTCTCCGCTGTGAGAACAATTCTCAAGTTACGGAGCCAATCCGTATAATTTGGACCAGTGAGGCGGTTGACATCAAGTATGCCACGTAAGGGATTTGAAAGCGACATTTTCTGAAAATAAAGATGCAGCAGAAATGAATAACATGCAGATTTTGCAAGAAATAAACTATCAAGATATGAACTTCTATCTTAATATGCTCCCACTATTTTACTAACGAGTCACGCGACACCCTCAGCACGTGAAACGGAAGTCTTCGGCAGACTTCTAGTGGGGATCAGGATCCAATCAGCGTCTTAGTGTAACCTCGAGGGACTCGACCAATCACACTAAGCCTAAAAGGTAGGCAACTCTTGTCGATCACAACTCCTTGTGATTCTCGTCCTTTTCGGCCTCCGAATCACCATGGCCTCGAGGGACTCGACCAACCATGATGCTCGGTTAAGTCAATAGCTTCGTTACAAGATGAGTCAGATTTGATGATATACCCTTGAGGGACTCGACCAAGTATACCATGCCCTCAGGTCACCGGTGACATCTCTATGTCGTAAGCAAGATAGTGAATTGCGATATAGGTGAGTCTCGAGGGACTCGACCAACTCAACCTACACCGGGAATCAGTTCCTACTTATAACGATGGAAGGCCACGTGGGTCAATCTAATTGCCTCACGTTTACCAACTTAATATTATCGAGAGATATTTCTATGATTTGGTCTCCTAATATAACATGTCACACATATACATATTTAATATATATCTACATCGCATGCAAATATATATACATATCTAGTATGTGTATAAGCAATTACACCAGATGATCATGGACCACAACCTAATATGATTAGGCCCGAGCCAGTAGACCTAATCACTCACATCAAGATCTATGTGTGCAACGGTACATCTCCATGCCCTATGATCGTTCATTTCGTCCTTGTCGGTTCCGTCGACATCTTGATGCATCTTCATGCATCACGATCGTCCGTCTCGTGGGTCCCGCTGTGTCTCCTCATGTGATTACAACTTAATCATAGGCACGCAAGCCCGACAATAAACGAGAAATATAATGGAGGTTCGCAGACCTCAATAATAATAATCACAGGTACACACATCACACGGTCCGTGATCATCCGTCCACACATCATACATCACATGTATAAATAATCATCATCATGTAGGACTACTAGATAATAATAATAATAAATAATAATCAACTAAACCTTTTAATTAATTAATATTTTCTGAAATCTGAGACATTATAGGGAATTTATGAATTCATAGGGGTATTTTCATAATTTGGACAAAAGACAGAAATTGGAATTTCTCAAATTCGAAGGGGTAAAACTATCTTTTGCCCAGAAAACCCTAATGCCCTTTCCCCTTTTCGCTGCTGCCGCCACCTCCGCAGGCGGTGCTGTCCCACCGGGCGACTGCCCCTATGGGGGGTTTCGCCCGTGGGCGCGCTGCCCTCGCATGTGCGGTGGCGGCCACCTGTGCGGTGGGGCGAGGGCTCTGCCCTCGCCTGCAGGCGGCACGCCCGCTGGCAGCGCTGCTGCTGCGGGTGGGTGCCCCTTTTGGGCACCGCCGCCTCCGTAGGCGTTGTTGTCCCACCGAGCGACCGCCCCTGTGGGGGGTTTCGCTCGCGGGACCAGCGGCGGCGGGCGCTGCTGCCCTGCGGCGCCTCTGCCTATGGGCTGCTAGTCCCGCTGGCAGCAAGCCTGCTGCAAGCAGGCCCCCGGCCGGCAGCAGCAGACGCAGCCCCTATGCTGCCCGCCTTCGGCTACGCTACACGCACGCAGATCGAGGGCAGCAACTGTTGCTGCCCTTCCTAGTTTTTGCGTCAACAATTTTGACGTCAAAATTCTTCCTAAACACAACACACGCAGTTCAAAACCAATCATTCGCATGAGCAACCTGGCTCTGATACCACTGTTGGGAAATCCTTGGGGGCGACATCATATACGCAGCGGAAGAACAAGAAAAACAAAATCCTCGATTCCCAAAGAGATGTTCGTCGTCGTGCGAAGATTGGTACGCAAAAATCCGCGAAACATGAAACTGCGTATAGAGTATATTGTGTTACCTAGGGAGATCGTATATCCCTGTTTCCTTGCAGATCCTTAGGAGAGGGTGAAGGAGGTCAAGCGTCCTCCTCTCTAGCGGTGATCCACACAGCAGGGTTGCGACAACGCTCCTCAAAACTCCAGACCTACTCTGACGTGTAGATGGAGAGGAGAATAAGAAAAGGCAAACCAAAGCTCTCTAGCCCATGAGACTCTGAATCCCTCCTATTTATAGAGGTCCCCTGTCAAACCCTAATGGGTCCTCTCCTAGTGGGTATTGGATCTGCATCCAATAAGACAAGGGCTCCGTCAGATATCTCATATCCGAACCTCTATTCATCGCAATGCCTACCATATGTGTGTGACCCTCTAGGCCCAATATCGAGCTGGCCGTGAGTCATACCTGTCAGTTCCATCACCCTAGTCTGGCGGTGCCACCGCCAGACAAGGTCCAGCAACCTGGTTGGACCTTAAATCCGGCCCAAACCAGTCCAATTACGAGCCCAGTTGGCCCCTAACTGAGTTAGTGGGATTACCTCCCAAACCTAACCCCAATTGCATGCTAACTATAATTCTTAAGACATACACTAAGCAAATCAAGTCCGATTAGTCTAGGTTTCTTGCGACGATCTCTCGGTAATGTTCCAATGGACTCCCGGTAAGCTCCTGGACTTCATGATAATCTTCTTGGTGAGTTCCGATAAGCTTCTTTGGCAAGCTCCTAGACTTCTCGGTCAATTCCAGTAAAACTTTTGACGAACATCCGAACTTCTGAACTCCCAACGAAATCTCGATCTTGACTTCAGCACTTCGTTTTGCTTTATGCCTTGATTGCTATCATAGTTAATCCTACACACTTTTCTCAACATATAAATTTGATCAAATATTTTACCAATTGATTTCATCATCAAAATATGATATTCAACAATCTCCCCTTTTTTTATGATGACAATCAATTGATGATGGAGTTAACCTTAACTCCCCCTATCTATATGTCATACTTGAGAAAAAGACACTCTTGAATTCAAGGTTTTTGAATTCAAACATCAAATCGATATGTTATACGTATTTAAACTTATTGACATACACATCATAATACCAATCATAATTTACCATCTCAAAATATGATACCACATATTTATTATAATACAAATATTGTCAAGGCATGATATCCATTTTTAAGTCCAATGATGATAGACAATCATCATTTTTAAGTATGATATGAATTTCAAATATGAAATTTAGCAACATGACAATTCACGATAAAAGTGACAATTCATCATTATGAGGCATGATATCAATTGTAAATAGCATGATAAGTTCGATACCTCATCATAATGATAGATATTTATCATTTTAATATGAAATCAAGCATGATTTTAAGAATAAACAATTTTAAATATCCATGCCACATTACGATAGAAATCAATCATACATTTTGATATTTTTCAAGTATTTATGATGTATTTGATAAAACTAGTCATATTTCAAGCATTCACAATGCATTCAAGCATTTACGATATGATTCATTTTTAACATTGTCATCAATTTGTCATATTTCTCCCCCTTTATCATCAACAAAAAGGAAATCATTCGATAAGGCAAGTGTTTTAAAAAAAGACTATTCAAGTAAGTTCAACACTAATTTATCCAAGTTAGCAAAAATGAGAAGTTAAGCAAAAAACTTTGCATGATAACTACTTTTGGATAAGCTAACATTTTTTTTTTGGATACGCAAAAGCTTTTTGGTTTTTCTTGAGATGTGCAAGTTTCTTTCTTCCTTTGTCATAAAAATAAAAAGAAGAGGAAGAAGGGAAAGGAAGGAATTCACCAAGAACCAAATTCATGAAAGGATTTGAATCAAGCCAAATGAAAATAAATGAGTTTCATTGAATCAAGCTTCTAGTTCAACAAGGTGAAGGGATTCATGAAAAGGATTAAGATATCTATATGAAATCAAATCCCCATTCTTGCAATTGATTATCACATTCTAAAAATTCATAAAATTCTTCTTTCATGAGAAGAGTAAGGAATAATTCATGGGAAAGTAGCATCATATGAAGGATAAGAAAAAACTCCATGAATAAAACTTCATAAATCAAATATGTTTCTTATTAAAAATTCACAAGAGTGAAATCCGTGAGAGATATATTTGTTAATAAATTCTATTAGTGAAGGGACTAAGTGTATAAAAAATTATTAAGTGATGGAGCAAGGGTATGAAACAAATTTGATACCAAGTAAATTGAAATTCTAGATTTCTTGAAAGCGAAATAATATTCATGAAAGCTTTACTTATGAAAAAATCGAGAGTTTATAAAAGATATTGAACAAACTCATGCATTCGGACAATTTAACATCCCTAACTTTACAAAATCACATGAGAATCAAGTTATAAATACCAAAAGTCGAATCTTTTCTTTTTGTAAATATCACAAGAAAGAAAAATATTCTTGATTTAAAATAAAAATTGAGAAATTCGAAGAATATATCAAGGAATTTATGCATTTAAAAGATTTATCATGTCTAATTCTTAGAGTGATGCAAGCTTTAAACCATCAACATAAAGTGCATCAGCACATGACGTCATAGAATGTAAGAAGTATAGTATATCAAAGAGTACAACTCATCATGGTACTTTTTAGTTCCCGACTCCCTTTTATCAGCAAAAGGGAATACATAACCTATTCAGGTGTTGGTAAATCAAAATGCCTAAATAAAGTAATCAGTCGTCGACGAATTTTCTGCATCTCAGTTAAGATTTGATCTTGACGTAGTTCAATTCGATCCAATAAAGTCACTATTAGATCGGCAGATGAGGAGGGTGCTTTCACTATCGAAGGTGCTGCATCACAGGGGTTGGTAGGAGGAGAATGACTTTCCCTATAGATAGGTATTTCTGGTTCTGGTTGTGGGGGAGGTTTAGTCCTCTTAGGTAATCTAGTCCAAATTTCATTTCTAACTATGCATCTTAATCTCCTTAATTAGTTTTCATTGATGGCATTGAATTGATCTAGTTTTAAGGTTTCTTCATCAGATGAAATAACTATGTTATGTACACACATTACTCTAGTGATTAAACCACCATAAGAAAGCATTATATCTTTTGTTGATAGTTCAATCATGTTTTGTTTTATCAAATATAAAAAACAGTTGTCGTGTCCTATCATAATCCAATACATTATTCTTAATTCTATTTAACTAACTTCATCATGATAGTGTTGTTTTGGAAGTAAGATAGTTATCACTATGTGATGTAGCAATTTTATGATAAACGATAGCAAATGTTCATAACTTTTTGGAATAATAGAAAGATTTGGGTTACCAAATATAGTTCCTAATGCCTCAGAATATGTAACTCCAACTGATTCTTTATCCTATAGCCCTCTAAAGTAACAACCTCTTTTTTTCCAAGAATTCCTATAAGATTGTAAATTATACTATCCGTGAAGGGTATGTAATACCCTAAGAGATAAGTGGACACCCACCCTATCATTTTCATCTATTTGCAAGTTATTATAAAACAACCAAATAAGTCTAGGATAAATGAGTTCACTTATTTGGAGGATTAGAAGGACATCTAAGTTGGCAAACCATTAAATTGGTTATAAATTACCTAATTATTCTAGATCTACATATTTTCCCTTATAAATACTTATAGATTCAAAGGTTGGAAATTTAAGGGCATGTTGGAGGGAATCAAATAGTGTGGAGTCATAGGTTTCATCTACTCTCCTCTTTCCTTTGTCCCTTAAGGATATTCTAGATGCCATGAGACTACACATATAATCAATGAGAGAACTATATATAAGAAACAAAATCTATCAATGAATTGAGAGAAAAGTTTTGATAATTACTCTTGTAGTGATCTATTGAAAAGTTGAGATTAATCCTTAGATTTGTAGAAGAGAAGGATTTTCTTGGGTTTTTAGAGGAAGAGCAAGAAGAATGAGAGGCGGAGAAGGGTTTAAAGGTGTGGGGAAGAGGTCTAGGAAGGCTTAGGGTCGGTTCTACCACTGGCCCTAAAAGCCCTTTTATAGTGCAGAGTTACAGGCGGTGCTACCGCCAGCTAGGCGGTGCCACCGCCTATAACCAGTGCTTACTGGCGGTGCTACTACCAGTCCAGTGGTGCCACCACCGATGCACTGTTTTCCTCAATCTATTTATTCTCTTTGTCTAGCATCATTACTTTTCTTTTGAGATACATCAAGTGTTAGGATCAAGAGTCGGCACTAAGAGAGGGGTAAATTAGTGCAGCGGTAAAATCATCTTCAAAAACTTCATTGTGATAAAAACCATTTACGCTAAAAATCGATCTCGGAAATATCTTAACTTGAAGCACATTCGCAAATGAATTGAAAGCAGCAAGTACTTAAAGAGGTTTGCAGTAAGGTAATAGCAAGAATAAAATGCAAACCAGGGAACACGACAGTTTTAGAGTGGTTCAGTCAACGTGACCTACATCCACTTTCGGCTTCCTCCTCCGACGAGGTCACCGACATCCACTAGAAGCCTTCATTCAATAGGCGAAGGCCAATCACCTTTTACACTCCTCTTCTCTTTTTCACGGGCTTAGGAGATAACCCTTACAAGCACTCACTCTCCTCTCTAAACAGAATTCTAACACTTAGACTAGAGGAGGATTCTCACAAGAGATTTCTATAGTGATTCTTTACTTTTAAACTCTGTGTGCTTGTGTTGTTTTAACTAGGGATGAGAGGGGTATTTATAGGCTTCAAGTTGATTCAAACTTGGAGCCTAAAACTTTCCCATCTCGGGTTCCCCGGGCATGGGCGGTACCACTGCCTAGTGTTAGTTGACACTGACACTGTCCTGGGTGGTACCATCGCCTGGGGGGCAGTGTTGGGCGGTACCACTGCCTGGCACCCTGCCAGAGGCAGTACAACCGCCCAGACTGGCGATACCATCGCCTGACACAGTCTCGAAGACTGTGCCACGATGGTGAAACTTCTTGAGGCATTGTTTGGGCCTCTTATTGGACCTAGCATAGTTTCTTACATGGGCCTAGCTGGCCCCTAATTGGGTTGTCCCAAATCTAAGCCCAATTACGTGCTAACTACAAAATCCTAAGACATTTGCTAAGCTAAACAAGTCCCTATGTCTATTCTTCCGGTGAACTTCCGGCGATCTCTCGGTAATTTTCCGGTGGACTCCTAGCAAGCTCCTGGACTTCACGATGATCTTCTTGGCGAGTTCCGATGAGCTTCTCTGACAAGCTCCGTGACTTCTCAGTTGGTTCCTCCAGAACTTCCGACGAACGTTCGAACTTCCAACAAACTCTCGAACTCCCAACGTAATCATGTCCTTGACTCTGGGACTTCATTTTGCTTTATGCCTTGCTATCATAGTTAATCCTACATATGTATAAACACACTTTGATCTAGACAATTAATACTAAGCATTAATCAAGTTGTCTAACATGTCATTGGTCTCTCGACGCTTCGTCCGATTCTTCGGTGCATCGTCCTCTCTTGCGTCCTATTGCCCAATCAGCTAGTTGACTCCGTAACTCCGATATCCTTGGCGCAATATCCGCTTTTCTTGGCCCGATGCTCAAATCCACGGCCCAAAGTCTTCTGTCGATACGTCGATCGTTCCTCCGGCCCGACGTCCAATCTTCTGACATGTTTTCCTTCGGCACAACATGATTTTTCCTACTTTAAATGTCTCATCCTGATCGAAACATCCTGTATCACTCAAAACGTAGATTAAAACATAAACATATATCGATTGGTTTCATAATCAAAATCCGAGATTCAACAATCTTCCCATTTTTTATGATAACAACCAATCGACGATGGAGTTAACCTTAACTCTAGGAGTTTAAACAAACTCTCCCTATCAATATGCTTTATTGATAGAAACTCTTGGATTAAAAAATCCAAGCAAATATGTCATGATCAAATCATGCATGACATCAACATACTTCTCCCCCTTTGTCATCAACAAAAAGAGAAGTCCACTATTCATGTGTTTGGAAATATAATATCAAGTTTTATCATCATGCAATTTGAAGCTAGAAAATTTAGCAAGTGTTACATCATGCTTAGAACATTCAAGCTATCAAGTTGTAGATATGCAAGTTTTACAACATACAAGCTAGCAAATTTAAAAATGTGCAAATTGGCATATTTGCTTCTTGAGATAGGCAAGATAACACTTCTTTGTAATGTTCAAGATAGCAAGTTCTACATTATGCAGGCTAGCAAATTATAGATGTTCAAGAAAGCAACTCTTACTTCTTGAAATATGCAAGTTGCAAGCTAGCAAATTTTTGCTTCCTTTACAATGTTTGAGCTAGCAATTTTGTTTCCATTGCAAAGTGCAAGTTAGCATGTCTTGCATCTTGAGCTAGCAATATTTCTCCCCCTTTGTCATTGTCAAAAAGAAGGAAATACCCTTTACATCAATTTCTACATCATGACAAAAGTAAGCATCAATCTTATTTGTGCATCATTATATTTTCAAATTAAAACATGTATATTTTTAAAATCTTACACTTCATTTTTCATACACGATACCGAATAAATCAATCATCATTATGAACAAATCATACATATTAAGCATTTATCAACATTTTGATCATGATGCCAAACATTCATTATTTAAAGCATTCATGATACACATTATATGCATCACATGTATCATCACAATAAAAAGCATAAGTATTGCATGCATCATTCCAAATCATAAATGTTTCAAATCACTATGGTATTAATTTATCAAATTACATTCTACCATGCATGATCATAACTTTTCCCTCTTTTATCATTGTAAACAAAAAAGAATAAGGGGAGAACAAAATAGTGTAAAATATTTCAATCATTTCAAGGCATACAAGCCATAAATATAATGACATCATATCATGAAAAATAAGATATCTTGAATTACAAAAGACATGATTCATTTTATAAATCTCTTTTTTTTATAAATAGTAAAAATTGTACGTGTACAAAGAAGAGATCTTGAAAAAAAACTCAAGTAATAAATCCAAGAAATCAAGATCATGATTTGAATACAAACTCATTCAAATTCAAATTATCAAAATCATCAACAAATCTTTTCAAGAAAACTTAATGAAGACAAATGTAAATAGATTCTCATGAGAACTCGATTCATGCACAATGTCTCAATTTTTCATGAATGTCATAAGACATGATTTATTTCAATAAATCTATTTTTATAAGTGGATAAAAGAAACATAGGAGATCTTGATTTATGCATAAGAAATCTCAAGTTATAAATTTTGAAAAATCAAGATAAAGCTCATTTAAATTTAAATCATCAAATCAAGATCGTTTTTAAGAGATTCAAAAAAAGTATAGATAGATTCATTAATCTCTCCCTTTTTTAAAACTCGATAAAGAAACCTTTCAAGGAGAAACCTATCTTGTTTTTATTTGTTTCATACAAGCATGTCTTTTTCATTTATTCCAAATCAAAACATGTATCATGTTTAAAACTGAAAGTGCAAGATTTATTATAACAAAGATCAATAAGGCACTTTCATTATGGTAAAAATCGATAATCCATAAATCGCAAGATTCATCATACATAATTTTGAATTATAAAACCATTAAACATTATTTCTATTTTTTATTTTCATTATTAAATATGTATTTTTCAAGAAAATTAATTCTAACCTAAATTAAAAATAACTCATGAAATATATCATGTAAATCCAAAATAAACTAAAGGTGTTTTGATTACCTCAACGTCGAAAACCGTTAAGGCGTAGTTTGCCACCTCGCCTTTGTTGATTTTCTCCTCATCTTCGGAGGAGCTCGATTCATCCCACTTTGTGTTCTTCTTCTTGCGTTCAAAGCAAGTAGTTTCGTTCTTTTTGTTCTTGTTCTTTAATTCTTGTTTTATTAATTTTTTAAATTTCTTTGTGAGTTCAAGTTCATGTTCACCATCACTTGAGCTTATGCTCGAGTGGTCTTCAAATATTCTTAGTTCGAAATCCTTCATGTTCTTTGGAAGATGGTTCTCAAGTTCTTTACATGTATTGTACATTATTTCATAGGTCATTAAAGACCCTAATAGTTCTTCAATTGGAAAGGTATTCAAATTTTTTTATTATTGAATTGTCATTACTTTTGAATCCCAACTCTTATTAAGAGAACACAAAATCTTGTTTACAAGTTCAAAATCCATAAAACATTTGCCAAGAGCTTTTAAACCATTGACGACATCCGTAAAATGGGTATACATGTTAACAATGGTTTTGCTCAACTTCATTCGAAAAAAGCTCAAAATCATGCATTAAAAAATAAATTTTTGAATCTTTAACTTTGCTAGTTCCTTCATGTGTGATTTCAAGAGTGCGCCAAATATCGAAAGTCATTTCACATGTAAAAACACGATTAAACTCATTTCTATCTAAGGTACAAAACAAGACATTTATAGCCCTTGCATTTATAGAAAAAGCCTTCCTCTCCAAATCATTCCAATGGTTCATTGGAAGAGAAGACATTTGAAAACCAAATTCGACTATGTGTCATAAATCGAGATTCAATGAAAGCAAGAAAACTCTCATTCCAGTTTTCCAGTAAGTGTAGTCCATTCCATTGAAAAATGAAGGACGAATGAGAGAGAGACCCTCTTGAAAGCCGAAAAGAGCCATTTCTCTTGGGTGTTAAACCAACTGAGAAATCACAAGGCTTTGATACTAATTGTTAGGATCAAGAGTCAGCACTAAGAGGGGGGGTGAATTAGTGTAGCGGTAAAATCGTCTTCAAAAACTTCATTGCGATAAAAACCATGTACATTGAAAACCAATCTAGGAAATATCTTAACTTAAAGCACATTCGTAAATGAATTGAAGACAGTAAGCACTTAAAGAGGTTTGCAGTAAGGTAATAGCAAGAATAAAATACAAATCAGAGAACACGACAGTTTTAGAGTGGTTCGGTCAACGTGACCTACATCTACTTTCGACTTCCTCTGATGAGGTCACCGGTGTCCACTAGAGGCCTTCCTTCAGTAGGCGAAGGCCAATCACCTTTCACACCCCTCTTCTCCTTTTCATGGGTTTAGGAGATAACCCTTACAAGCACTCACTCTCCTCTCTAAACAGAATTCTAACACTTAGACTAGAGGAGGATTTTCATAAGAGATTTCTACAATGATTCTTTACTTTTAAACTCTCTGTGCTTGTGTTATTTTAACCAGGGATGAGAGGGGTATTTATAGGCTTCAAGTTGATTCAAACTTGGAGCCTAAAACTTTTCCAACCTGGGTTCCCCGGGCACGGGCGGTACTACCGCTTGCGTGGGGTGTTACCACCTCCTAGTGTCAGTCAACACTAACACTATCCTAGGCAGTACCACTACCCAGGTCTAGCGGTACCACCACCTGGGGGGCAGTGCTAGCCGATACCACCGCTTGGCACCCTGCTAGGGGTGGTACAACTGCCCAGACCGGCGGTACCATCGCATGATATCGTCTCGAAGACTGTGCCATGACGGTGAGACTTCTTGGGGTATTATATGGGCCTCTTAGAACCCAACATAGTTCTTACATGGGCCTAGCTTGCCCCTAATTATGTTGGCCCAAATCCAAGCTCAATTACGTGCTAACTACAAAATCCTAAGACATTTGCTAAGCTAAACAAGTCCCTATATCTATTCTTCTAGTGACCTTCCGACGATCTCTCGTCAATGTTCCGACGGACTCCCAGCATGCTCTTGGACTTCATGATGATCTTCTTTGCGAGTTCTGATGAGCTTCTCTGGTAAGCTCCGAGACTTCTCGGTTGGTTCCTCCAGAACTTCCGACGAACGTCCGGACTTCCGATGAACTCTCGAACTCCCAACGTAATCGTGTCCTTGACTCTAGGACTTCATTTTGCTTCATGCCTTGCTATCGTAGTTAATCCTGCACATGTAAAAACACACTTCAATCTAGACAATTAATACTAAGCATTAATCAAGTTGTTCGGCATGTCATTGGTCCCTCGACGCTTCGTCCGATTCGTCAATGCATCGTCCTCTCTTGCGGCCTATTGCCCAATTGGCCAGTTGACTCCGCAATTCTGATATCCTTGGTGCAACATCCACTCTTCTTGGCCCGATGCCTGAATCCACGGCTCGAAGCCTTCTGTCGATACGTCGACCGTTCCTCCGGCCCGACGTCCAATCTTCTGACATGTTTTCCTCCGGCATAACATGATTTTTCCTGTTTTAATTGTCTTATCTTGATCGAAGTATCCTGCGTTACTCAAAATGTAGATTAAGATATAAATATATATCGATTGGTTTCATCATCAAAATCCAAGATTCAACAGTAAGCAAGTACTCTTGCCTTCTTTCCTAAGCAAGATCATAGTTATTTTGTGGTGCAAACACTTATTTGCATAAATATCATATTAATTCATTTTGAAGTTTTAACTTTCGTAAGAATATGATCGGTTCAAACATATCAATGATCAGTTCAAACAAATGATCCATGGATTAGATCTCTAGTTTTGCGAATTGCAAAGAGAGGGAACAAGAGTAAACGATCTCGGAAAAGAAGACTCAATTTTGAAAAGTCGAGAAATCCAACAAATATAAGAGAGGAACTCATGTATAAGAGTTCTCAAGTTTTTTTTTTTAGAAATCAAGATCAAATGTTTATCACATAATTCCAAAATATAATATTTCAAATAATCATTGCATCATCAAGTCAACAAGCATGATCTCATTAAATATAAAGTGTCTTCAATCATTTTGTAATTGATAGTTCTAATTCTAATGATCTTTCCTTTATTGTTTTAGCTAGAGAGCTTTATGGGGTATTTTGGATCTCGGTCATAAGCTTTGAGCATCCACTATCAAAATATTATTTTTGTTCCTAACTTGTGATGGTAGACACTTCTACAAGACAGGGTGATTTTTAGGCAACCACTTGACCTTGGGTGTCTCATAAATCGATCTACTCAACTTATCATGTTATATTGACTCATTTGGGGTTCATTTAGGAACTCAAATCAATTTATGTGGACTATATCTCTTAAATGGATATTTAAGTAATATGTCTGAGTTTGCAACAAAAGTTGCAATTAGTGTGGAGTGATATATACAAGGTAAGGCCTTTTACGAAGGTGAGTGGATTTTGGTAAGAGCTACTCACAAATCTGATTCTGCCCCTTCTATGAACGTGACCCTTATTGGCAAGGATCATATTCAAGGACTTGCTACCAACCTTAAACTTTTCTAAGGTTTCTTTCAGTAGCAAGTTTTTATTCTCAAGTGCCTCTAAGTGTTCACATTTAGTGCATGGAGGTAATGAAGAATTATCATGCTTCAGTTTTTTAAATTCATTATTTAAAAGGGCATGCTCTTTTTTCAAAGAATTATACTTTTTGCTCATTATTCTATATTAATTAAACAAATTATGAAAAGTACTTAAAAGCTCATCGAAAGATAAATTTGCATCTAATGAACTACTTACCTCATCTTTGATGGCCATTAGTGCATAGTTGGCGATTTCCTTGTTGCTTTATTCTTCGTCCTCGGAATCGCTCGAATATCCCACGTTTCTTTGAGTGTCTTCTTCTTCTTTAGTTGTTTCTTCTTTACTTGGGGACATTCGCTTTTGAAATATCCTGGCTTCTTACATTCGTAGCATATGACTTTTTTTTTTTTTTGTTCAACTTTATTTTTAGTGTCATTTTTAGATTTATTTCTTTTTATGAATTTTTTGAACTTTCTTGTCAAAAGTGCCAAGTCATCATCATAATCCTTGTCACTTGAATTTTCTTTCAAGTGGTCTTCATATGTTCTTAGTGTTATATCCTTCCTGTTCTTTAGAAGGTTATTTTCAAGCTCTTCATGAGCATTGCAAGTCATCTCATAGGTCATTAATGACCCGATGAGTTCTCCGAGAGGAAAATTATTCAAATCCTTGACCTCTTGAATGGTCGTTACTTTAGGGTTCTAACTCTTTGGAAGGGATCTTAATATTTTATTAATAAGTTTAAAGTTCAAAAAATATTTTTTAGGTGCTTTTAAACTATTGACGACATCCGTAAAAACGAGTGTACATGTTAACAATAGTTTCGCTTGGCTTCATCCAAAATAATTTATAAGTATGAACTAAAAGATTTACCTTGGACTCCTTTATACTACTAGTACCTTCGTGAGTGATTTCGAGTGTGTGCCAAATATCAAAAGTCGTTTCACAAATAGACACTCGATTGAACTCGTTTTTATCTAAAATGCAAAACAAGACATTCATAGCATTTGCAATTAAAGAGAAAGTATTCTTCTATAACTCATTCCAATTGTTCATTGGAAGAGAAGATTTTGACAATCACAATATTCCATAACTCAAAATCTATAGAAATTAGAAAAATCTTCATTCTAGTCTTCCAATAGGTGTAAGCCGTCCCATTGAACATAGGTGGACGTGTGATTGAGTGAGCCTCTTGGTTGCTGGCAAATGTCATCTCTCTTGGGTTTCAAACCAAACTAAGAGTGACCTTGTTCTGATAACAACTGTTAGAATCAAGAACGATATTAAGAGGGGGGGGGGGTGTGAATTAGTGCTGTGGAAAAATTACGTCGATTTGAAAATCTTCATACGATAAAAACTAATTTCGATGAAAACCATTTGTTTTGACTTAAGTAAGTTTTCAAGTGAATAGAGAAGAGGGGATTGGATGATAGAACCATAGAGGAATTCTATATAAATTGATCTTTGAGGGAGATCACTCCTTGGAACGTTATAGGGGTTCCACCCTCCTAGAAGTCGGCTAAATGACTGTAATTGTAGATAGATCTTATTCCCAAAGAGATGGAAGCTACATGCTTATATAGAGCTCCAAATCCTAGCCCTAGGGGCTGCTTCCTAAGTGAGTTACCCCTTTTTCCCTTAACCCCAACCAACCAACCCAGTAAAAGGGGGCGACGGCTAGGAAGCCCAAAGGCCCAAATATAAACCCTAGCCACTCTTCTTTATAGGATAGAAGTGGCTAGGTAGGGTTTATTACAATCTCATAGGGTTTTATTAGCTATTTCTTGGTCAAGTAGGACTCAACCCTGCTAGGGTCCTATCAAGTCCGCTCTCTCCAAATCAGCCTTGTCCTCAAGGCTAAGGTTCCTTGAACTCAGGGAACCAGATCTTCAGCTCCTCATGTAATTCTCATGTGACGTCTTCAAGTTGTAAATTATTCCAATGCACTAGTATTTCAGTAGAGGGACGTCGACGATGCATCACGATTCTACGGTCGAGGATAGCTTGTGGTTGGGCTTAAAAATCTCCATCATCAGTGGTGTTGGGCAGTTGGATCTGGGGTGACTCATGTTCTCCCAGCTTGGGCTTCAAGCATGACATATGGAAGACAGGGTGAATTTTGGCATCCTCAAGCAATTTAAGTCTGTACGCCATGGCTCCAATATGTTTTGTGATATGATAGGGCCCATAAAAACATAGGGATAGCTTCATGGAGGCTCGCATGTTGATGGAGAGTTACTTATTTTGTTGTAGGCGAAGATAAACCCAGTCTCCTACTGAAAATTCTCTTTTGCTTCATCATGTGTCGGCTTGATGCTTCATTCTGGCTTGAGCAATAGAGAGATTATCCTTTAGCAGTTATAGGAGTTTGTCCTTGTCAATCAATTCTTGGTCGACCTGATCTACCTTGGCCGAGTTAATTACATACTTTGGAATCACAAAGGCCAGCCGACCATATAGTACTTCATAAGGGGCACATTTTGTAGGTGAATGATATGTAGTATTATACCACCATTTGACCCAGGAAAGCCATTTCGCCCACTCATTTGGCCAGTCACTGACGAAACATTGAAGGTATGTCTCTAAGCACCTGTTCACCACCTCTGCTTGGCCGTTAGTTTGTAGATAATATGCTATACTCATCTTGAGTTTGGTGCCCTATAACTGAAATAACTCAGTCCAAAATTTACTGGTGAAGATCCTGTCACGATCACTTATAATGGACCTTGGCATCCCATGTAGTTTAACAATATTTTCTATGAAAATCTAGGCAATGCTAGTAGCAATGTAGGGATTTCGCATAGTACAAAAATGAGCATATTTCGTAAGTCGATCAACTACTACGAGAATTGTGCTTTTACCTTTGGAAGGTGGTAGCTCTTGATGAAGTCCATGGAGATGTCAATCTACACTAAGTCTGGTATAGGTAGTGGTTGTAGCTTCCCTAGACTTATCATTGTTTCACCCTTGTGCTGTTGACATATATCACATTGTGCCATATATTTAGAAATAATTCTTTTCATCCCTCTCCAATAAAAATTTTACTTCACTCTTTTGTAGGTTCTCAGGAATCCGGAGTGCTCTGTTGAAGGTGTGGAGTGCATTTCATGCAGGATGATTTTGATGCAAGGAGAGTTAGGTATAAGCACAATGCGACCTTTGTAGCGTAGATCCCTCGAATCCCAAGTGTAGTGGGCTATTGCACTTGGATCCTCCTCCAATTTTTTATGATATTGCTTATCTCTGAATCCTTCTTCCATTCTTCCCTAATGTCCTCGAGGAAGCCGATGGTAGGAAGGGAGATGGCTGAAAATTTAGCTTGCTCAAGTAGTCGTGAGAGTGCATCTGCAATAATGTTTTCTTTCTCCTTTTTATAAATATTTTCATAATCAAATCCTAAAAGTTTGGTTACCCATTTTTACTACTCAGGAGATGATATTTTCTGCTCTAAAAAGTATTTAAGGCTTCTATGGTTAGTTTTAATTTGAAATCATCGGCCGATCAGGTAGGGTCTCCACCTTGTTATTGCGTGCATAATGGCAAGCATCTCTTTATCATATATTGACATGTTTTGATGGGAGGGAGACAATATCTTGCTGGTGTACGTGAGTGATCGATTATCTTGCATGAGAACGGCTCCAATTCTGACTCCAGATGCGTCAACCTCAATGATGAAGGGTCGGCTGAAATCTGGTAGCGCTAGCACCGGCATCATCATCATGGCTGCCTTAAGTTTGTCGAAGGCAGCAGAGGCTTTGTCCGACCATTAGAAGGCATCTTTTATTAGTAGAGAAGTGAGGGTTGCACTGATCTTCCCATAGTCCTTGACAAAGTTTCGGTAGTAGCCCGTTAGTCCAAGGAACCCACGCAGTAATTTCACGTTTGTAGGTTTCGGCCATCCTTGAATTACTTCAATTTTTGTTGGATCTACTGCCACTCCTTCTTCTGATATTATGTGCCCAAGGTACTATATTTTTTGTTGGAGAAATCCATACTTTGGCTACTTAACAAAAAAAGTATTCTCCCGAAGAATCGTCAAAACAACCTGTAAATGTTGAAAGTGAGTCTCAAGAGAAGGGCTATAAATGATAATATCATCAAAAAATACCAGCATAAATTTACGAAGAAAGCTCTGAAAAATATCATTCATGAGAATTTGGAAGGTTGAAGGAGTATTAGTAAGTCCAAAAGGTATTACCAAGAATTCATAATGGTCGTCATGTGTGCGGAATGCAGTTTTTGGAATGTCGTCTTCATATACTTGAATTTGGTGATAACCAGATCGGAGGTCCAACTTCGTGAAGACTCGAGCTCTTTTTAACTTATCAAGAAGTTCATCTACCACTAGTATTGGGTACTTATCCTTGACGGTGATATCATTTAAAGCTTGGAGGTCGATGCATATCTGCCAAGTTCCATTCTTCTTTCTTGCATACAAGTAGCACTAGTGAGGAATAAGGGCTGCAACTTGGCCGAATCACCCCTGTTTCAAGCATCTCCTTTACAATCTTTTCAATTTCATCCTTCTAGATATGAGGATAATGGTACGGCCAAGTATTTGTTGGTGGCTTGCCCGGAAGGATTGGGATCCGATGGTCACATTGCCGAGTAGGAGGAAGACCGCACGACTCAGCAAAAATGTCGACAAATTCAGCAAACAATTGGCCAAGATTTTGATCTTCAATTTCTATTTTCTTTCTCTCTGGTTGCTGCTATAGATGCATCAAAAAATCACCATCTACATTATGTAAAACTTTCTCCATTCGTTGGGTTGAAACGGTAGTTATGTTGATTCCGCGCTTCTCACGTAGGATAATTTGTTTGCCTTTGCAGGAGGATTTTATTATTAACTTGAAAAAGTTCCAAAAGACATCACCTAGCATAGTCAACCATTCTATGCCAAGCATGGCCTCATAGTCATCAATTGGTAGGAGAAAGAAGTCGATGATAATTTTTTGGTCTTATAATAATAGTTTCACTTGCAGACATCTTTGGTCTCACTTTAGGATTCTGTGGTCAGCAACCTTTACATCGAACTTGCTACAACCTTTGATATAGAGCACCATCCGAGTAGCAATCTTACTGTTTAAGAAGTTATTAGTGCTACCCATGTCGATGAGAACAATGATCGATTGTTGTTTGAGAAGGCCTCCAACTTTCATCGTTTGCGGGTTTGAGTAGATGGCTAGTGCATGTACCATAAAGTTGGTCGGTTGTGGCTCTTCTTCCGCATCTTTTTTTTCATGTTCAAGGCTCTCTTCTGGATGTTCAATGACCTCTTCTTCTACTGGTTCAATCATAAGAAGTCTCCCTTTTTTACAACGATGCTCGCGGCTCCATGGCTCGTCACAATACCAACATAACCCCTTCGCAAATCGCTCTCGAAGCTCTTCTCTTGTTAACCTTTTTGATGCAGGGGCTCAGTTGATAGTAGGGGGGGGCTAAGGGCTTTATTATTGCTGGTCGAGGAGTGACCCTAGTCCTCCGGGCAGGTTTGTCGGATCTTTGCTAGTTGTCCGTCAATGTTCTCGTAATCAATTGGTCTGAAGTGGATCCGCAGTCCTTCTTTGAATTGTCGCCATGAGAGGACTCCATGAGTGTGTTCGAACTAGTCAAACCACTGTATGGCATCCCCTTCAAGATGTATAGCTACAATTTCTATCATAGATGCATCCGCAATTTTGTGGTACCGAAAATATCGCTCCGCATGTGAGATCCAATCAATTGGGTCTCCTTCTTCCCATCTAAGGAAGTCTACCCTCATGTATGGATAGTGGGGATCGGTCAGAGCCTCCTCTCTTTTTGAAGTCATATCTTCGGGCTTGGTGTGATTGGTCAGAGCTCTCCCCTTGATGTGATTTCTTCGGGCTTGGTGGTCGACCCAAACTGAGTTTGGTAAAGAGAGTCTGAATCTTATCCTCCATTCGCGTCTCGAAGGCTTCGAATTTAGCATTTATTGCCTCCTCAGATGTCATAATATATGCCTCCAAATCTGTAATGTTAAGATCTCTCTTTTGTTATTAGGTTAAAAGCATGTATCGGTTGAGAGAAGTGGTGGTCGAAAGGGTTGGTGGATTGGTGGATGTAGGCTGTGGTTTTAGGTTTGTTTTTTGGCAGTTTTGGATGTAATTTGAGGGTGTAGTTTAGTAGAGTTTTAGGGTTGTGATGGTAGTAGATGAAGGTTAGGAAAAAAGTTTTAGATCTATGGTAGATGGCAGCAAAGGTTTGATACAATTCGGTGGAAGTTGCTGCAGATAGGTGGTCTTATATGAACAGAATTGACATCGAAGAAATATTGGTTTCTCGACGAAATTTCTAGCAAAAACCGAGAGATTTGAGTAGAAAATTTGACAGCAAAATCTTAGTTTAAATAATAACAATGATGATAAATTTAATCAAGATAATTTTGGTTGTATAACAGCAAGGAGATTGGTGCAAGTTGTGATAGCAAAATTCTCATCGAAAAATTCCAACGATTTGCGACAAAAATTTAAAGCAACACAAGAATATTTTTGGAGATGAATTCCTCAATAGATTAATCTTAGATGGAAGCCAAGATGATCTAGGAAGTGTATAAGAAATTTTATTCAAAAAGGAAAGCAAATAGATCGGTTAAAGGCAACAATATGTGGCTGAAATTTTCTGCAGCAATCCTTCATTCACAAAGATGATAACTTTTACGACGAAAGGAGTTCGCAACACAGGATAGATAAAAATACTTCTTCTTGGTATTTTGAATGGAAAATTACAGCAGCAAAAGGTATTGGTAATAGGAGAATACCAAATCTCTGATGCAATTGGAGGTGATGACAATAGATTGAGTAGATCTACGGCAGAAGATGACGGTGGAGATGACGACATCACAAAAAATTATGAGAATTGCTTGGCTAGTGGTGGGCAGCAGAGGTGGCAGTAAAAGCAGTATGATCACTACTTTGATACTAGATGATAGAACCCTAGAGAAATTCTATGTAGATTGATCTTTGAGGGAGATCACTTCTTAGAATGCTATAGGAGTTCCACCCTCCTAGAAGTCGGCCAAATGGCTGCAATTGTAGATAGATCTTATTCCCAAAGAGGTGGAAGCTACATGCTTATATAGGGTTGCAAACCCTAGCCCTAGGGGCTGCTTCCTAAGTGAGTTACCCCTTTTGCCCTTAACCCTAACCAACCAACCCAGTAAAAGGGGGCGGTGGCTAGGAATTCCAAAGGCCCAAATATAAACCCTAGTCACTCTTCTTTATAGGATAGAGGCGGCTAGGTAGGGTTTATTACAATCTCACAGGGTTTTATTAGCTGCTTCTTGGTTGAGTAGGACTCAACCCTGCTAGGGTCCTATCAAGTCCGCCCTCTTTAGCAACTTGAAGGCCTACCACTCAGATCTGCAAGATGCTTCCTGAAGTGTTCCAACTTGGCTACCCCTACCAGAGCCTCCTACGAGAAGTGAATTGAAACCATTTTAGCGGATCGCAAGATAAAGCTACCTACTAGAGCCGAGCAAATCGAGTACTTGGTGAAGTGGCGAAAGCTTCCTCGAACTGAAGCCAGTTGGGAGCCTGAAGATACCTTTCGACATGAAGAAGCAGTCATCAACAACTATCAACAAGCATCGACAAGGGCGTCGACAGTTTAAGTGGGGGAGAATATCACGAACGGTCGATGAGCACCCACAATAACTTTGTTTAACGAACCATTTGTCGCTTTTGTTTATATGTATAGATGCCTGGCAGCATGTTTTACCTTGGTTTTGTGTTCTTTTGCTTATAAAAATGTAAGTTTGAATATGTTGTAGCGGTATAGTGCGACCGCTCATCACACCGAGCAAAACAGCCCAAAATGGCTTTGTTTTTACGTGCCACAACTGTTTTCTATAGCCCGCTATCACACGTGAAACATCAACCATCTCGGCACCCTAGAACCACTTGGGTGGCACCGTGGGGGATGAGACTTCGGTATAGTGTTGGGCATTGAACAATCTTCACAAGTTCGTAAGTTTTCTCGACGAAAACTTGCTTTAGTGCCCGGCACCTGGTGAGCAACTGTTTGTGGACTTGCATCTATGCGTTCAACCCTCTAAAGTCCTTGTTTTTCTTATTTCTCTATTTTCTCTCCTGCATGCAAGGTGCTTGCTGAATTGCTTGTAAAGCTTCTCTATTTTCTCTATTTTCTCTAAACATCGATTCGGAAAATACTGAGCTTGGAAATGCAATCGTAAAAGCACAGAAGGCAGTAAGCTAAGAAGGAGGTTTGCAGTAAGGATAATCAGGTCAAAGTAAATGCAAACCAGAGAAGACGGAAGTTTACAGTGGTTCGGTCAATCGTGACCTACATCCACTCCTCCAATTCCTCTTCCGTCGAGGCCACCGGCATCCACTAACGATCTTCCTTTACTAGGCGAAGATCAACCTCCTTCTTACACCCCTCTTCTCCTTTTATTGGGTTTAGGAGACAACCCTTACAAGCACTCACTCTCCTCTCTTAAACAAAATTCTAACACTTAAGCTAGAGGAGGGAAATTCTAGAGATTGCAGCAGTGTTTTCTCTCTTTTAATCTCGTTGTGCTTGTGTCTTTTACCCAGGGATTGGAGGGGTATTTATAGGCTCCAAACCAGTTTGAATTTGGAGCTCAAATCTATCATCTCCCGGAATTCCGGGGTCTGATGGTTGCACCACATGACTAGGGCGGTTGCACCGTCTGATCGAGCTCAAGCGGTGCCACCGCCTGACTGGGGCGGTTGCACCACCCAGCTAGAGCTTGGAGACCGAGCTCAGGTGGTTGCACCGCTATCAAAGGCGGTTGCACCACCCAGCCAGAACTCGGAGACTGAGCCCTGGGCGGTGCCACCGCTGACCCAGGCGGTGCCACCTTTGGGTGAGAGATCTGGGTCCGAATAGGTTGATCCATTCGGCCCAATTTGGTTCTTTCAAGGGCCCAATTGCCCCTGGATTAAGTTAATGGGATCACCTCCCATTTCTAACTTAATCATCGTGCTAACTACGACGATTCTTAAGACTTTTACTATAGCTTGCTCTGGTGCGTCAATCGCTTCTTCCGGCGAACTTCCGGCGAACATCTAACGAACCTCCAGCGATGCTCCTACGGACTTCCAGCAAACTCCTGGACTTGCGACGATCCACTTGGCGAGTTCCGACGAGCTTCTTTTGGCAAGCTCCTGGACTTCTCAGATTTGTTCCCGCAGAACCTCTGACGACCGTCCGGACTTCCGTCAAGCTCTCGAACTCCTAACGTGATCATAGTTTTGACTCCAGCGTAACTCTTGCTATATGTCTTACTTTCATCGTAGTTAATTCTACACATGTAAAACAAAACTTCGATCGAGACAATTAAACATAAGTAATTAACCAAGTTGTCCGGCATGTCATTGGTTCCTCGACGCTTCGTCCGATTCGCGCATCGTCCTCTCCTGCGGCCTATTGCCCAATCGGCCAGTTGACTCCACAACTTCGATATCCTTGGCACAATACTCGCTCTTCTTGGCCCAATGCTCGAGTCCACGACCCAAAGCCTTCTATCGATACGTCGACCAATCCACCGGCCCGACGTCCAATCTTCTGACATGTTTCTCCGGTACAAAATGATTTTTCCTGCTTTAATTGTCTCATCCTAATCGAAGTATCCTGCGTTACTCAAAACACAAATTAAAACATAAACACATATCAAGTGGTTTCATCATCAAAATACGAGATTCAACAATCTCCCCCTTTTTGATGATGACAACTACTTGATGACGGAGTTAACCTTAACTCTCGGAGTTTAAACAAACTCCCCCTATCAATATGCCATATTGATAGAACCTTGAATTTAAACTGAATTCAAGTCATTGTAATATTCATCATGAATACTTGCAACACGTCATCATAATATGTCATGTCATCAACATACTTCTCCCCCTTTGTCATCAACAAAAAGGAGAAGTACAACTATTCTTGTGTTTGTAATATGGGTTCAACTCATTGCATGAAAAACATAGTATCATCATGCAATTTTGCTATCATGATAGATATGCAAGGTAGTAAGATAGTAAGTTTCATAACATCAAGCTAGTAAATTTTATAATATTTTAGATGCAAGCTAGCAGTTTTGAGATGTTCAAGAAAGCAACTCTTGCTTCTTGAGATATGCAAATTTGTCAAGTTTTGCTAGATGTGCAAGTTAGCATTTTTGCCTCTTGAGATAGGCAAGATAGCACATTTGCTTCTTTTGAGATAGCAACTTTTTGCTTCTCTTTAGACCACAAACTAGCAATTTTTACGATATACAAGTTTCATAATATATAAGCTAGCAAAAATTTTGAAAGCAAATGCAATATAGCTTTCTTGTGTAAGCTCATGATTCTTGCTTCCTATTGCAATGTGCAAGTTGCAAGTTTTGCTTCTTGAGATAGGCAAGATAGCACTTTTGCAATTTTTGTTTCTTAAGATAGGCAAGCTTGTGATGTTCAAGATAACAAGCTCTTTCTTCTCTTTTGAGAAGTGTCATTTTTGCTTTCTTTGCAAAGTGCAAGCTAGCAAAATGCCAAACTAGCAAGAGATAATATTTTACATGAGACAAGCAAACAATTTGGCAAATGTTACATTTGCATCTTCTCTTTTGAGAAGTGTAATTTTTGCTTTCATCTTGAATTGTGCAAGCTAGATAGTTTGCCTCTTTTCATGATGTCCACGCTAGAAATTCTTGCTCCCCCTTTGTCATTGTCAAAAACAAGGGAAGACCCTTATATCAATTTTCATATTGTGACAAAGGTAAGTATCAATCTTATTTGTGCATCATTATATATTCAAATTAAAACATACACAATTTCAAAAATCTTATTTTTTCATGCACGATACCAAAAAATAAATCAATCATCATTAATGGGCATATCATACATGATACTCAAACATTAAATTTTTTAAGCATTTATCAACATGTTGATCATGATACCAAACATTTATCATTTAAAGCATTCATGATACACATCATATGCAATAAATACATCATGTACATCATTATCATAAGTATTGCGTACATCATTTTAACTTCATGAATATTTCATCATTGCATGTATCATATCAAAACATTTTAAGCCATACAAGCCATAAATACAAAGAAATCATGTCATGTAGGATAAAATCATTTGAATGCCAAAGAAGAGAATACAAAGAAATCATGACATGATTCATATAGTAAATATCTTGTTTAAATAAAATATCAAGAAAAATCATAGGAGTACAAAGAAGAGATCTTGTTTTAAAGAAAATCAAGTAATAACTCCAAGAACTCACAAGGAAAAATCATGATTCATTTAGAAAATCTCCTCTCAAGAGAATATCAAGTAAAATCATAGAAGATCAATTAATGAGAAATTTTGATTTATAATAAAATCTCATGTATCGAATGTCGAGAAGTCAAAATGATGATTTATATAAAAAAAATATATCACAAGTTATATTTAAGAGAAAAATCATCATTCATTTTCAACTCATTCAATTTGTCACATCAATATTTCTTAGATATGCATGATACAAATCTTCAACATATAATATGCATAAATTCAAAAATTGAAAGGAGAATAGAAGAATTCAAAGGTACGAAGATTTCAACCATCTCATAAACAAATGTAAGACTAAGTCATGAATCCAAAATTCCATGAAACAAAATGATCATCAAAGGTAATCTCATGTTATTCCAAGAAATCAATATTATGATTTTGATAAAACTCATTTCAAATTTAAATCATCAAAATCACTTTTATGGTTCACAAAATTCATAACATAGGTAGATTCATGATTTCATTGATAATATATTTTTCCCTTTTTTTAAGTATTTGATTTATGTTATGTTAAATAAAAATATGTATCAACATTTAGGATCGAAAAATGAATTTCGTCATAGAACCATCAAGATCAATAGATTTTCATAAATGAATTGTTATGGTCAAGAAAATCCAAAAATAAAATTTAACACTTTCATGCATTCGGACATGGTTTTGCCATATATACTCATGAAAATAATACATGATTATCATCATGTATAACTTAAAATCTCATGCATAAAATTATCAACCATTGTATCAAAAACATTTAATATTTTCATTACATCATTATGCATTCCTTCAAATCAAACATGATTTCATTCAACAATGTTAATCAAACATGATACACATTATTACTTCTTAACCATGATTTCATATTTTCAATCAAAATCATTTTGTTTGTTTATTATAAAATATGTAATATTATCATTTTCGAAATTACTAGCATGATCATAATTTTTATACTTTTATTTTTAAACATGTAATTTTCAAGAAAATTAATTCTAAACTAAAAAAGAAAATACATCATGAAAGCATCAAGTAATTTCAAAATAAATCAGGGGGATTTCGATTACCTTTTCATTGAAAGCGGTTAAGGCGTAGTTTGCCACCTCACCTTTCTTGATTTTCTCCTTGTCTTCGGAGGAGCTCGATTCATCCCAATTTTTGTTCTTCTTCTTGCGTTCAAAGCAAGTAGTTCCATTCTTTTTGCTTTTTAATTTTTGTTTCATTTGTAGTTTAAGTTTACCATCACTTGAGCTTATGCTCGAGTGGTCTTCAAATGTTCTATGTCCCAAATCCTTCCTATTCTTTGGAAGGTTGTTTTGTTCATCATGTGCATTGCGCACCATTTCATATGTCATCAATGAACCGATAAGTTCTTCAAGTGGAAAAATATTTAAATCTTTTGTTTCTTGTATTGATGTTACTTTTGGTTCCCAAGCTTTAGAAAGTGATCATAAAACTTTACTTATAAGTTCAAAATTCGAAAAAGTTTTACCAAGAACTCTTAGATTATTGACGACATCCGTGAAACGGGTGTACATGTCGCCTATAGTCTCGCTTGGTTGCATTCGAAAAATCTCAAAATCATGCAATAAAATGTTAACTTTCGAGTCTTTGACTCTACTAGTTCCCTCGTGCGTGATTTCAAGTGTTCGCCAAATATCAAAAGCCGTTTCGCACATAGAAATCCGATTGAATTCATTTTTGTCCAAAGCGCAAAATAAGGCATTCATAGCCTTTGCGTTTAAAGAAGAACACTTCTTCTCCAAATCCGACCATTCGTTCATCGGTTTAGAGGGAAGTTGAAAATTATTTTCAACAATATTCCATAAATCCAAATTCATAGAAATCAAGAAAACTCTCATTCGAGTTTTCCAATAAGTGTAGTCCAATCCGTTAAACAACGGTGGACGAACAACCGAAAAACCCTCTTTAAAGCCATGAAGAGCCATTTCTCTCGGGTGTAAATCCGAATTGAGAAATACCGGGCTCTAATACCAATTGTTAGGATCAAGAGCACTAAGGGGTGAATTAGTGCAATGGAAAAATTTTGACGTTTAAAACTGCGTTCGTATGACAAGATCAATTTCGGTAGAAAATCCGATTCGTAAATTACTTTAACTTGAGATCAGGTAAGAAGCAGTTAAAACAAATCTATAAAGGCAATTTGCAGTTATGATGGAAATCAGAATGTAAGCGCAAACTGAAATATGATGTTCGTACGAGAAAAGCGATTTACGTCTAAACACCGATTCGGAAAATACTGAGCTTGGAAACACAATCGTAAAAGCGTAGAAGGCAGTAAGCTATGAAGGAGGTTTGCAGTAAGGATAATCAGCTCAAAGTAAATGCAAACCAGAGAAGACGAGAGTTTACAGTGGTTCGGTCAATCGTGACCTACATCCACTCCTCCGATTCCTCTTCTGTCAATGCCACCAGCATCCACTAACGATCTTCCTTTACTAGGCGAAGATCAACCTCCTTCTTACACCCCTCTTCTCCTTTTACTGGGTTTAGGAGACAACCCTTACAAGCACTCACTCTCCTCTCTTAAACAAAATTCTAACACTTAAGCTAGAGGAGGGAAATTCTAGAGATTGCAGCAGTGTTTTCTCTCTATTAATCTCTCTATGCTTGTGTCTTTTACCCAGGGATTGGAGGGGTATTTATAGGCTCCAAACCAGTTTGAATTTGGAGCTCAAATTTGTCATCTCTCGGAATTCCGGGGTTTGGCGGTTGCACCGCTTGACATAGCTCGAAGACTGAGCCTCTGTGCGGTGCCATTGCTTGTCAAGGGCGGTTGCACCGCCTAGCAGAGCTCGAAGACCGAGCTCAGGCGGTTGTACCACTGTCAAAGGCGGTTGCACCGCCCAGCCAGAACTCGGAGACAAAGCCCTGGGCGGTGCCACCGCCGACCCAAGCAATGCCACCTCTAGGCGAGAGATCTGGGTCCGAATGGGTTGATCCATTCGGCCCAATTTGGTTCTTTCAAGGGCCCAATTGCCCCTGGATTAAGTTAATGGGATCACCTCCCATTTCTAACTTAATCATCATGCTAACTACGACAATTCTTAAGACTTTTACTATAGCTTGCTCCGGTGCGTCAATCGCTTCTTCCGGCGAACTTCTGGCGAACATCCGACGGACCTCCGGCGATGCTCCTGCGGACTTCCGGCAAACTCCTGGACTTGCGACGATCCACTTGGCGAGTTCCGACGAGCTTCTTTTGGCAAGCTCTTGGACTTCTCGGATTTGTTCCCGCAGAACCTCCGACGACACTCCGGACTTCCGTCAAGCTCTCGAACTCCTAACGTGATCATAGTCTTGACTCCGGTGTAACTCTTGCTGCATGTCTTACTTTCATCGTAGTTAATCCTACACATGTAAAACAAAACTTCGATCGAGACAATTAACCCTAAGTAATTAACCAAGTTGTATGGCATGTCATTGGTCCCTCGACGCTTCGTCCGATTCTTCGGCGCATCATCCTCTCCTGCGGCCTATTGCCCAATCGGCCAGTTGACTCCGTAACTCCGATATCCTTGGCACAATACCAGCTCTTCTTAGCTCAATGCTCGAGTCCACGGCCCGAAGCCTTCTGTTGATACGTCGACCGATCCACCGGCCCGACGTCCAATCTTCTGACATGTTTCTCCGGTACAACATGATTTTTCCTGCTTTAATTGTCTCATCCTGATCGAAGCATCCTGCGTTACTCAAAACACAGATTAAAACATAAACACATATCAAGTGGTTTCATCATCAAAATATGAGATTCAACAAGGGTCATGAGAAGCATTAACTAATGTCACGCCTCCTGTGAATTTTAACATTTAGGAAGCGTGAACCTATCTTAAAATCGATAATATTATAATTCAACAATAATCCAGGATCCAAACACACATTTAAGGCCACTGAGAAAATATTCAATTCTTCTTCCCTTCTCTTCTCAAACTTACATTGCTTGCAGCTCCTTTTGTTAACTTTTCCTTTAGTTGCTCCTTTAATTACTTAGGTTTAGTTAACACAAGGATTGTTAAGTGGCAAGCATGCATGAAAGAAGTCTATGTGTCATCCTTTGAATAAACATAGGTGGCACCAACCTTAGGTTAGCTAGTGACACATGTCCATAATTTTTTTTAACTTAATATGAATCTTTCATAAATCATATCAAATTTTTAATATTTATATTTAGGTCCCTAGATTACAAATAAGCCCTTACAAAATTTTTAAAAACAAGGGATGTTACACTCTACCCTCCTTGAAAGAAAATTTTAGTCCTTTAAATTTGTTATACCTCCTTTGATGAAAAGATGAGATTAAGATTGCACTTGGATAGAGGCTATTAATATCATTGAGCCTTGCTCTTTTCTCATAACATTCAAATTTAAAATTTTCTCTAAATAACTTCCATTGTTTCACAACCAGTCTAGCCATAAAACTTGATGAATTTTTACTAAGTGCTTCAGCTACAACATTGGCTTTCCCCGGGTGATAATAAATAGTACAATCATAATCCTTTAAAAGTTCTATCTATCTCTATTACATCATGTTTAACTCTTTCTGAGTAAAAATATACCTTAAACTCTTGCGATCAGTAAAGACTTCAAATGTCCACCCATACTAGTAATGCCTCAAAATATTTAGAGCAAAAATAATTATTGCCAATTCTAAATCATGAGTTGGATAATTCAGTTCATAACTCTTTAGTTATCTAGAAGCATAAGAAATCACTTTTCCCTTCTTGCATCGAAACACATCCAAGTCTCTTTCTTGAAGCATCGGTATAAACTACAAATCCCTCATTGCCACTTGGAATAGTAAGAATAGGGGCACTATTCAAACTAAAAGGCATTACTAAAAATTTATAGTGAACATATCAAGTTCTAAAAGTTGTTTGTGGGATATCCTCCTTTTTAATCTTTAATTGATAGTAACATGACCTCAAATCAATTTTAGAGAATACTTATGCACCTTACAATTGATCCAACAAATAATTAATTCTAAGTGGGGGATACTTCTCTTTTTATTTTTTTATCGCCTGATTCAACTATCTGTAATCAATACTAGCATAATAGGAAGATAGTCATTCCATGCCAAGTATAATATTAAAACATCGGATCTCTAGGAGAATCAAGTTAATCAAGGAGTTTGTGTTCTCTGATAAAATCAAACAAAATAGATAAACTAAGTTTGTAGTCAAAGAATCCCTAAAGTGGTTACATATAACATATAATCTAGTAGTCTAGGAGGCAATGCCTCTTTCTTCTTCTTCAGAGGGTAATATTTTATTTTATGATCCAACTTCAAGCAAGCAAAACAGGCTTCAATTATCAAAAAATATTGACTTGTTTCATGATTTAACCTGCATCTTACACATGATTGAGTCCTTTGCGATGGCTTTTCTTTCTCAAATCTAGATGTCTTTACCATCTTGTTTCTTATTTCAGATTCATTCCTTCTCTTACTTTCATTGATAAATTTGTTCTTATCTTTCTTACCCCTGATTTTCTAAATTTCCTCCAAGTCTCTTTCAATTATCAAAGTCCTTTTTACTACATCAACATATGCTTGAAGATTTAAGGCTAATATATGACTTCTTATTGCTGGTCTTAGGTCCCTTTCAATTTTTTTTTCTAGTTTCATCATCGGTTATATGAGTGGCAAATTTGGAGAGTTCAATGAATTTACATTCATACTTTGCTATCGTCAAATTTCCTTAGATAAGATTCAAGAACTGTAATTCTTTTTGTTCTCTAATACAAATTGAGAAATATTGATCGTTGAACTCTTCTATGAATAACTTCCATGTGATTGGCTCGTGTTTAACTTCAAAAATCCTTTTTATCGTTCTTCACCAATGCTCAGCCTCTCCTTCCAACATAAAGACAGCAAGAGAAACCTTCTGATCATCAAAATAATTTAAGACATCAAATATTTTTCCTATCCATATCGTTCATCATTTTGCTACCATTGGATCAGGCTCATCACTAAAACTATAAGGAATAAGTACCTTAAATTATCTCATTCCTAGTCTATTTTAATTTGATGTCCCCAATTAACAATTTCATCTCACTCAATTACTCAAAAGAAGATGACACAAGAGGACCGACCAAATGTTATCGACATCATAAATTCTTAAAAGACATCAAAGTAATTTTTTCATCGATCACTATAGTTTATTGGACCTCAATATATTATGTATATCAAACATATCAAATATCTCAGTGATCCTCAAATTATACTCTGATACCACCTCTGTCACACCTCCCGTGAATTTATAACATTGAGGAAGCGTGAACCTATCTTAAAATTAATAATATTATATTTTAATAATAATCCAAATTCCAAACACACATTTGAGGCCACTAAGAAAACATTCAATTCTTCTTCTCTTCTCTTCTCAAACTTACGGTAGCTCCTTTTGTTAACTTTTCCATTAGTTGCTCATTTAATTACTTAGGTTTAGCTTACACAAGGGATTGTTAAGTGGCAAGCATGTATAAAAAAAGTCTATGTGTCATCCTTAGAACAAACATAGATAGTACCAACCTTAGGTTAGCTAGTGACACATGTCCACCATTTTTTTTAACCTTAATATGAATCTTTCACAAATCATATCAAATTTTTAATATTTACATTTAGGTCCCTAGATTACAAACAAGCTCTTACAACATTTTTTAAAATGAGGGATGTTACAACTAAGAACCCTACCTCTTGAATTATTGATTTATAATAACTCATAGCAATAATTCATAGAAAAATTTTGGTAACATCCCTAATAAAATAAACTATACTCAACCTAAAATTTTATCTAAATTTCACTTTAAGTTTTTAATAATTCACCCTATAATCAAATAAATTAGTTATTACCACTTAAACCATTACGTAATTCTATGAAGAAATTTTACTCCACTATTTTAGCTGACCTCGATGCACAGTGGGGATATTCACTTAATTCTAAATTTCACGTATCTCTATCAAAACCTTTTAAGATATATTAAAATGATAGAGCTTAATCATATCCCTAATATGATTAATTTAACTTAAACAAAATCATTTCTTAGAAAATAGGATATTCTAAATACCTCATATTAGTAATAACTATATGCATCAATCTTAGGTTAAAGTAATACTAAAGGTCTTAAAATCATAAGAGATTTATACAAAATATATCTAAAAATAAAAAATAAATTTATAATCTAGCTTACTCAAAAGCATTTGAGAAAATTAGTTTATAATATGTAAAATCAAAACCCTATTTATAGCAAGAGAAGAATTGAGTTTTTATTATCTCAATATTCTTTAATGCTCGTGATTCCTAATCTCTACGAGAAAAGTTGATAGAATGACTAAAGAAAGAGAGAAAGGGTTATAGATTATCATGTTAGTAAAGAGGATGAGGTCAAAATCTATGGCTTAATATCATTAGGCTTTATTTTAAGTTTTTTTTACTAATATAATTCTAATATTGCATCAACTTCAATTGAATTTAATTTGGTTTGACAAAAATGACATTTTTGGTCTAAACTCATCCTTCCATCTCACTTATATATTTTAGCATTTAGTATAATACTTCTCTTTGATTTATATATTTATTTATTTTTTATTATAGTTTATGATTCTTCACATACATAATATTTAAAATTTAAACTTTGTTATGTTTATCACAGCCAAACTCATTCACTTAATGTTGATTATAATTCAACCATCATTTTTAGTCACTATATATATGCTCATTATTATAATTTAATATTATACTCAAGACGGTTAATATTTCTATGGCATGTTATTTTATGTTTAAAGTAAATATTAATATTTATGTATGCTCAATTAATATTTTATAAAATATTAAAATTAATATTGTTGAAAAATATTTTTT
This sequence comes from Musa schizocarpa, assembly GCA_900464855.2. Lineage (NCBI taxonomy): Eukaryota > Viridiplantae > Streptophyta > Magnoliopsida > Zingiberales > Musaceae > Musa > Musa schizocarpa. The sequence continues at coordinate 14,602,188 of LS990924.1, read as the reverse complement.
TTTTTAATTTTAAATATTAATATTATATTTACTATATTTATGAAGCATTGACATCACAAATCATACCATTAAGTGATTGTAACATATATATTGTAACTTAACGTGTGTATGACTCGGACACTACATTTATTTAAAATCTTATTTTTGTATGAATTAATTTATCTCCATTATATTTTTTTAATAATATTACACTATAATGTAGTTTTTTTTAATAATCTTATTTAAAAATACTAAATCGATAATGCAAATATTATACATGACTGATTGAACGAGTTCACTCTATCAACCGATTCATAGGGTGTAATTAGTAAAGAGCATCTCAGAAATTACGATAAATATATGATAAATAGGAAAAGCTCTTTGTGAAATATGAGATATAGAGAGCTGTTGGACAACATTTATAATGATAATACATTTTATTCTCTTGATATCCCCATACTTTATTGCGTGTTTCTCTGACGTTTCCATTCGGCTGCCACGTCCAACATGGCCATGCACGAGCTCCCTCCTCGCTCCATTGCTCCGGCGGCCGCGTCGCTCAGCTCCCGTGTCCTCCGCCGCAGCCTTTTCCCTTCCTCCCCTTCCATCAGACACCCAATCGCTCTCGCGATCTCCTCCCTGCGCGCCAGCCCGTCCTCGTCCGCTTCCACCCGCAGCGCCACCTTGGCGTCCTCCGCCAGCAACACTGCGTTCATCTTCTGCTCGGCGTAGAGCGGCCATGCGATCAGCGGCTAGCCGTACACGAGGCCCTCCAGCGTCGAGTTCCACCCGCAGTGCGTCACGAAGCCTCCGGTAGCTGCGTGGCCGAGGACGGCGACCTGAGGAGCCCAACGAGGGACCACGAGACCCAGGGCTTTGGTCCTCTCCAGGAAGACCTCGGGTAAGAAGCTCCCGGGATCATCGTCGTCGCTTTCGGCGCCGAAGAACGTTGCGCTGGCATCGTGCTCATGGGGGCGTTTCGCCACCCATAAGAACCGCTGCCGGCTCGCCTCCAAGCCCATGGCCAGCTCGTACAGCTGCGCCCGGGTGAGCGCTCCCCGCTTCCAAACGAGACGTACACCACCGAACCCACGGGTTGCTCGTCCAGCCACCGCAGGCACTCGTGGCCCTCTCCGGAATCGCTGGAACCAGCGCGGATCAGCGGTCCCACCGGGTAGACCAGTGGATGAGAGCTGCCTTCTCTGAGAGCTTTTATGGCGCCGGGCTCCAACGCCTCGAAGCTGTTCACCAGAACCCCCTCGTCCTCGAGGAAGCGTTCGGCGATGCGAAGGAAGGTGGCGTAGACGGGGTTTCCCCGGTCCTGAATCGGCTCCATGAGGTCCTTCCCGTGCACCGAGACGCACCCGGGCAGCCGGACCGGCTCCGGCAGGTCGCGGAACTCGCCCTGGAAGGAAGCGTCGAGCTGGTGGAGGTGGAAGGCTAGGGAAAGAGACATGCAGGAGGAGGTGAAGAAGACGTAGGAAGCGACGCCGAGCTCGGCGGCCGGGATGGCGTTGAGGCAAAAGGGATCGACGACTAGCGCGGCGAGCAGCGCAAGGTTCCCGAGGAGGGACCGGAGGCAGGGGAGGCTCGACATCACGGTGCGGAACACGTTGTCTTCGATCTTGGTACCGGGCGGTGAAGTCCTCGGTGGGGAGTTGAGGAAACAACACGAGGTCGACCGCATCGGGGAGGCTACGGAGAAGGGATTGCTCAACGGCGGAGAGAGGGTCGTCGGTGTGGGCGAGGCCACCGGCAAACACCAATGGGGATGAAATGGCCCATCCCTGGGCTGCCCAAGACGACCACATGGGTGATAAGCTAAACAGTTGAGAAAAATCCTTCATGCTGAATGTGTATAACCTCCCTGCTGAGTGTATAAATAGCTATCAAGAGCTCATTATCAAAATGAACCAGGCAATTACATCTTATACATTTCATAGTTTATTCTACAATTTCTATCTTTCTATCTTTTTCGTTTAATTCTTAACATGGTATCAGAGCCTTCTTCCTTGCAGATGTAGGCAGCTCTGCCAAAGCCTTCTACTGCTCCTCTTTTCTATTCAGTTGGAAAGGGTAGTGCTACTACTTACCTCTCCTCTGGTGTCGTTGCTTCTTGTTTCGATGTCGGAGACTGCTTGGCCACCTCCTACCCTCACAAGAACCTCGCCTACACTACTGTGGTCGTCGCCGTCCTCGCAACTGCTCCCCGGCCAGCGACCTCTCCTCGTTCCCACATCTCACTCGAGCGAGAAGTGCTACTGCCACCATCCTTATCGCCACAGCCATCACTGCCTTCTTGCGGCAATAGGAACGATTGCAGTTTTTATAGCTTCCATCTACAGTCGCTTCCCTCTACCATAACAATTTCTCTGCAACTGTAACTGCTGCAGATTTTTTTTTCTTTTTACCTAATCGCTGTAGATTTCTTGCTCATCATTGCAGCTTCCTCGCCCATCGCTACAGCCTCCTCTGTAGTGCATCGCTGCAACCTCCTCTGCAGTATCGCTGCAGCCTCCTCTATAGTTCATCATTGCAGCCTCCTCTGCAGCTCATCGATCTCCTTTTCTCCTCCTCCCTCCCTCCTATATCTTTACATCTTTTGTAAAGATAACTTAAACCGTCACAAAATATCTGGGATGTCTTTATTTTCCTCTTTTGATATTCCTGTCCCTGTTTCTGCAGGGACTCTGAGCATTTCTCAAAGTCTTATCACCATCAATACTACAGCACTCGTTCCCTTCAAATTATCCAAAGGCGGCAACTACGCATCTTAGCAAGCGCAACTTTCTAATCTTCTATTTGGCTATGATCTCCTAGGTTACGTTGATGGCTCTCTCCAATGTCCACCTGAAATGATCAACATCCCAGGTGAACCCAGTCTAGTGCCAAATCCAACCCACAAACTATGGTTATATCAAGATCGCCTCATCCTCCAAGCTATTCAAGCTTCCGTTGCTGGATCCATTGCCCCGCTGATATCCTCATGTACGACTGCTGCAGAAGCATGGTGCAAGTTACAAACAACTTTGGCAAATCGCTCACGTACTCGTATGCTCGGACTTCTCTCCAATCTGATGAAAATGAAACAAGAGAGAAGTACTATTGTTGATTATCTACAAAATATCAAAGTTATCATCGATGATTTAGCTTTGATAAGTCATTCTCTCAGTGATGAAGAAGTCCTAATTCATACCCTCAATGGCCTAGGAAGCAAGTACAAAGAACTGACAGCAGCACTTCGGGCATGCGACTCACCAATATCATTCGAAGAACTTTATGATAAGTTGATCGACTATGAGACATACTTGAAGCATGATAATAGGTTACCCGGACCACCTATTACATCTCAGGTCAATCAAAAATCCAAGAGGAAGAGCAACCAGTACAATAAGCACGTCAACAACGATTTGGCTAAGCTGCCTCCTAGCCCTATGGGGCCTAGACCAAATCCCCCTTATCCATATCAAGGTGGTAACTTTCATAATCCTCAGCCATCGCGTCCTGACTTCACAAGCCACCAACGAGTAGTTTGCCAACTATGTGATAAAGTCGGACACTCCGCAAAAGTCTGTCGGTCTCGCCCTAGACTCCCTACTCCATCACAGTGGCCTTAGGCGAATTTTATGGCTACTCCAACTTCTACCCAACCTAATTGGATTGTGGACTCGGGCACCTCTCATCACATCACCTCTGATCTTCAAAACTTGTCCATCCACAATAACTATGATAGAAATGAAGATATCATCATCAATGACGGTAAAAGAATTCCTATTACTCATTCTGGTTCCTCAACGCTTAGTTCACTTGCCACAACTTTTACACTCGATGATGTTCTATGTGTACCTAACATTAAAAGAAACCTTATTTCCGTTTCTCAATTCTGTAAACAAAATAATACCTCAATTGAATTCTTTCCTAACTTTTTTCTTGTCAAGGATTTGAGTACGAGGGCATCCTTGGTCCAGGGCCAGAACAAAGACAACATTTATGAGTGGCCATCCGCTTCACAAATTATCCTTCCAACTGCTCACTCTTTAGTTGTAGCTCCGGTTGATGTATGGCATCGTCGTCTTGGTCATCCCTCCCCTTTTATCTAGCAAAAATTACTTTCTCATTATTCTCTTCCTACCTTGAAAATCAATAGCACTGTCAATCATTACGATGCTTGTCTTTGCAATAAAAGTCATAAACTGCCTTTTGGGACAACCTCCATTTCTTGCACTAACCATTTGAAATCATTTATACCGACATGTGGGGCCTTGCCCCAATTCCTTCTTTTGACAAGTTTCGCTTTTATGTCATTTTTGTAGACTATTTTACTAAGTACATATGGTTATATCCTCTCCACCATAAGTCTGATGTTTCCACAGTATTTACCAACTTTCGAAAGTTGGTCGAGAATTTTTTTCAATCTTCCATTAAAACAGTTTACTCTGATGGCGAAGGTGAATATCAAGCCCTCACATCCTGTCTCTCTGCTTGTGGTATACAATACCTCAAGTCACCCCCACATACTCCCCAATTGGTTGGCTCTGCCGAACACAAACATCGGCATATCGTTGAAACTGGTCTCTCACTTCTACATCAGGCATCCATGCCACCACCTTTTTAGTCAGTAACTTTTTAAACTGTAGTTTATCTCATTAATCGTATGCTCACTCCAATCTTACAATAACAGTCACCATTTGAAAAATTATTCCACAAGCTTCCAAACCTTCATAAACTCAAAGTTTTTGGTTGTTTATGTTATCCATGGATTCGTCCCTATGCATCATATAAGCTAACACCATGATTTAAGCCTTACACTTTTATAGGCTACTCTCTTGAACATAATGTTTTTTGATGCTATAAACCCCAAACTAAAAGAGTGGAGCACTCATACAGGACATCCTTGGTGGGTATTGGATCTGCATCCAATAAGACAAGGGCTCCGTCGGATATCTCAAATCCGAACCTCTATTCATCGCAATACCTACCATATGTGTGTGACCCTCTAGGCCCAATATCGAGCTGGCCGTGAGTCATACCTATCAGAACTCCTTCTAACTCAGTGAATTATTATCTCTGTAATAATTCACTCGACTCATCGACTTCACGGACATACCGGGCCACTACTGTAGTAGTCCCGGACGATCTGGGGAAATCAATCTATTGGACTGTCTATCCTCGATTCTTGTGTACCTATAGTCCCTCATCCATCTAATATCCCGGAGACCGTATATCGAAAGCATGGTGTTGCCGGACCCACGCGGTTTCTACTCGAAGTCTCGCTCTAATCGGATTCTCAGGAGAACTCTTTCTCCCTCAACCCGAATGACCCTGGCCGGGATTTGTTTGAGCAAGAACACATGGGATATTCTTCTCATGATGCCGAGAGTGGATGCTCCTCTATCGACACTCAATAACCCTCGTGAAGGTCGACTACCACTCCCAATGACCGGTGTACTAGATGGGGGACAGCCAAACCTATAAGTGCGGTATCAAAGAGTGGAGCACTAATACAGACATCCTTGGTGTCTCAAGTCTAAGGACCAGATACACCACTAGGACTACGGAATCACTGTCGACAATAAGGCATCATCAACCATCCAAGCATTTCGTAAGCGGGTCAATCGATGAACTCATTCTCCAATGAGCACTGATCTTTGTATCCCTATTGTCCCTACACAAGCAGCTCGAGACCATTTGCATCCATCATATGGACGGGTATACAAAGACACCGGTCTGTCCGGTTATCACGATATCCCTCTCGGTAACTTATGGTAGGGATTATTTAGGATATGTGTTTAAAGGTAAATCGATCTCACTATCGTGATCTCATCACGATCTGATTCCCATTGCACAAATCCAAGGACATCACAATATATGTATGCATTTATGCAATAGTTATAAAGTGATATATGCCAAAATATAATAAGCAAAAAGATTCTGTATTTAGTCACACGTGCCATCACTCACGTGATTGGCTTGTTGGGAACCTATGACTAGCAACTATTACACCAGTTCAACAGCTTCTCACTCCCTCTATTTCTCCACTCCCTTCCTCACAAGTTTCCCCTATTAATTAAGTAATACCCTCGGCAACATTACCACTGGCTTTACCTTCTCCTAGACCTAGTGACATTATCGTCCCGACGGTTGGCCCGGTCCATGACAGTGACTCGCCCTAGGCTATACCACCAACACAATCTACCACTTCTATCCCCCCTAGATATCCAATGACAACATGCTCCAAAAGTGATATTTTCAAACCACGTCAAGTCCTTGACTTACATGCTATAATAGGTTCCTCCACTGAGGCCAGTGAACCCACTACAATCACTCAAGCTCAAAAATCTTCTCACTGGCATAAAGTCATGTATGACGAATATGATGCTCTCCTCCATAACTCTACATGGACCTTAGTACCCTTTCATCACATACAAAGCACGTCTAGTCGCCAAAGGGTTTCATCAACGACCTGGTGTCGACTTCACAAAGACATTTAGTCCCGTTGTTAAACTCACAATAATCTGTCTTATCCTGAGTTTGGTCATCTCAAAGGGCTGGCACACACGACAATTGGATATTAACAATGCCTTTTTACAGGGGACACTTACTAAAGATGTCTTTATGTAGCAACATCCTGGTTTCGTTCATCCTTAATATCCGAGGCATATCTGTAAACTTCAAAAAGCTATTTATGGACTTCATCAAGCTCCAAGGGCTTGATATAACGAGCTTGGCTCATTTTTGACATCAATTGGCTTCATCAATTCCAAGTCTGATACCTCGTTATTCATTTGCCAGCATAATGGAAGCATAATATATCTTTTAGTATATGTGGATGATATTATTGTCACAGAAAATGATCCTTTGAAGACTCAGGCATTTCTAAAGCACTTGGCCGATTGATTCTCCCTCAAAGATCAAGGAACTTTAAGCTACTTTCTAGGAGTGGAAGCAACATTTACATCAGGTCTCTTCCTATCATAAAGAAAGTATATTCAAGATTTATTATTTAAGACAAACATGCAGGATGCGAAAGAGGTTACAACTCCTCTCTCTACTAGTGAATCACTTAAATTATGTGATGGAAGTCTTGCTATAGATTCGACTAAATATCGACAAGTCCTTGGCTCCTTACAGTACTTGGCTCTCACCCGTCCAGATATTTCATTTGCCGTCAATAAATTATCACAATTCATGCATCGACCATCTATTACACATTGGTCTGCGGTCAAACGAATTTTACGGTATCTTAAAGGGACTTTTAATCATGGTATTTTCTTCGCAAAAATACTTCACTCCATCTCCATGCCTTTGCTGATGCTGATTAGATAGGGAACTTTGATGATAGAACATCTACGTCAGGATATATTGTATTCCTTAGAGCTACTCCAATCAGTTGGAGTTCTAAAAAATAAAAGACGGTTGCACGATCTACAACTGAAGCTGAATACTATGCCATCGCCACCGCCGCTGTTGAACTTAATTAGGTCACAAATCTGCTCAAGGAACTCAACATCAACTCCATAGTTATTTCTACAATATATTGTGATAATATTGGAGCTACCTACTTATGTGCTAATCTAGTGTTTCATTCCCGCATAAAACACATTGCCATCGACTTCCACTTCGTACGAGATCAAGTTGTCAGACATCAACTCTATGTTTCTCATGTATATACAACTGATTAACTAGTAGACTCACTCACAAAGCCTCTCGCCCGCAAACTTTTTTCATCTCATCGGTCCAAGATCGGCATCCTTGATGGAAGCTCAATCTTGCGGGGGCATGATAAGCAGATAAGATTTTCTTAAGACATTTGAGGAAATCTCTAAGCAATTGAGAAAAATCCTCCATGCTGAATGTGTATAACCTCCCTGTTGAGTGTGTATAAATAGCTATCAAGAGTTCACTATCAAAATGAACTAGGCAATTACATCTTATACATTTTAAAGTTTCTTCTACAATTTCTATCTTTCTATCTTCTTCGTTTAATTCTTAAAAATGGGGAGGGTTGCCATGCTCCATTGGCGTCGACTCTAATATACGTGTTGATAAGGTCAAAAGCATTTGATGTTGTATTACTATATTTATGTTGACTCGGTGGAGTATGGTATATATATTATATATTGATCATACTAATATATATGTATATATATATATATATATATGAGTTGGGCCACGTGGGAGTGATAAGCCAAACAGGAAGGCGCCAATAATAATTGGTGATACAACATTATAAATGAGATCCATTGGAGTAATCGAGCTGTCCTCTAGGAGTGGAAGCAACATTTACATCTTGATGCCTCTTCCTATCACAAAGAAAATATATTCAAGATTTATTATTAAAGATAAACATGCAGGATGCAAAAGATGTTACAACTCCTCTCTCTACTAGTGAATCACTTAAATTATGTGATAGAAGTCCTGCTACAGATTCGACTCAATATCGACAAGTCCTTGACTCCTTATAGTACTTGGCTCTCACCCATCCAAATATTTCATTTGCCGTCAATAAATTATCGTAACTCATGCATCGACTATCTACTACGCATTGGTCTGCGATCAAACGAATTTTGCGGTATCTTAAAGGGACTCTTAATCATGGTATTTTTCTTCGCAAAAATACTTCACTCCATCTCCATGCCTTTGTTGATGCTGATTAGGTAGGGAACTTTGATGATAGAACATCTACGTCATGATACATTGTCTTCCTTGGAGCTACTCCAATCAGTTGGAGTTCTAACAAACAAAAGATGGTTGCATGATCTACAACTGAAGCTGAATACCATGCCATCGCCACCGCCACTACTGAACTCAATTGGGTCATAAATCTGCTCAAGAAACTCAACGTCAACTCCACAGTTATTCTTACAATATATTGTGATAATATTGGAGCTACCTACTTTTGTGCTAATCCAGTGTTTCATTCCTACATGAAACACATTGCTATAGACTTCCACTTCATGCGAAATTAAGATGTCAGATATCAACTCCGTGTTTCTCACGTACATACAGCTGATCAACTAGCAGACTCACTCACAAAGCCTCTCGCCCGTAAACTTTTTCATCTCATCGGTCCAAGATCGGCATCCTTGATGGAAGCTTAATCTTGTGGGGGCATGATAAGTAGATAAGATTTCCTTAAGGCAGTTGAGGAAATCTCTAAGCATTTGGGAAAAATCCTCAATGCTGAATGTGTATAACCTTCTTGTTTAGTGTGTATAAATAGCTATCAAGAGCTTACTATCAAAATGAACTAGGCAATTACATCTTATACATTTCATAGTTTCTTCTATAATTTCTATCTTTCTATCTTCTTCGTTTAATTCATAACAATGGGTATGGTATACATATTATATATTGATCGTACTAATATATATATATATATATATATATATGAGTTGGGCCACGTGGGAGTGATAAGCCTAATAGGAAGGCGCCAATAATAATTGGTGTTACAACATTATAAATGTGATCCATTGGAGTAATCGAGCTATCCTCTAGGAGTGGAAGCAACATTTATATCTTCATGTCTCTTCCTATCATAAAGAAATTATATTCAAGATTTATTATTAAAGACAAACATGTAGGATGCGAAAGAGGTTACAACTCCTCTCTCTTCCGATGAATCACTTAAATTATGTGATGGAAGTCTTGCTATAGATTTAACTCAATATCGACAAGTCCTTGGCTCTTTATAGTACTTGGCTCTCACCCATCCAAATATTTCATTTGCCATCAATAAATTATCGCAACTCATGCATCAACTATCTACTACGCATTGGTCTGCGATCAAACGAATTTTGCGGTATCTTAAAGGGACTCTTAATCATGGTATTTTTCTTTGCAAAAAATACTTCACTCCATCTCCATGCCTTTGCTGATGCTGATTAGACAGGGAACTTTGATGATAGAACATCTACGTCAGGATACATTATCGTCCTTAGAGCTACTCCAATCAGTTGGAGTTCTGAAAAACAAAAGATGGTTGTACGATCTACAACTAAAGCTGAATACCCTGCCATCGCCACCACCGCTGCTGAACTCAATTGGGTCACAAATCTGCTCAAGGAACTCAACGTCAACTCCAGAGTTATTCCTATAATATATTGTGATAATATTGGATCTACCTACTTATGTGCTAATCCAGTGTTTCATTCCTACATGAAACATATTGCTATCGACTTCCACTTCGTGCGAGATCAAAATGTCAGATATCAACTCCGTGTTTCTCACGTACATATAGCTGATCAACTAGCAGACTCACTCACAAAGCCTCTCGCTCGTAAATTTTTTTCATCTCATCGGTCCAAGATCAGCATCCTTGATAGAAGCTCAATCTTGCGGGGGTATGATAAGTAGATAAGATTTCCTTAAGGCAGTTGAAGAAATCTCTAAGCAGTTAGGAAAAATCCTCCATGCTGAATTTGTATAACCTCCCTATTGAGTATGTATAAATAGTAATTACATCTTATACATTTTAAAGTTTCTTCTATAATTTATATCTTTCTATCTTCTTCGTTTAATTCTTAACAATGGGGAGGGTTGCCATGCTCCATTAGCATCGACTACTATATTTATGTTGACTCGGTAGAGTATGGTATACATATTATATATTTATCGTACTAATATATATGTATATATATATATAAATAAGTTGGGCCACGTGGGAGTGATAAGCCAAATAGGAAGGCGCCAATAATAATTGGTGCTACAACATTATATATATTGTCCTCTCTCGTTTATATATATATTCCTCCCACTATATATATATATATATATATATATATATATTAAAAAAAATAAATATAAAATCTAATAACTTTGTGTTAGTATTCTTTTTCTTTTTAAGTGTCATCCACGTGGGAACGACCGAGACGGATAAAAGTGCTGAATTTATCTTTCAACATAGATCTCGGGAAACGATAAAATGGCAAACGAAAAGTTAGGTCTGGATGGATCTCCACCTTATGATAAAGACCATCTTCAGATTCCACTCGATCCATTGGTTCACTATACTATATATTGATTGAAATGAAAGAAATAAAAAATAATATATATAAAGTTAATCTAATCTAAACCATGGTCAGGCTGCACATGAGTAAATTTCTTGGGACAATAATAATCTTCTCGTATGGACAAATATAATCTGCATAATACAAGATTATTTTTTTAATTAAACTAAGAATTTAAATATTTATTTATATTTTTCGTTATGTCCTTTTATAGGTCAACTTCAGACCCCTTGTCAAACTACTCCTAATAATTAGTCTCTTTGGTTGACTATAGCATCCAAGAAACAATACTGTCATGATTGTTTAGTAGGTTAAATGTTAAGATAGGAATCATTCATTTATTTGAATCCGGATAAGATGCTACTTACTGGTTGGACAAATCAAAGTCAACAAACAATAAATACTAATCGATGTTAGTGCCAAATCTTACGAGTCTGGACTTAATTATTAAGTTTATGATCTAATCAATTTGACAAAAAGTAATATAAGACTAATTTAAATCATAAAAAGAAAATCAATTGAAGTAGGAAAATCAGATGTTAGGTCAAAATCAAAGATCAAGTATCGGGGTAGAAGGATTGAATATTGCGCTAAGATCGGACGTTGCGAGAGTCAATATATCGATGGATCAAGTAATACATCGAAGGAAAGCACAACATGCTAGGAGTTCGGATGAACCAATAACATGCCGAACAATACGGGATTTAATCGTTTAGGTTTTAATTGATTTGGTTTTGTGTATAAATATGTTAACTTGATTAGGGGCTTATTGTGCTTGAATTAAGGCTGAATTGGGCCTATTGGAAAGCCAATTTAGTAACAAAAAATTGGGTCAAACAATGGAACCGCCTATGAGCTGGAAGGTACGGAGTGTAAGTTTTTGAAAAACCCGACGGTGGTACCACCAATATCAAGCAGTGGTACCGCTTAAGCAAGTGGTGATACCGCTAGTGCTTAGTGTTGTAGCTAGTGGTACCGCCCAATATTGACGATAGTACCGCCAATACCCTAAAAACTTGAGATAAGACTTTTTGGCTTCATTTTTGAAACATTTTAAGGCCTATAAATATCCCACTTATTCTTGCTTGAGATAGTAAGAAAAGAGCTAAAAAAAACTTATGATTCTAAGTGTGTAATCTCTATTAAAAGTGTTAAATTCCTTCCTCCTAGAGCCTCTAAGCTATTCTAAGGGAGATGTGAGTATCACTTGTAAAGAGAGTTGTAAAGGTTCTCTTGAAAAGGAGAAAAAAGTTATAACAAGGGTGGTTGATCTTCACCTATTGAAAGAAGATCATTAGTGAAGTCAATGCCTTAATAGATAAGAAATTGAGAGTGGACGTAGGTCACGATGATCGAACTACTATAAATTCGATATGCATTTTCTTTGTGTTTTTTATTCTTATTGCTTACTACTTTTACTCACATTCTAAGTTAAATGTATTTTCGATACGGGTTTGATTGAATAAATTTTTGAATCGTTTCAACTTTTTAAAAGCACTAATTCACTCCCCCCGTCCTCTTCGTGCCTTTATAATCCTAACAGTTGGTATCAGAGCTAAGTTCTCTTAGTTGGTTTAACACCTAAGAGAGATTATATGACTTTCTTTGATAATCAAGAGGGTCACTCTATCACTCGCCCTCCTATATTTAATAGGATGGATTATACATATTAGAAGATACGAATGAGGATTTTTTTGATTTCTATATATTTTAATTTATGGAATGTTTAATGTGGTTTTCAAAAATCCTCTACACCAATGAATGAATGAAATTATCTAAAGAAGAAAATATTTTCTTTAAATGCTAAAGCGATAAACATTTTATTTTATACTTTAGACAAAAATGAGTTTAATTATGTTTCTATATGTAAAAGAATATAAGAAAAATAGAGTAAAACTGCACATGACATACACCTAGAAGTTACTTATGAAAGCACAAATAGAGTAAAAGAATCTAAGAAAAATCATTTGGTACATAGTTATGAATTGTTTATAATGAAGCCAAGAACCATTGGTGATATTTACACTCATTTTAAATATATTTTCAATGATTTAAAAGCTCTTGGTAAATGTTTTACTAGTCTTGAACTTGTTAATAAAATTCTAAGATCTCTTTCAAAAAGTTGGGATCTAAAGTTAATTGTAATTTAAGAAACAAAGGACTTGAACAATTTTTCTCTTGAAGAACTCATAGGATCATTAATGACCTATGAAATGATTTATAAGATATATGATGAACATGAGAATAACCTTCCAAAGAATATGAAGGTATGACACTTAAAACCAAAGAAGACCACTTGAGCGAAAGCTCAAGTGATGTTGATGACTATACACTTCTCACAAGAAAATTTAAAAAAATTATAGAAAGGAATAAAACAAATCTTGTAAAACAAGACTCTAAGATTAAAAATGAACTCAAAAGTACACAATCATATGTTCTAAATGTAAGAAGTCGGGCCATTTCGAAAATGAGTATTCACAACTAAAAAAGAAGTTGTTGGCAAAGAGCAAAGAGCAAACCAACGAAGATGAAGTGGCAAACTACACTTTGATGGCTCTCAACGATGAGGTATGTGACTCTACTAAAATCCATTTATCTTATGATGAATTACTTAATGCATTTCATGATTTATATGATGAATTTAAATTAGTTGATAAAAATATAAATTACTAAAAAAGGACATGTTTCTTTCTCTAGTAAATTTGATAAATTAAAAATTAAGTATGATAATTGTATGTTAACTTCTTACACTAAATGTGAAGAGTTAGAGTTAGACTCGATCAAAAATAAAAATATGTTATTACAACAAACATTTAAAAATTTTAAAATTAGAAGTAACTCATTAAACATGATTCTTACTAAGAAAGGTTATATACATAGAAATGAAGGAATCGACTTTGTGAGTTATATGTTTCTCCTAAAGATAAATATAATTTTATGGTAGATATGGTCATTATGCCTATAAATATTTATTTAAAAAATATAGCTCACATAAATTAGTTTAGGTTCCTAAAGGAATAATAAATAATTTAATGCCAATAGTCAAGATAGTAGATCTAATCATGAGGGACCCAAAGTAAAATGGGTACCTAAAGCAAACCTCCTAGATATGTCTACAATCGAAAGCTAGGAGCAAGAGATTGTATCTTGATAGTAGATGCTCAAGGCACATGACCGGAAACTCAACACATTTTTCTAAGCTTAGTAGCTAAGATGAAGGATATGTCACCTTCGGAAATAATAACAAAGGAAAAATTATCAATAAAAGAAATATAGGTAACAAATCAAACCTCTTGATTGAAGATATTTTATTAGTAGATGATTTAAAACATAACTTACTAAGCATTAGTCAATTGTGTGAGAAGCGATATAATGTCAAATTTGAATCTAATATTTGCATTATAGACATACCATACAAAAATAAATCTATGATTACCTCAAGGACTAATACTGTGTATACTATTGATCTTGATGATTTTTGTGATGAAACTTATTTTTCGATTTTAAACGATGATACATGGCTTTGGCATAGAAGATTAGGTCATCTAAGTATGAAATTAATTTCATAAATTACAACTAAAGAACTTGTAAGAGGTATGTCTATAATTAAATTTGTCAAAAATAAAGTTTATGATGTATGCGAACTAAGTAAATAAATTAAGAGTAGCTTTAAATCTAAAAATCAAGTAACTCTAGACCACTATAATTAATTCATATAGATTTATTTAGATCAATTGATATCACAAGCCTAAGAGGTAATAAAAATGCTTTTATGATTATTGATAATTATAGTAGATATACTTAGGATATACTTCTTGGCATATAAAAGTGATTGCTTTAAATATTTTTTAAAGTTTTACAAATAAGTTTAAAATGAAAAGAGTTTTATGATTTCCTCTATTTATAGTGATCATGATGGTGAATTTAAAAACCATAATTTTGAAAATTTTTGTGATTCAAATAGTTATGATCATAATTTCTCTACTCGTAGAAACTCATAATAAAATAGATTTGTTGAGAGAAAAAATAGGAGTTTACAAGAGATGGCAAGAATATAGTCTACCTAAATATTTTTTGGTTGAAGCCATTAACACGATATGCTATATCAAGAACAGGGTTCTAATAAGACAACTACTATCTAAAACTCTTTATGAATTGTAGAACGATAAAAAAACCCAACATTTTATATTTCAAAGCTTATGGTTATAAATATTTTATTTTAAATGAAAATGATACCTTAGGAATTTTTGATGTAAAATTAAATGAAGTCATTTTTCTTGGAGATACTTAATTCCGTTTTCTCTCTATAATTTTTTTTTTGTCATAAACAAATGATTTCCACCTTAAGTTTCATTTTGGTTTGGGTACAATAAATCAAAATTAATTATATAATTTGGAGACTGAGAAGACATTCAATAACTCTGAACAAGTCTCATTATAAAAGTAGAAATTCTAATTATTTGGACATGAACGTAAGGCTTTTTATATATATATATATATTTTTAAATTATATTTTATGTTTCCTTCTTCATCTCTTCGCGTACATCCCACCATTGGATCATTTAATGCGGAGGGAGAGGCCGGCTTGAATGCTCCTTCTTCTTCCCCTCCCCTCCCCTCTCCTGCTTACTGCATTCAAATTTTGATTCCGTGAAATACAGCATGCGTTAGTTTGGCTGTCTGAAGTCATCGCCTCATCTTCTTAGCGCAATCATCCAAAGACGTGTAAATATATATCAAAGAGAGAGCTTAAGTCATTTGCCTAATCATCATTAAATGAAAAGAGGAGGGTGATTGTGAGGCTAATAAGCACGGATATATCATCAATATGGTCGGACACATGTCCAGTCAATCTATAAATATATTTAGAACTATTTTAGCTTACATGATGACATTTATTTGATCACATTGTTGAATTTATAAAATATAAATATAAATATTATAAAATTCATGTTAATTAAATATTACATACATATAATAAATGCTACTTCTTAGTTGTGAGGTGATGGAAATATTATATTTTTGTCTCATAATTATTATTTCTTTACATAAAATTAAATTAAGAATGTCTCGTCTCTTTTATACGGTTTAGAGGGATAACTAAAATCATATACATTAAGAATGTCGTCGTCTGATGGCGACTAGTCGGCGGTCTCGTAATCTTTGTTGCTGGGACTCGGTGGCGCCGCGGGGGCCGCCACGGCCGGGACACTCATGCATGCACCATTTCCCGTGTTCATGAATGCAACCCAACCCGTCTTTAAGGTGGTCATCAGATGGGTGTTCGCGTCTGCGTCTGCGTCTGCGTCTGTCACTGCTCTCAGGTCTAAAGATTCTCTGTCTCTCTCATTTCCCTCTCTCATACCTCTTCCGTGGTGGCATTGAATGTCTTGTGGATGAGCCTTAATTGAAGCCCTTAAAAGAAAGGATCCGCGAAGCAGCCATACACTGTCACCACAGCTTTTTCATTGCCACGCGCTCTGACGCTTTAACTCCTTCGCGTTATCAGCATATTTATGTGGCTTGGAGAGAGCGAAACATGTCCACCGTGCGTAGTATTTTCTACGGCGAAGAGGCTTACATATATCGTATGCCAAAGGCTGGTTAAGACGACTGCATCAGTAGTGCTCGTGAAATAGTTGTCAGAATACCATTCAAACCAATCTTTTCTTCTTCTTTTTTATTTCATGTGGAAGTCAACATTTTGATTCGATTGTATTCTTTGGAGTCCATTGCATGGGTTGTTGGGTGTGGTAACTGTGGGAGCGAGTAAATGAGGAGAGGCTGACAAACATGAAGAACATAACAAGGCCGATGACGGCTGATCACCAAATGGAGATGCCATTGCAAATGCATGTATTGTTTTCATCTGTTATATCCTCCTATTTATTTCATTTAGCATCGTACTGCATCTTTGTGCGCATCCCATTCAAGCCTTCTGACAGATGGCTACTGCCTCTCATATTCGTTTGGCACTCGTTTCTCGCGTATGTTGCTGAAATCAAGTGGTCGCTGCATGCTAAAGGGAAAGTTGATGGGTAAGAGGGATCGCTTGATCACACAACTTTTGTAATTTATGTTATATAAATGCTTTTGCTTTTAGTTACTAGCAGTGCTATTAATAATAATAATAATAATAATAATAATAATAATAATAATATTATTATTATTATTAACTGCTGCTGAATACCTCTCAGGGGGAGGCAAAAAGAATGATGCCTCTCATAATGGGCAATGAACACTCCATAATTGCCATCTGCATACATCACCTTGTGAAAGCAGGAATGCTGAAACAATAAGCATTCTGTTTTAATGCATGTAAGGATGGTTATATATATATATATATATATACACAAACATACATACATACATACATATATACATATGATAAACAATGAGAATATGTGACATAGTGGTGCAGCTTTTATTTCAGTCGAGAACATTTTAGTGGCTTAGGGTTCAACAGTTCTCACTCACTTCATGCATTACACAAGGTGATTTTTCTCGTAATATTTGGTTTCATACTCAAGATTTGGTGATGGATTTATGATCTTTCTCATAAAGCATGAGTATGTTACTGAGTTTTAGAGCAAATATATAAGAGAGAGAGAGAGAGAGAGAGAGAGAGAGAGAGAGAGAGAGAGAAGTCATATATCCACTTCATGATACCCCGTGAAGGTGCATCACGTCCTGGGAGCTTATCATACACATGGCACAAATCAGTATCCATCTGCAGAAGTCGAGCGCTTGATGGACCCGATGCTACAGGAAGCTTATGGGTAGCACCGGGGATGATGGAAGAAGGCAGCTTAACCAGTGGCCATGCCTGGTGATGTAGTTAACACCATGGCCCCCATCTCCTTCTCCGCCATGTTTGTCTTCTCCGATGCCTTCAGTGCCCAGAAACTAAAGCATCCGTACGGCGGCTTGAATCCCCCAGTTTAATGTGCATGCGGAGTCGCTATAAACCCTCATGCAGATACAAGCAGCAGTCTTACAGACGATGAGCATTTGCTTCTCTCCTCACTGCATCCCCCAACGGTCTCTTTGCCATCTCTCCTCCTCTCTCTCTTGCCGTTCCGCAATGCCTCCATGTTCTTAGTTCTTTTCTGCACGACCGACATCTTCATGAATCAGTAGGCTTTTGCTCACTGACACTGAAAGAGACTGAATCCGCAGGACTCATCATGGGAGAAAGCCTGTCGGAGCTTTTCGAGCACCCAGATGCGTCGCCGGAGGACCTCTTCAGTATTCTGGAAGCATTTGAGGATGCCGTCAGCAGGGACATGGCTCCGTTCGACGGCAGACAGCAGAGGAGCGGCCATGAGGACGACGAAAAGGCCGGTAAAGCTTTGAAGAAGAGGAAGCTGTCGGATGCTCCGGGCGCTCAAACGGAGCAGCCGAAGACGTCGCACATCACGGTGGAGCGCAACCGGAGGAAGCAGATGAACGAGCACTTGTCGGTGCTGCGCTCGTTGATGCCTTGCTTCTATGCGAAAAGAGTAGGATGATGAGACCAGCATCAAGTTCATCCTTGTTCTTCCATGATGCTTATTTGTGTCGTCTCTCCCATCTATCTATCTGATCTCTCGTCTCAGGGAGATCAAGCATCCATCATAGGAGGGGTCGTCGAGTACATCAAGGAGCTGCAGCAAGTGTTGCAGTCGCTGGAGGCCAAGAAGCAAAGGAAAGCTTACGGTGAAGTGGTGCTGAGTCCAAGGCCGGTTTCCAGCCCTCGGCCTTCACCTTGGAGCCCCAGGCCTCCACCTCTAAGCCCTAGAATGGCTCTCCCCATCAGTCCGAGGACTCCCCAGCCGGGAAGCCCTTACATGCCGAGGATGCAGCAGAACTACGCCCCCCTCCCGGTTCCTCCCTCCCATGAATCCTCTCCTTCCTTCGGCAGCAGCGCGTCTGAGCTAACCGCCAATTCCAACTCCGCGGTGGCCAAGGTGGAGGTCAAGTTCTCAGGTCCCAATGTCATCCTCAAGACCGTGTCGCATCGCATCCCTGGGCAGGTTCTCAAGATCGTTGCAGCTCTCGAGGGGCTCGCCCTCGAGATACTCCATGTTAGCATCAGCACCATGGATGACACCATGCTCAACTCATTCACCATCAAGGTACGTACTACTACTACTGCTCATCAAATGTGCTTCTGCTAGTATTCTCACTTCCTTCAGCTTTTTGTTGCTTTGTTTACTAACCCCACCTATCAAAGCGGCTAGTAAATACTCTCTCTCACCTGCCGGTATGCATATATTTTTGGCAGCATACTCGAAGAGAGAGAAATGTGGGAAGACTTAGAATTTTATCTACAAGAAGAATATAAAAAAAAGAAAAAGGATAAGATCATTAAGAGGATCAACCTCTTACGGTTTGTCAAAGATTTAAATATTATTTTCTTCATGAAGAAAAGAAACAAATATATCGCTATTTATATATTTTTATTTTTAAGTTTATTAAGACTTAGACTCTTAATTAAAATAATAAATCTTAAATAAGACTTCTAGCCGTAGACTAGAAGGTCTAGTCAACTTGTATTGGAACTGAAAACTTAGAAACTAAAAAATTTAAGGGTTCCTAACATTCTTCACCCCTTTAAATTAGCTTTGTCCTCAAGTTTGAGCACCATCAAATTTTAGGAACTTCTCTTTCAGCATATTGTAGGACTCCTAAGTGGTATCTTTGATTAGTAAGTTGGTCCATTGTATCATTACTTCAGTCATAGGATATTTACGGTGCATTACAACCCGTTAATTAATTAAGTAGAGTCTTCACTTTGTGATAATGTAAGCAATTGACTGACCTTCTAGTTTAGTAGCCATTGTAGTCTTTTGAAGAACCCTCTCCGTTCGATAGCTAATAATAGTTGTGACCTTACTTTTATGTCTTTACTTTAGGATCACTTGCTTTTCATTAATAAAAACTTTATGATTAGTTTAGAAAAATTTCAAAAAACATCACCCAGGATTGATAGTTATTCAATTCTAAGAACCACTTCAAAATCTTCCTAGGGTAGCAAAAAGAAATCCACAAGCAATTCTTGACCCTACAAAATCAATTTTATCTTCAAACACTTGCTATCACAAGTTAGAATTCATCCATCAATGATCTTTTTACTTTAAATTTGTCACAACCTTTAATGTTCTAGACCAATTAGGCAATAACCTTATTGTCTATAAAATTGTTAGTGCTACTAGTATCAATCAAAATAGTAATAGGCTGATGTTTTAAAGTTTCTCCAACTTTCATGGTTTGCAGGTTAGAGTAGCTGGCCAATATATGCACTATATGTGTGATAGGTATAACATTATTATCAATATTTATACCTTCATAATCAGAGTTCACATTGTCAGCTTGGTTCCTCCTCGATCAGTTCAATCATCAAAAGCTTCCTTTGTTTATATCAATGTTCCTTACTCTACTTTTCATCACAATGCCAGCATAAACCCTTTGTTGATCTTTCCTTGAGTTCTTCTCGGGTTACTCTTGAGGTGTTAGGGTTTTGATAAGGAACATATGAGATGGGCGACTTGTTGATCATCTATTTGTTGTCACTTTTGTTTCGTCGATTCTCCATCTTGATTTTTTTTCTCATGCGAACGTGCAAATGAGATTGTAGCTATCATAGTGCAAGGTTGTCGTTCGAACCAATATTTTGCTTGATTTGATAGTCTTTCAAATTTTCTATGATATTCTAACACTATAGAAGTCTGATGAATTTTGATGAGCTACCCATCAATATTCTTATTTTTAGATGGTCCAAAGTGAATAAGAAGTCAACTCTTGAATTGCTCCCATGATGGGACCTTGTGATAGGTTTTGTACCAATCATACCATTGCATTGTATCTCCATCTAGTTGGATTGAAGCTATTTTCATATTGGATTCTTTTGGAGTTCTATGAAAATGAAAAAAATTCACATCTTAGAAATTTCACCTTCATGCGTGAGTAGCTTGTGTTATGTTCTTGGTGCCTTTTTCTGTTAAGACCATATCGGCACTAAGAGGAGAGGGAATTAGTGCTTTCGTAAAAACCTCGATTTGAAATTTTCGAACGATGAAACTGTCTTAGAAATGCATTTAAACTTAGAGAGCAAGTGAGAGTAGTAGACACTTGAATTAATAAGTAATGGTAATAAAAAGCAAAAAAGAAAATACACACCGAGTTTCTAGTGGTTCGGTCGTCGCGACTTACATCTACTCTCAATTCCTCTTCCGTCGAGGCTACCAACATTCACTAATGATCTTCTTTCAATGGGTGAGGACCAACTATCATATTTACAACTCTTTCTTCTTTTTACAAGTTTAGGAGAGAATATTTATAAGTCTCACCTCTCTTACAATGAACCATGTACGGACGGTACTACCACCAGTCTAGGTGGTACCGTCGCCTGACATTGGCGATACCACCGTTGGGTCTTCTAGAAAATGTATACTTCATACATTCCAACTCATATGTGGTTCCACCACCTGGTCTGTGGTGGCACCACTTCACTTAACTCTAGGTTACTGAATGAGCCTCCCAATGGGTCCAACTCAGCCCAGATCAGGCCTAATGGGCCCTAATTGAGTTAGTAGGGTTACACCCAAAACCAACTCAAATTAAGACCTAACTACGATTGTTAAAACATAAACAATCATAAGACAAGAAATTTAAGTTATTCGACATGTCATTGGTTCATCTGAACTCCCGACTAACTTCTGGCGTATTGTTTAAACTTTCGATGTATCGTCTGATCCATTGGCATGTTGACTCCGGCAACATCCGATCTTGGTGCAATGTCCAATTCTTTCGACCCGATGCTCGATCTTTGACTCAGGCTTAACATCTGATTCTTATGCTTTAATCGTTTTACTTTTTCAGGATCGAAGTTAGTCTTATATTACTTTTCTCAAAACATAAATTAGATCGTAAACTCATTAATTGATTTCATCATCAAAATTCGGGATTCAATAATCTCTCACTTTTTGATGATGACAACATGCGGTTTAACTAAACTCCCCATATATATATATATGACATATTGAAAAAAAAATTAACTTCAGAAAATGATAACTTTATAATTCAAGTCAAAATAATATTAATCATTTTCTTTGCAACATCATTTCACACTTCATATACATAGTTAAAATAACATTGCATACATCATATGCATCATCATAATATCAAAAGTAATCATTACTTACATTATATGCATATCATTACATGCATCATCATCATCGTAAGTTAATGTATTTCATGCATCATCATTTAAAATATAATTTTAAATCATCAAGTTATAACATGCACAATTCTAAAACATTACAAATCATCATCACTTTGGGCATAACATGCATGATACCAAAACATTAAAATTTTCAAATCATTCACCATTACCTTTCCCCCTTTATCATCAATAAAAAAGAGAAAAGTGCAACTTACAAGTTTTTGAAATATGCAAGCTAGTAATTTAACAAGTTTTACATCACTTTAGAACATGCAAGCTAGCAAGTTTTTCTTCTCTTTGAAATATGCAAGCTAACAACTCTTTCTCCCCTTTTGTTATTATAAAAAAGAAGCGAATAATACAATGGTACAATTTTTTTCTTTTACATCAATGTTTAAATTATCACTTGAAATATATCAAGAAAAATTAATTTGGTGATGAGGGATACAATTCATGAATACAAGAGAGTCAAATAAAAATTATGATATAAAATATATTAATATCAAAGATCAAGTCGTGAATACCAAAAGACAATTTGTTTTGACAAATCTCATCTTTAGTAAATAGTACAAAGAAATATAGGTGAATAAAAGATCTTGATTCATATAGAATAAATCTCAAGTTATAAATATCGAGGAATCGAGAGAAAGAACATGGTTTGTTAGGATGAATCTTATTTTTAATGAAAGAATCATATGAGAATAAATAATAAGATATCTTGATTTATAAAAAAAATCTCAAGTTATAAATATCAAGAAATCAAGATTGTGATTTGGATAAAACTCATTCAAATTTAATTTATCAAAATCACTTTCATAATTCAAGAGATTCATAAAAAATAATATACATAGATTCACCGATCTCTTATTGAAAAACTCGATAGACTTTAGAGATAGAGAAATTTTTAACAAAAATGCATTCCTCTTTTAGTAGTTTCTAATTATATGATTAATTTCATACAAGCATGTCCTAATCTTTTATGTCAAAACCATGCATCATCATTTAAAATAAAAAAATAAGCTTCATCATAAAAATCATCAAGATCAAAAGAATATAACACATTAAACAATAAAACATCTTAGATTTATTACCAATAATTCTAATTCAAGTGATCTTTCTTTTATTATTGTTGTTTCGGCTAATGAGCTTTGTGAAGTATGTTTCTCCAGTCATATGCCTTGAGCATCCATTATCAAGATATATTTTTGCTCTTAGCTTTCGATTGTTGACATTTTTATATGAATGGTGGATTTACTTTAGGTACCAATTTGACTTTCGGTCCCTCATGGTTAGATCTACCTATCTTATTTTTTGGCATAAAGTCATATATGATTCCTTTAGGAACCTAAACTAATTTATGCAAACCATACTTTTTAAATGAATATTTATAAACAAAATGTCCACATCTACCACAAAAATTATAATTATTTTTAGAAAAAATATGTAATCTAGGTCCTTTAACAAATGTGATTGGCTTTTGTTGAGTGTTACTCACAAAGCCGATTCCTTTCTTTCTACGGACATGACCCTTATTGGCAAGAATCATGTTTAATGATTTGTCGATAATTTTAAAAATTTCTAATATTTATTATAATACTACATTTTCTTTCTTAAGTGAATCTAACTCTTCACACTTAATACAAGGAGTTAACAAGAATTTATCATACTCACTTTTCAATTTATCAAATTCATTAGAGAGAGAAGTATGATCATTTTTTAACAATTTTTATTTTTTACCAACTAATTTAAATCCATCAAACAAATCATGTATATCAAGTAATTCATTATAAGGTATAGGGGTTTCGGTTGAGTCATTTACCTTATCGTTGAGAGTTATCAAAGTGTAATTCGCTATCTCATTTTCATTGGTTCGCTCTTCGTCTTTTGATGCACTTGATTCATTCCAAGTCACCTCGAGTTCTTCTTCTTCAGTTGTGGACATTCACTTTTGATATGCCTCGACCTTTTGCATTCATAGCCAGTTATTGTGTCCTTTTTATGTTTATTTTTTTCTTAGTTTCTTATTTTATGAATTTTTTAAATTTTCTTGTGAGGAGTTCAAACTCATCATTATCACTTGAGCTTTTGCTCGAGTGGTCTTCTTTTGTTCTAAGTATCATATCATTTATGTTCTTTAGAAGGTTATTCTCATATTTATCATGTGTCATATAAGTCATTTCAAAGGTCATTAATGACCTTATAAGTTCTTCAAGAGGAAAACAATTCAAGTCTTTTACTTCTTGAATAACAGTTACTTTTGGATCCTAATTTTTAGGAAGAGATCCTAAAATTTTATTAACAAGTTTAAAATTAGTAAAACTTTTACCAAGTGATTTCAAACCATTGACAACATATGTAAAATGAGTGTACATATCACCAATGGTTTCGCTTGGCTTCATTCGAAACAATTCAAAACCATGTAGTAAGAAATTAATCTTAGATTCTTTAACTCTACTTGTACTTTCATGTGTAACTTCAAGCATGTGCCAAACTCATTTTTGTCTAAAGCATAAAATAAAGTATTCATAGCATTGACATTTAATGAAAATAATTTTTTTTCAAAATCATTCCATTCATTCATAGGTTTAAAGGGTTTTTGAAAACCAAATCAATAATATTTCATAAATTTAAATATATAGAAAGCAAGAAAACTCTCATTTGTGTTTTTCAATACGTGTAGCCCTGGACGTCCATAGGCTGGGAGGCAACGATGGTGGTGCAGTTGGGATCAGTGTCGCTGAGGGCTCGTTGTGATTGTTGCGTAGAGGGTCACTACTATCGAGAGCTAGGAGGTAGTGATGCTAATTGCGGTCGCTGCATGGAGGAGTGCTGCTGCTAAGGGTTAGGAGGCAGCAATGGTGGTGTGGTTGGGAGTAACATCACCGAGGGCTTGCTACGGTTGCTAGGAGGTTGTGGGAACATCGAGGGTCGTTGCAAAAACCCTAGCCCTCTATGCGGTGGTGTTTATAGTGAGAGCAAAGGAGACCATGATAAGTCGCGGGGGAAATGCAGTGACGACGACGAAGTGAGGGAAGAAGAAGGGCTCCATTAGGAAGCTGTGGTGATCATGCGGTTGGTTAGTAGTGGGACACCGAGTGACTGGTATGGGAATTGTAGATCACTGAGCTAGAAGGCACACTGCTAGAAGGAGATACTACCAGCGTCATTTTTGGTAGAGGCATGATTAAGGAGAGAGATGGTGACGGAGGGGGCGAAGGCAATGGTCCCAAAGTCAATGTTGAAGAAGAGGAAGAGGAAGAGGGAAGAGCAATGGGGGCTGGTGATAAAACAAGAGCTCGATGCCAAGAAGAATCAGAGGTTAATCTTCAGTAAAGCCCAACAATATTCTAAGGAGTACGAATCACAAGAGAAGGAGTTGGTCCGTTTGAAGAGAGAGGTGCGGCCGAGGGTGATTGCGGCGAGAGATGGGATATGGGGAGTTACAGCGAGAACACCGAATATCATTGCTATGATATCAGATGGTAAGACTCTTAGGGTTTTATCATAGAAGAAGAAAAGGAAGAAATGGATAAGATCACTTTAAGGGAATCGACTTCTTAGGGTTTGCCAAAGGTTGAAATGTTATTTTCTTTATAAAGAAAAGAAGTAGATACATTGGAACTCGTAAGTCTATTAAGACTTTGACTCCTAATTAAAATAATAAATCTCAAATAAGGCCCCTAGCCGATTAGAAGGCCTAGTCGACTCCTATTGGAACTAGAAAACTAAAGAGAACATTACATCATTTTAGGAGTCAAAAACTCAAAAATTCAAGGGTTCATAACAAGATAATATTTCTTCTTCTCATTAAGTAATATAATGAGATTAAATTGGGTTAGAGTTCATTTTAACCCTTATGATTTAGGTCATGGACCTCTTAAGCCCTTATGGTTTACTCACATCTAAAATAATCTCTATATTTTAAAATATGTAACATATAAGTCCCTTTCATCAAATCTAAGTTAATAGAAGTTAGAGTTTACATACATGACATGCCGACTCACAATAAATCATTAATATAGTAATACATATAATTTAAGTTAAAAAACTAATAATATATGGATTTAAAAATATGGATCGGTTGCCTAATCGACCTTGTGAAGGCGAGCCAGGAGATACCAATCTTCACGGCGGAGTGCTCCCATGCCTTCCACTTTCCCTGGATTATTGCCTATGTTAGGAGCCACACCAGCCTCGATTGCTCCATTTGTTCTGCCTCCTAGCACTATGCACCCTTCCTCTCTGTTCTCAGCCACTAAGAAGATGATGCACCTGCTGTTGAGCAAGGGGCAATGGGAGAGACGAAAAACCAAAATCCAAATAGGAGAATTACCAATGGTGACAACCAAAACACCAGCAAATACAAGGAACGGTAGTTGGGGGAGAATAAAGTGGTTATCATTGTCGTCGCTGCTGTTGTTGTTTGTTGAATCCTGAATTTTAATGATAAAATCAATTGATGACTTTATGGACTAATAAGTGTTTAAGATAAGAAATGCAAGAGAAACTTCGATCATCGACTTAAACCATTGAAATGCAAATCATTGAAGTAGGAGAATCATACGTTGGGCCAAAAAATATCATGTTAGAGATTAGACATTGGACCGAAGGATTCGTTAACATGCCGAAGGATGGATTTTGTGCCATAAGTTTGGGCATCAGGTCGAAAGGATCGAGTATTGCGCCAAGAAGATTGGATGTTGTAGGATGTCAACATGCTGATAGATCGAGCAATACATCGAAGGAAAGAACGATGCATCGAAGGTTAGGATGAAGTGTCGGATGAGTAAATGACATGCCAGACAACATGCTAAAGGCTTATGAGTGGTTAAATCTTGATCGAAGTGGCTTGGAGTCTAATTGAGTTGGTTTTGGGCTAAAACCATGTCAACTTAATTTAAAATTCATTGGGCCTGAACTAGGGCTGAATTGGGCATGTTGAAAGGCTAATTTAGTAACCTAGGGTTAGGCTGGATGGTGGTACCACCCAAGCAGGTGGTGGTATTGCCAGAGCCCAGGTTCCCAAGCTTTATACGAGGGTAGTACCACCCGACACAAGCGATAGTACCACTAGTATCTTAAAAACTCAAGGATTTAAATTTTTGGCTTTATTTTAAAAGTCATTTGGGGTCTATAAATATCCCACTCATGCTTGCTTAGTAAAGTACAAAAACCTTATGATTTAAGTATATAAACTCTCTTGAAAATATTGAGTCTCTTCCTCTTTAAGTTTAGAGGTCATTATAAGAGAGATGTGAGGTTTTCTTGTAAAAGAGAGGTATGAAAGTTCTCTTCTAAGCTTATAAAAAAGAGAAAGAGTTATAACAAGGATAGTTGATATTTGCCCATTGAAAAGAAGATCGGTAGTGAAAGCCAATGGCCTCTAGGGAAGAGGAATTGAGAGTGGATATAGTTCGGGACGACCGAACCACTATAAATCTAGTTTGTATTTCTCTTTATTCTTTTTCTTACTATTACTAACTGATTTAGTTGCTTACTATCCATACTCATATTCTAAGTTAAACATATTTTTGATACGTATTTTTTGATCGAAAATTTTTAAATCAAAATTTATTTTGAAAGCACTAATTCTTGCCCCCCCCCCCCCCCCCCCCCCCCCCCCTCATCCTCTTAGTACCTTTATGATCATAACACTACTAAGGTCTATGATGACGATGAGCCACTACTACTGGTATCGAACCCAAATAGGGAGGGTGCATGTAGTTCAATCCTATACCAAAAGCAACCAATGAGGACAAAGATGAGAAAGATTACGATGATGACAAGGAGATAAAGGATGTGGAATGAAAGGACGAGTTCTATGGGCTCCTTAAAGCCCCTCGCGCTTGATCTAGTAGCCACACTCATAGAGGAGTCCTTTGTCAGCCAACACCGAGGTCCAGGTCTGATGGTGTCCTTGTGAGCATGATGTCATAGGCTGCCCTACTCTCGGAAGAGCAAAGGCACCAAAGCTACGTGGTGGCTCTTAAGGTGAAAGCTCCATTGATAGGATCCTTCACCTCTCTCCATGCCCCGATTGATCTAGTGACAATGCTGAATATGAGCTAAGGCATGATAGGGGAGAAGCTTCGGATGTTGAAGCACGTAATGTGGCTAGTGGTTTCCTCTTTTGGCCCTAAGGGATCAGCTCTCTATTTTAGCATTCTCGGTCATTGTAGGTACTAAGAGGCTCCTCTCTCTATAATGGATATCAAGGCAAGACTAGTGTGCCGCCCATCAGATCATGAAAAGGCTTGTTTTGAAGAAAATTAATTAGGTAGTCGGTACATATTTTCAAATCCACATATTATTATTATTTTTAACTTAAATTACATATGTTATTATATTAATGACTTATTATGAGAGCATGCCACATATGTAGACTTTAATATATGTTAATTCAAATTTGACAGGAGGAGCTTATATATTATATTTTTAAAAATATAAGGATTATTTTATATGTGAGTAAAATATAAGAGCTTAAGAGGTCCATGACTAAAATCATAAGAGCTAAAATGGACCTTAATTCTTTATTATGACTCAGCATACCACATAAACAAATTTTAATATTTGTTAACTCAGATTTGACAGGGACTTTTATGTTACTTTTTTTAAAATATAAAGATTAGTTTAGATACGTGTAAATCATAAAGATTTAAGATGTATATAATCAAAATCATAAGGGTTAAAATGGATCTTAACTTGATTAAATTAGATGCTTTCTTTTATGTCTTTTCTAACATCTAAATTAATGATAAATATATAGATATATTAATTATTCAGAGTCGATTAGAGATTTTGAGGGAATTAGATGGAACTAAGATAAAAAAACTCTATGATATTTTTACATGAGAGCAATATATAAGTACACTTTTAGGGAAGTGAATTTATATGTGCTAAGAAATATATAGTTACTCAAAAGAATAATTTAAGAGATAATAAAAAAAAAAAGAAGAATCTTCGTGACAAAGGTGAGAACTTCTAGTCCATTTAGTTAAAGAGATAATGAACATTTCATATTATTATAAAATTTTAATTAATATTACTGCATGTAAACACTCAAACCATTGAATGAAAAATGATGTATATTCTCATATTCTAAACGTGAACTAAAATTATTTGTTTTGTACAGATCGGAATTGAATGCGAGCTCAGTGCTGAAGAACTTGCACATGAAATCCAGCAAACATTCTCGTAAAGCTGCTTCAAGATATATATATATATATATATATATATATATATATATATATATATATATATATATATATATATATATATATATATATATATATATATATATATATATATCTCTTCTCTCTCTCTCTCTCTATATATATATATATATATATATATATATATATATGTATGTATTTATGTATATATATATATATATATGTATATGTATATATACATATACATATGTATATATACATATGTATATGTATATATACATATACATATGTATATATACATATACATATGTATATCTCATGTAATCTGTGGTCTTTATTGCAATCTGAACCTGCTTTTGAGCATGAATCCATTTATTTCCTTACTTCTATTGCTGATGGTTGCTTTTTTCTCTGAATGTGTTGGTTTCCGGAACTGTGAAGATCCATATATAAAATGTCTAGCAATTGCTACTGTTGGTATGAACAACATGTATATAAATAGGATAGCAATCTGCATGTAGGACCTCTGAGCAATTCTATCAAGAACAAGAAGCTACAGATTCTTCTGTATAAAGCTAAAACAAAGAGGAAACATTTTTTTGCTACATGAATCTCCAAATTACATTGGTCCTACTGAATTCAACAACCTTATTATTTTAGACTTTGGATTTGGAGCAAGAGGCATTTAAAATTGAGTCCGGTCCCTCTGTGATCACAAGTTTCCAAGACTTCCCTTTCTGGGATTGAACAGGCAACTTATTTCTTTGAGCCTTCATTTTAATTAACAGCTTTGAGTTTTATATGTTCATAGGAAAAATAATAACGCTCGCTGACACGACCAATTCATCCGGTTAGAGATTACCACTTAGGTAATGACATGGTTGAAAGAGCATGCACTCTTCCTTGTAGTCATTGATAGTAGTACGATCGATCGGCCCCTACCCAACTCGATATCCATGACAGTCTCACGAGTCCATCGTAGGACGCATTAATCCACGGTAGCAAGGCCCATCCCTTCTTTTCCCCTTCCTTAGGTTATTTGTCATGAGCAACCTGATACATCCCGCTAAACCATAGTTTCAGGAAGACCCATACATCGAGTAGTATAAGGCATTAATTCCAAGTGGTGTGGTCTAATTTCCCTTCTATCTTGTTTTAGACCCCTGATGTAGGGGGTCATTCCTGTTTATCCCAAATAGGCCCAAGCTTTGACAAATGACACCACTGCTATTGTCTTTCCTTGACACCACCTATAGAGAGGTGGGCCTGTCAACCATCAATATTAATGAACCTTGAGATGACATAAGGGGCACTCTAATCCACCACTAGCCTCATGCTATCGACGACTCATGTATAAAAACCAACCTCCAATGCTCAAAGGGGATAGGTAGACTATTTTCCACTTCTCTACTAACTAAATCATCGGAGGGGTCGGGTGGGAAACATCCCCTCGATGCTAACCGCTTGTGCAGGCATCTCGATGAGACTAAGGCACATCTCGGGACAACACAAGATCCACCCTGACAAACAAGCAGCACCTCGAGATTGTGCCAATCAAGTTTACACCCCCCCTACTTAGATTGCCCTCGTGTGACCCCCCACAGGGCCCTTAGACGAGGTTGTATCTTCAGGACCGAACTAAGCTATGTCAACTTCTAAGTCGACTTCTGGAGGAAGGACCTAATTATCGCAAGAATGTCCACTTACAAAGCCCCTCAATGAGTGCTCCAGTGAGGATGACCACTACTTGTGCACAATGCCTTCGGGCAAGGAGGACAGCTATCTTCCCTTCCACAAGTGGATGCCTCCACCTCAACACAGACTCCAGGGCACTATTGACATCTATTCAATGACCCCGGCCTCTCCCCCTCCAGGGTCAAGCATTCGATACTTACTCGTCTCAACTGATGCCTTCCTAAATCTAACTCATCAAGTATAGGCGCTTGCCAATATGATGCAGATCGTCACCCTCCTCTTGCCCTAACTGGCTCAACAAGCAGCTCCAATGCTGCGACTAACAGTCCAACCCTCGTTCACTCTAGCACCCTTGGGGGCATCCTCGACGGATCCTTCTACCAATTGTAGGGAAATCTGGGGGCAACATCAAATGTATAGTGAAAGAACAAAAAATAAAAACCCTAAATTTCCTAAAAAGCTGTTCGTTGTCATGCGAAGATTGATACGTAAAATCTGTGAAACTTAAAATCACATATGTAATAGTTGTGTTACATAGAAAATCATACATTCCTGAATCCCTATAGATTTGTAGGAGAGTATGAAAGAGGTCAAGCATCCTCCTTTTAGTGGTGATCCACATAGTAGGGTTGCGACGATGCTCCTCGAATCGCTACCCAAATCTCCACACTTGTTATCTGAGGAGGAGAAGGGGAGAGGAGAATAGGAGATGGCAACCAAGAAAACCTCTAGCATATGAGCCTTTGGTTCCCTCCTATTTATAGAGGTCTCTTGTCAACTAAACTTTAATGGATTCTACCCTATTAGGTATTGGATCTCCATCCAACTATCTAAGCCTCTTAGATTAGTGGATCTCTATCTAATAATCTTTCATTAACTTTTATTGGATCTCATATATAGGATCCAATAATTTAGGGGCTTATTGGATATCCAATAAGATAGGGGCTCTGACGGATATCTCATATCGGAACCTCTCCTTATCGCAATATCTACCATATGTATATGACATTATAGGCCCAATATCGAGCTGGCCATGAGTCATACTTATCAAAACTCCTTATGACTCAGTGAATTATTATTATCATAATAATTCATTTGACTCATCTACTACGAACGTACTAGGCTACTACGCCGTAGTCCCTAGACGATACAGGGAAATCCAATCCTTTAGACCTATCTATCCTCAGTTACCATGTACCTATAGTTCCTCATCCATCTAACATCCCAGAGACCGTATACCGGGCATGGTGCTATCAAGCCCATATGATTTCTACTCGAGGCTCGCTCTACTCAGATTCTCCCGGAGAATTATATCTCTTTCAATTTGAATGACCATGGCTAAGGATTTGTCTGAGCAAGAACACATAGGATATTTCTCTCATAACACTAAGAGTGGATGATCCTCTATCGACACTTAATAGTCCTCATAAAGTTGACTGCTACTCCCAATGATCGGTTATGCTAGATATGAAACTTTCAAGCCTATAAGTTCATTATCAAAGAGTGAAGTACTCATACAGGATATCTATAGTGTCTCAAGTCTAAGGACCAGATACACCACTCGGACAACGAAATCATTGTTTGACAATGAGGTATTATTAACCATCCATCATTCCATGAGTAGATCAATCAGTTAACACATTCTCCAATGAGCACTTGCACTGTAGCCCTAGTGTCCCCACATAAGCAACTATGAAACCAGTTGCCTCTACCATATGGATGGGTATACAACACATCAGTCTGTCTGGTTATCTCAATATATCTTTTGAGTAATCTATGACCAGGATTATTTAGGGTCTATGTTTAAAGATGAATTAGTCTCATTATCGTGATCTCATCATGATCCGATTCCCATTGCATAGATAAATGAATATCACAATATATATGCATATATGCAACAAGAAATATAAAGTGATAAAATACCAAAATATAATAAGCAAAAAGAATGCGTATCATTTACTCGTGTCATCATTCACGTGATTGGCTTGTAAGGCACCTATGACTAGCACCAACTCTCCCAAAATGCACCTAACAAACTGAAGTGCCTCCCAAAGCAACAACATCCCCGATGGTAGAGTTCAGTGCCCCACCACATTGTAGGACAGCCATACCCGATATGGGTGGTCACCAACCAACCATTACGATAAGTCCTCTCAAGATTCGATGTCTCGGGACAGATGCTGAAGTGGTTAGTGGAGCTAGGATAATTTGACATTCAGTATATCCCGAGGGCAACCATTAAGTCCCAAACGTTAGCGGATTTCATGTCGAATCTGACACCCTCTCTCGAAGGTGAAGGAGGAGAGCCCATCACCTCGATTTGGACCTTATTTATCGACATCTCGACCACATCAGAAAGAGGTAGAGCTGGACTCGTGTTGAGAGGCCCAAAAGATTAGACAAACGAGCACACCCTACGGTTTGAGTTCAAGATCACAAATAATGAAACAGAGTATGAAGCCCTTCTCTATAGGCTATGGCTATTACACGAGTTAAATGTGCAAGAGCTAGAGGTGTATAGTGACTCACAACTAGTCGTTAGCTAGATTGATAGGAGCTATGAAGCCCGAGATGTAACCATGGTGAAATACCTAGCTGAGGTACACTAATTTGCCTGTAGCTTCCATTGACTTACCATGCAAAGGATTCCTCAAACAGACAACGGCTAGGCAAACACACTAGCCAAGCCAGCCTCGACTCGGTTGGCAGGAAAGAGCCACCTGATGGTTGAAATTCTCCTTGCTTGAACCATCGAAGCATAAGATATTGCCACCACGGAGGCCAGGGCAAGTTGGATGGATGAGATCCTACATTATAAGAAGGATGGTGCACTACCCAATGAGCCTACCATGGCATGATGGCTCCAATGCACCCAAGCTTGGTACTACATCCTAAATGATTGACTATACCAAAGAGAGTTTAGCCGATCACTCCTTCGATGCCTGTCACCACTTGAAGCTGAGGGAATCTATGGAAAGCACATCGAGGGGGCACACTTTGGCCTTCAAAATTCTCTAACAAGGCTACTATTGACCCAGCATGCGGAATGATGTAGTCGCTTACATGTAGAATTGCTAAGAATGCTAGAAGCACCCTTGCGTACAACATCAACCAATGGTCTTGCTGAGCCTTATTGATAGTGCCTAGCCATTTGCCCAGTGGGAATGGACTTTGTTGGCCCTTTCCCACTTGCATCGGGCTAGCAGAGGTTTCTCATCATCAGGGTGGATTACTTCACTAAGTGGGTAGAGGTCGAGCCCCTAGCATTAATCTCCGAGAAGCAGGTGGAGGGATTCATTTGGAAAAACATAATCACCATATTTGGGATCCCGAGGGCCCTCATCACTGAGAATTGGACATAATTCAATAACTCAAAACTCAAAGAATTTTACTAATCTTACGAGATTCAGCTAAGGTTCAGTTCGATGGCCCGCCCATAGACCAATGGCTTGACTGAAGTCACCAACCAAGCCATCTTGGAAGGACTAAAGAAGAGGGTGATGGGGGCAAAGGGCACTTGGGTCAATGAGCTCCCAGATATACTATGGGCATCTTGGACCACTCCTAAAACTGGCTCGGGGAATCCCCTTCAATATGGCTTATGATGCCAAGGTGATCCTTCCACTTGAGTTTGTCTTCCTGACTCCTCGAGTATAGAACTTTGACAAAGTTGCATCTGAGGAGCAACTCCAAGCCAGGCTGGACTTGATCGACAAACTCAGGGCTGAGGCGCACCTATGAACCCCAAGATACAAGAAAGCAATGGCTAAGCTCTACACTCGATGAGTTTAACCATGACAAGTTTGAGTCGGAGACCTGGTCCTTTAGAAGGCTTAGGTCAGTGACCCAACCAGCTCTAGAGGGAAACTAATGCCAAGCTGGGAAGGACCCTACTGAGTAACCGAGGTGGTCTGAGAAGGGATTTACCAACTCGAGATCGTAGAAGGCAAGGTGCTACCTTGGACTTGGCATATTGCTAACTTGAAGAAATTCTATCATTGAAGCAAAGGGTGAATTTCTATTAATTTAGTTCTTGGGATAACCCCAATATTTAAGCCTCCCTACAGAATAGCACCACTCAAGCTAGTGGAATTGAAGAAGAAACTACAAGAACTATTAGATAAGGGTTTCATTCAATCTAGTGTATTACTATGGGGTGCTCCGGTAATGTTAGTTAAGAAGAAGGATGGAACATTGATGCTTTGTATTTATTATAGATAGTTGAATTAGGTGACTATAAAAAACAAGTATTATCTACCCAAAATTGATAATTTATTTGATCAATTGTAGGGTGCACAAGTATTTTCCAAGATTGATCTGAGATCGAGTTATTATCAATTAAAGATCAAGAAGGAGGATATCCCAAAAATAGCTATTAGAACTCGATATGGTCGTTATGAATTCTTAGTAATATCTTTTGGTTTGAGCAATGCCCCTGTAGCTTTTATAGATCTAATGAATAGGATATTTCAACCACTCTTGGATGACTGTGTAATTATATTCATTGATGATATATTAGTATATTCAAGGAGTAACTAGGAGCATGAGGAATACATGAGAAATGTATTATCCATACTAAAAGAAAAGAAGTTATATGTAAAATTTAGCAAATGTGAGTTTTGATATGAATGAAGTTGCCTTCTTAGGCCAAGTGATTTCAGGGAAAGACATATCAGTTGATTCTCTCAAACTGCTAGTCCTCTCACCAAACTAACCCAAAAGAATGTAAAATTTGAATGAGATGATGATTGTGAGCAAAGTTTTCAAGAGTTAGAAAGAAGATTGACTAATGCCCCTATTATTACTATTCTAAGTGATAACGAAGGATTTGTAGTTTATACAGATACTTCAAGAAAGGGTCTTAGCTATAGTTTATATAGTTGCAAGATGAGAAAGTGATTGCCTATGCTACTAGATAACTAAAAAGTTATGCATAGAATTATCCAAATCATGATATGAATTAGCAGCAATTATTTTTACTCTAAAGATTTGGAGATATATTTATATGAGTGAATATTTGAAAGCTTTACTCATCATAAGAGTTTAAAGTATATTTTTACTGAGAAAGAGTTAAATATAAGATAGTGGAGATAGATAGTATTAGGATAAAAAACGACACTAGGAGGAGGGGGGGAGGGGGGAGGGGGGCGTGAATTAGTGTTATTGGAAACTTTCGACGATTTGAAAAATTTTGTTTGATGAAAATGGATATCGAGTGAGCTTGACTTAAAGTAAGTGTAAAGTGGAGAAAGCAACAAAATTAGTAAGCAATAAATGTAAATAGCAAAGGAAAAGAGCACACTGGATTTATAGTGGTTCGGTCGTCGTGACCTACGTCCACTCTCGATTCCTCCTCCGTTAAGGCCACCAACTTCCACTATCGTTCTTTTTTTAATGGGCGAAGATCAAATACTCTCTTATAACTCTTTTTTCTTTTTACTGGTTTAGGAGAAAACCTTTTAAAGTTACTCACCCCTCCCTTAAATAGAAATCTAAACTTAGAACAAGAGGAGGGAAACTCTCAAAGGATTACAATAGTGTTTTCTCACTTAGATCATAAGTTTTCATTTAAGTTTTTCTATTGACTGAGCATGAATGAGTGAGGTATTTATAAGCCTTAAATGGTTTCAAAATTGGAGCAAAAACTGATCTGATCTCGGATTTTCGAGGTATTAATGGTACCACTACCAATATTGGGTGATACTACCGCTTGTCAGACTAACAACTAGCGGTGCCATCGTCTGTTAGTCTAATATTAGGCAATACCATCACTCAGTCTGGGTAGTACTATCACCCAAACACAATCTCCTAGCTTCAGAATATTGAATTGGGATTTCAATTGGCCCAATTTAACTTTGATTTAGGCTCAATTGGCCCCTAATCAAGTTAGTATGGTTACACCAAAAACTAAGTCAATTAGACTTTAAAACTATGATGATCATGACTTCAATAATTACAAAATATAAAATCTTTTGTTGTCTAGCATATCATTAGTTCATTCAAACTCTCAGCGAACTTTGGATGCGACATCTGAACCATCGGTGTATCACCCAATCCATTGGTATGTTGACTCCCATAACTTTCGATCTTAGTGCAACATTCGATTCTTCTAGCCCGATGTCTAATCTCTAACTCTAATCCAACTTCTGATTCTTCTTCTTTAATTAGTTTTTCTTTTCATGATCGAAGTTAGTCTTGCATCACTTTTCTCGAAACACATATTAGATCGTAATCTCATTAATTGATTTGATCATCAAAATTTGAGATTCAACAATCTTTTTCTTTTTGATGATGACAACCAATTGATGATGGTGTTTAAGTAAACTCCCCCTATCTATATGTTATATTGAAAGAAACTTTGAATTCATAAAATGATAACTTTAGAATTCAAGTCGAAATAATTTTAATCATTTTTTTGCAAAGTTCATCATTTCGCACTTCATATGCATAGTTAAAATAACATTGCATTCATCATATGCATCATCATAATATCATTACTTCCATTATATGCATATTATTACATCATCGTAAGTTAATGTTTTGCATATATCATTCCAAATCATAAATATTTCAAATCATCATGGTATAACATTTATAATTTCAAAACATAATAAATCATCATCATGCATGATACCAAAACATAAGATTTCAAATCATCATTACTTCAAATCATCATGTATAATTTCAAAATATATAATCATTTATCATGTGTAATTTCAAAATATACAATCATTTATCATGTGTAATTTCAAAATATACAATCATCAAGCACGATACCAAAATATTTACATTTTCAAAACATTCATAATTTCTTCATCATTATTTTTAACTCATTCATTATTACTTCTCCCCCTTTGTCATCAACAAAAAGGAAAAAATTGTAACTAGCAATTTTGGTTCTCTTGAGATGTGCAAGCTAGCACTTTTACTTCTCTTGAGATGCTAGCAATTTTCGTTCTCCCCTTTGGTATTGAAAAAAAGAAAGGAAAAGAAGGGAAGAATTCAATGGTGCAAAAATTTCAATCATCATATGAACAAATAAAATATCAAGTCATAAATCTGAAATATCATGAATCATTTTGACATATCTTCTTTTATAAATAGTGAAAGGAGGGAATCATAAGAAGTGATCTTGATTAAAATAAAACTTAAGTCATGAAAACCAAGAAATCAAGATAATGATCCAAAAAATATATAAGAAACATTTATACATTTGGAAGATTTAACATGCCTATTTCTCTTTTAATAAAATTAAATTGCTCCTCATTCAATGATTTTATAAAAATATCTACTAATTAATGTTTTGTATCAATAAATTCTAAAAATATATCATAATTATTAACATGATCTTTAATAAAATGATGTCTAATATCAATATGTTTAGTTCTAAAGTATTGAATGAGATTCTTTGTTAAACATATATAATTAGTGTTATCACATTTTATAGGGATGTTTTTCAAGTAAAGTCAATCATCATCTAAAGTATTTTTTATCCAAATAACTTGTGTATAACATGCACCTGCTGCTATATATTCAGCTTCAACTGTAGATAATGCAATAGAATTTTATTTCTTGGAAGACTAAGAAACAAGTGCATAACCTAAGAGTTAACATATTCGCTTTTTCTATGTATTCAACATCTAGTAAAATCGACATCGACATAAGCAATTAATTTAAAATTTTTAGATTTTAGATACCATAATCCTAGATTAGGAGTGCCTTTTAAGTATCTAATTATTTTTTAACATCATTTAAGTGAGATTGCTTGGGATTAGATTGAAATCTAGCACAAAGTCAAATACTAAACATAATATCAAGTCTAGTTGTTGTAAGGTATAGTAAACTACCTATCATACCCCTATAAGCTTTTTATCAAAATTTTCTCCATCATGGTCTATATCTAATTTTATAGAAGTGCTTATTGGTATGTTAATAGCCTTAGAACTATTCATATTAAATCATTTTAATAGATTTAAAACATAGTTTGACTAATAAAAGTTTCATCATTAATCTATTTGATTTATAATCCTAAGAAAAAGTTAATTCCCCCATTAAACTCATTTCGAATTCTTGGATCATACTTTTGGCAGAATATTCACATAAAGACTCATTTGTAGAACTAAAAATAATATCATTAATGTAAATTTGAATAATAAAAAAATTATTTTTAAAATGTTTAATAAACAATGTGGTATCGACTTTGCCTTTCAAAAAATCATTCTTAATTAAAAAAGAATTAAGTCTCTTATACTAAGCCCTTGGGGCTTATTTCAATTTATAGAGAGCCGTAGATAACTTATAAATGTGATTTGAAAAATAAATATTTTTAAAATCGGGTAGTTATGCAATATAAACTTCTTTGGAAATAAAGCCATTAAGAAAAGCACTTTTAATATCTATTTGAAATAACTTAAAATTA
This sequence comes from Musa schizocarpa, assembly GCA_900464855.2. Classification (NCBI taxonomy): domain Eukaryota; kingdom Viridiplantae; phylum Streptophyta; class Magnoliopsida; order Zingiberales; family Musaceae; genus Musa; species Musa schizocarpa. The sequence continues at coordinate 14,562,708 of LS990924.1, read as the reverse complement.
TTACAATATACATAGGCAAGGAGAATCCTTATGACTTCAAGTCTAGCCATAGGAGCAAAGGTTTTTTCATAATCGATACATTCGTTTTAGTTGAAACCTTTGGCCACTAATCTAGCCTTGGTTTGAACCACTATACCAAGTTCATCCTGTTTATTCCTAAAGACCTATTTAGTGCCAATTACAAGGTGGTTACAAGGTCTAGGAATAAGCTTTCATACCTCATTTCTCTCAAATTAATTTAACTCCTCTTGCATTGTAATAACCTATGAATTATCTTTTAGAGCTGCATCAATGCATTTTGATCCAATTTGAGACAAAAAGGTATAATTAGCATAAAATTTTTTAAATAAAGAATAAGTTTGAATACATTTTTATGTATCTCCAATTATTAGCTCCTTAGGATGAGCATCTATATACTTATATTCCTTATGTAAGGATTTCTTGGAAGAATATGCATCCAAGTTGCTTGGGGGAGGAGAGTTTTCATTTAAATTTAAAGCATCAAAATTAAAATCATCATCAAAATTATTTTTCTTAAATTCAATAAACTCATTAAAAATCATATGAATGGATTCCTCAATGATCAAAGTCCTTTTTATTAAAGACACGATAAGCCTAAGAAGTAGAGGAATATCCAAGAAATATGTCTTTATCAGATTTTGCATCAAATTTTCCTAAGGCATCATTTAAAATAAAATATTTACAACCAAAAATTTTAAAATATGAAATGTTGGGTCTTTTATTATTTCACAATTCATACGGAGTTTTAGAAAGTAATGGTCTTATGAGAATCCCCTTCATGACATAGCATGTCGTGTTAACGGTTTCAGCCCAAAATATTTAGGTAAGCTATATTCGTTTAATATGGTTCTTGCCATATCTTGTAAGCTCTAATTTTTTCTCTCAACAACTCCATTTTGTTGTAGATTTCTTAGAGTAGAGAAATTATGATTGTACCCATTTGACTCACAAAAATCTTAAAAATCATGGTTTTGAAACTCACCACCGTGATCACTATGAATAAATAAAATCATAAAACCATTTTCATTTTAAATAAGTTTACAAAAGTTTAAAAAATATTTAAAGCAATCACTTTTGTGTGCTAAGAAGTATGTCCAAGTATATCTACTATAATCATCAATAATTACAAAATCGTATTTACTACCTTCTAGACTTATTATATCAATTGATCTAAATAAATCCATATAGATTAATTGTAGTGGTCTAGAGGTGCTTATTTATTTATTTTATTTAAAAATATATTTTTATTTATTTACCTAGTTGACATGCATCACAAACTTTGTCTTTAACTTGTTATCTATGGTTCCTTTACTAATAATTTTTCTCTTGTTGTTATTTTCGAAGGTGACATATCATTCATCTTGGCTAGTGAGCTTAGAGAAATATGTTGGATCTCCGGTTATATGCCTTGAGGATCCACTATCAAGGTATCATCTCTTGCTCCTAACTTTTGATTATAAACACATCTACAAGAAAAGGGGTTTGCTTTTAGGTACCCATTTCACTTTGAGTCCCTCATGAATAGATCTACATATCTTGACTATTGGTATTAGGTTATTTATGGTTCCTTTAGGAATTCAAACTAATTTATATTATTTATATTTTTTAATAAATATTTATAGGCATAATAGTCAGTTTTTGTTGAGTGTTGCTACTCATAAAATCGATTCCGACTTTTCTATGTATATGACCTTTGTTAGCAAGGATCATATTTAAGGATTTATTACTAATTTTAATTTTTTAATGTTTATTATAGTAAAACATTTTCCTTCTTAAGTGAATCTAACTCTTCACACTTAATGCAAGGAGTTAACATGCAATTGTCATGCTTATTTTTTAATTTTTTTAATTTATTAGAAAGAGAATCATGATCCTTTTTTAGCAATTTATATCTTTTACTAACTAATTTAAATTCATCGAACAAATCATGAAATGCATTGAATAATTCATCATAAGATAAAAGCAATTTGTTTGAGTTATTTATCTCATTGCCAAATGTCATTAATGTGTAGTTTGTCACTTCATCTTTGTTGGTTTGCTCCCCGTTTTCGGATGCACTCGATTCAAACTTCACATTGAATACTTTTTTTTTCTTTGGTAACTTCTTCTTCACTTGGGGACATTCACTTTTGAAGTATCTCGACTTCTTGTATTCATAGCAAATTATTATGTCCTTTTTTAGTTTATTTTTATTCTTAGTATCTTATTTTGTTTTGTTTCTTCTTATAATTTTTTAAATTTTCTTGTAAGAAGTGTCAAGTCATTATCATCATCATCATCATCATCATCATCGCTTAAGTTTTCTCTCAAGTGATCTTTTTTAGTTCTAAGTGTCATATCCTTCCTGTTCTTTAGAAGGTTATTCTCATGTTCATCATGTGTCATATAAGTCATTTCATATGTCATTAAAGACCCGAAAAATTATTCAAGAGAAAATTTGTTCAAGTCATGTGGCTCTTATATTATCGTCACTTTTGGATCCCAACATTTTAGAAGGGACCTTAAAATTTTGTTAACAAATTCAAAATTAGTAAAACTTTTACCAAGTGCTTTTAAACTAATGACAACATCCGTAAAACAAGTGTACATGTCACTAATAGTTTTGCTTGGCTTTATATGAAACAAATCATAATTATATACTAAAAGATTAATTTTAGACTCTTTAATTCTACTTGTGCCTTCATATGTAACTTCGAATGTGTGCCAAATATTATGTGCAGTTTTACATACAGAAACACAATTAAATTCATTTTTCTCTAAAGCACAAAAACAAAGTGTTCATCGCTTTAGTATTCAAAGAAAAAGTCTTCTTCTCCAAATCATTCTATTCGTTCATTGGTTTGGAAGACTTTTAAAAATCACTTTTAATGACATTCCATAAATCAAAATCCATAGAAAGTAAAAAAATTTTCATTCATATTTTCCAATATGTATAGTCCATCCCATTGAGCATAGGAGGACAAGTGATAGAGTGACTCTCTTGATTGTTATAAAAGTCATTTAAACTCTCTTGGGTGTTAAACCAACTGTTAGGATAAAAAATGATACTAAGAGAGGAGGGGCGAATTAGTGTAATTAGTGTCGTCAGAAACTTTCGACGATTCAAAAAATTTCATTCGATGAAAACCGATATTGAGTGAGCTTTACTTAAAGTAAGTATAAAGTAGAGTGAGCAACAAAATCAATAAGAAATAAATATAAATAGCAAAGGAAAAGAGCACACCAGATTTATAGTGGTTCGGTCGTCATGATCTACGTCCACTCTCAATTCCTCCTCCATCGAGGCCTCTAGCTTCCACTATCAATTTTCTTTCAATCAACGAAGATCAACCATCCTCTTACAACTCTTTCTCCATTTTACAGGTTTAGGAGAAAACCTTTACAAGTCACTCACCCCTCTCTTAAACGTAAATCTAAACTTAGAATAAGAAGATGAGAACTCTCAAGGATTACAATAGCATTTTCTCACTTAGATCACAAGTTTTCATTCAAGTTCTTCTATTGACTGAGCAAAGATGAGTGGCATATTTATAGGCCCCAAATGATTTCAAAATTAGAGTAAAAAATGATCTAATATTAGGTTTTCAAGATATTGGTGGTGCCATCACTAGTACTAGACAGTACCACCACTAGTATTGGGTAGTACCATAGTCAATACTAGGCGATACCATCGCTAATATTGGGCAGTACTATCGCCTGTCAATTTGACACTAGACGGTACCACCGCCTGTCAGATTGATATTGGGTGGTACCATTGCCTAACATAGTTTAGGAGACTGTGTTTAGGTGGTACCATCGCTTAACACCTGCAGCACCACTGCTTAGGTTTGTCGGAGATGTACATTATCTCACAAGCGGTTCCACCACCTGACCTAGTAGTACCACCGCTTAGGCCAGCTTCAGAACATTGAATTGGGCTTTTAATTGGCCTAATTCAACTCTGATTTAGGCCCAACTTGTAACATCCTTCATTTTTAAAAATTTAGTAAATGCTTATTTATAAATATAGAGATTATTTAATATTTTTTTATATTAAATAATATTATATTAAAAATTTATGGCTAGGGACCTAAGAGTAAATATTAGAAATTTGATATGATTTATGAAAGATTTAGATTTAAGTTAAAGAAAAAAATATAGTGAATATGTGTCACTAGCTAACCTAAGGTTGATGCTATCTATGTTTGCTCTAAGGATGACATATAGGCTTCTTTTATGCATGCTTGCCACCTTGCAAGCCTTGTATTAGCTAAACCTAGTGCAATTAGAGAAGAAACTAAAGGAAAGCTTAACTAAAGGAGAAAAACTTAAGAGCCGCAGCCAGCGTGGGTTTGAAAGGAGGAAGAGAAGAAGAAGAAGAAGAAAAAAAAAATAATAATAATAATAATAATAATAATAAGTGTTGCTTAAGGTTTTGCATCAATTTTCCCATATTTGGGAATCAAACTTTTCTAAGGCAAGTATTCTAACCCCATCCCACAGAAATCCTAATCTCTGTTTTCATTTTAATTCTACATAATTCGAAAGATTATAGCTTAGCATCAAACATTTCTTTCATTTTGATACAAAGTCATGAATCTGTAATTTTTTTGTAATATGACCTCTATATATTGTTTCAGACCTAGCTTTTAGTATTAAACTCTGATTTAGACAAAGCCTAATCCATTTGAAAGTAGACTCAAAGACCTTTATTTTGATATCTAGATTGAATGATTTGGAGTTTAAATGCCTACTCAGACTTCTGCAAAACAGGGATTGTAATTTCTGACCTTTTGTTGCTTAACTGCTTGTAACTTTCTACTGGGAACTCAGATTTATGCAAAGTATAATTTATTGGAAATTAGACTCAAAACTATTTTTGAGCCTATCTGATTTAAAATTTTTGTAATACTAACGCAAACTAAAAACATCTATTTTCTTCGACCTTGTGGATTTAGTAAAATAGAGCTGATGTTTTTAGACCTTTCGCTACGAAATTATTTGTAACTCCCTGTTGTAAACTCCAATTCATGAAAAACTTATTTAAATAAAACTATATTAACATATATTTTGAATGACATATATTTTGTATAAATTGGAGCATAATTGGTTATCAAAATAATTTATATAATGTGCCTTTAAAATTCTGCCAGAATCGAGCTTCGGTCGATTTCGCCTATTCTTTTTCTTCCGATCGAAAATTGATTTCAACTAACATCCTTACTTCAGTTGAGCTTTTACATTATTGCTTTAAATTCCTGCATATTCTTATCCTTCAATTATTTGTATATTTGCATCTATCATGTAAAGTTTACGTTTGTATTGTAATATTTCGTATAGGCACATGCATTCTGTTGTTCCGCATGTGTTTCCAATATGTGCCAACTTTATTATTCAAAATGCCCCTTTTGTACTCTAGTATTTGTGGGATTATTTAGACCTTTGCCAGAAATGGTAAAGGGTATATGCTTAGAGCCCGTGATGCTCTATCGGCCCCCTCTGGCTTCATCCAGACGTGGATGGATGATGCTCCCAGACATGGGAGATTACGTTTGGGATCCCATTTCACCTTCTATCTATTTGATATGATATCCAGAGCTTTAGTTATACTCTTCTATGTGTGCTTTGGATAATAATGAAAATATGCAATGTTAAATACGACGTTGAGCTTCTGTTTCGCATTTGTTCTTTGATATATTCCGAAATATTTCATTTGTTATTGATATGCTCCGAAATATTTTATATGTCATTGATATCCGAAATGCTCCTTATGTCTTTGATATGCTTTGAAATATTCCATATGTCATGGATATGCTTCTTATTCCAATGATATGCTCCAATTAGCCCTTACTTCATTGTTATGGACAAAACATGCTTCGAATGATACAACATTGTAATTCTACATTTGTTGAGTAGCTATCTTCAAACTCTTGTATCTCTATATTGTATTTTGAAACCTTATTTGTTCGAAACTATCCTCATTGCCACGGATATGTTAGTCACTTGCTGAGCTTTATATGCTCACTCCGTTGCTATATAATATTTTTCAAGATAGCTTGTTGCTCACTAAAATGTTTAAATTGGGCTGAGGCAGTGGAAAGCTAGAAGATTTTGGGGCAAATCTTTCGTATTTGATAGGTTGATGTTGTATAAGTTCCTTTTGTGTATAATGAAATATCAATGACAACTCTAGATTGATATATCTTGTAAATATTTGAAAAGTACCTATAATATGAGGATTTTGGATATGCTAAGTTTAAATTGTGTAATAATATAAACATGTGGTACATGTTGGTTTTATGATTATATAGATTTTCATGTTTATGGATTTATGATATGGTTATGGTTTAGTTAAATTAGCTTTGGATTTTGTGAATCATTGAGTGATATGATGGTATGATTATAAACTGTAGGTTTTATAAATTGTGGATTATAGAGGTGAGTTTTGAATTGAGTGTTTTCTTAGTGGCCTCAAATGTGTGATTGGATCCTGGATTGTTTGTTGAATTATAATATTATCATTTTTTAGTTAGGTTCACATATCCTAAATGAGGATTAAATTCAGGGGGCGTGACACAACTAGCCCCTAATCAAGTTGGCATGGTTACACTCAAACCCAACTCAACTATACTCTAAAACTACGACAATCATGACTTAAACAATTATAAAACATAAAATATTTTGTTGTTCGGTATATCATTGGTTCATCCGAACTCTTGGTGAACTTCCAATGCATTATTCGAACCGTCGGTGTATCGCCCGATTCATCGACGTGTTGACTCCCGTAACTTCCTATCTTGACACAACGTTCGATTCTTCTAACCCGATACTGATCTTTGACTTCGGCCCAATGTTTGATTCTTCTTCTTTAATTGTTTTACCTTTTCATGATCAAAGTTAGTCCTACAACACTTTTCTCAAAACACAGATTAGATCATAATCTCATCAATTAATTTCATCATCAAAATCTAAGATTCAATAGATAGAACTTCTAAAAGATTATGATTGTACTATCTATTATCACCCAAGTAAAGTCAATGTTATAGCTGATGCACTTAGTAGAAAATCTATATGTTTTATGGCTAGTTTGGTTATGAAGCAATGGAAGTTGCTGGAAGAAAATTGTGATTTGAATGTTATGAGAAAAGTACAAGCCTCAATGATATTGATGACCTCTATCTAAATTTAATCTGATCTCATTCAATAAATTAAAGAAGGACAACTACGAGATCCATATTTAATCTACTTGAGGAATGAAGTAGAAAAATGATTGAAGTTGAATTTTCAAGTTTCAAAGGATAGTCTATTGAGATTTGGGGATAGAGTATGCATCCCTAATGATCCAGATTTCAGAAACCAAATCCTAAACGAAGGTTATAATTCTAAGGTTATAATTCTAAGTACATTATATTCTCTTGATAGACTTACAAATTTATATATTGATGAAAAAGTAAGACTTCATGGTGTTCGGAAGGAGATTATCTCTGATAGGGAGTTTATATTTTTTTTTAGATTATGGAGAAGATTACAAGAATTTATGAGTATTAAGGTCAAGTTTAGTACTGCTTATCAGCCTCAAACTAATAATCAATCATAAAGAATAATTCAAACACTTGAGGATTTGCTTAGAGCCTATGTTATGGATTAAAAATGTGAATAAGATAAATATATTTTTCTTATTGAGTTCACTTATAATAATAGTTATCATTCAAGTATTCAGATGACTCCTTATGAAGTTTTATATAAGTGAAAGTTAATAACACCTATATATTGGGAAGAAGTTGATAACAGAATGTTATTAGCACTAGACAAAGTACAAGAGACTATTGAGAAAATTCAAGTTATAAGAAAAAGGTTAAAGATTGTTCAGAGTGGTCAAACGAGCTATGTTGATAACATAAGATAAGATATTGAGCTTCAAGTAGGAGATTTTGTATTCTTGAAGGTCTCCCCTTATAAGGGCGTGGTAAGATTTGGAAAAAAAAAGGAAAGTTAAGCCCTAGATTTATTAGACCTTTTGAGGTCATTGAGAGAATTGGTTCAGTTGCTTACAGGATTACCTTGCCACCATCTTTATATCATATCCATGATATATTTCATGTTTTAATGCTCAAAAGGTATATATTATATCTCGCTCATATCATTAAGTATGAGCCGATTGTGATCGATAAAGACGTGTCTTATATGGAAGAGCTCATTAAAAATCATTGATAAGAAAGAAAATATCATAAAAAAAAGATTATTCCTCTAGTTAAAGTGATTTGAAGGTATCATTCTATTGATGAAACTACTTGGGAGCTAGAGGAAAAAATAAAGAAAGCTTATCCTCATCTTTTCATTGATGGAGGTATGATAAATTTAGAGAACTAAATTTTAATTTTAGTGGGGGGAGGGGGGGGAGGGGGGGTGGGGGAGTGTAACATCCCTCGTTTCTTGAAATATAAAAACCTATTTGTAATGTAAGTATTTATTTTGAATTATTTATGAGGACCTAATTATAAATTTGAGGACCTATTTGTAAAATCTAAGGATCAATTTATGAATATAAATAATTATAAGGACTAAAATATAAAATATATAAAAAAATAAAAAGGGTTTCTTCTACCGCCTCTTGCCTCATGCCATCATGCTAAAGGAATTAGAGGCAGCAGCTCTCAGTGGAGAAGAAGAAGAGGAAGAAGAAAAAGAAGGGGAAGGATTTGGGGTTAGTGTTTTGGCTTAATTTCTTATTTGGGATCAAAATATTTTAAAGACAAGTGTTTTAACTCTTTTCTATGGTGATTTAAATCTTTGCTTTCATATTGATTATAGATTATTTGAAAGATTATAGCCTTGCACCTGATACATATCTCGTTTAGATATTAAACTATGAACTTGAATTTTTTTTAGAGATTATGATATTTCCACCTTATTTTAGACATAATGCTTTGCATCGAATTCTAATTTAGGCAAAGCTTAATTTATTTGAAAATAGACTCATAGATCTATCTTTTTATAACTTTATTGAAAGATTCAAAATTCAATGACTACCCAAACTTCTATTTTAATTGACCTTATGAATTCTATAAAATAGAGACCAAAATTTTTGACCTTTTATTATTAAATTACTTATAACTTTTTGTTGAAAACTTTAATTAGTACAAAAATTAATTCATTGGAAACTAAATTTATAGATATTTTTTTTCGTACCTTATTGAAAGATTTGAAATATAAATGGCTACCAAAAATTTTTGACCTTTCTATACTAAATTGCTTGACTCCGTGTTGGAAACTCTAAATTTTACAAAGCTTAATTCATCTGAAAGCAAACTGATATAGCTTTTAAATGACACCTTTTCTTGAGTAAATTAGAGTATAATTAATTATTCAAATAATTTATGCAATATGTCTCACAAGTTTTGCCAGAATAGAACTTTTAAATTTTTTCCTATTTCTTATTCTATCTCTTTGAAATTAAATTCATATAGAATTCTTTCTTCAATTGATCCTTATATGATTGCTTTAAACTCTCGTAGCCTTTGTTTTTAATTCTTATAATATTGAAATATATTATGTAAAAGTTTATGTTTGTATCGTATTGTTTTATATAGACACATATATGTTTTCGTTATTCACCTGTGCTTCCAATATGTGCCAATTTAATTGCTTAGAATATCCTTTTGTAATCTAATATTTGTGGGATAATATAAATCTATGCTAGAAATAGGAAAGATTGTTATGTTTAGAGCCCGTGATGCTCTACTAATCCCCTTTAACTTTATCCAAACATGGGTGGATGGAGCTCTCAAACATGGGAGACTTATGTTTAATTGTCGTATAGAAATGAATAGACTATATTATGTTGTAATTTCACTTCACCCTCTATGTTTTTGATATAATACTCAAAGTAGTGCTTATGAGTTTTTATGTGCAATTTGGATAAAAATGAAATAAATATAATATCAAATATGATATTTGAGCTTATGTTCTTTTGATATGCTCTGAAATATTTCATATGCTATTAATATACTCCAAACTATTTTATACGTCATTAATATACTTTAAAATATTTTATACGCTATTGATATACTCCGAAATATTTCTTACGCCTTTAATATGCTCTAAAATTATTCTTTACTTGATTGTTATAAATAAAGTATGTTTTGAATAAAATGATATTTGTAATGAGATGTTATCCATGAATTATTATATCCCTGCCTTACATTTTGATACTAAATTTGTTTGAAACTATTCTCTCTTACATGGATACATTAGTCACTTGCTGAGCTTTGTTGCTTACCCTATTGCTATATAAATTTTTCAGGTTAGCTTATTACTCACTGAAATGTTAGAATTGGGTTGAGGCAGTGGAAGGCTAGAAGATTTTGGGCAAAACTTTGTTGGCTGATATGTTGTTGTTGTATAAGTATATTTTGTGTGTAATGAAATATTATCGACAAATTTGAATTGGTGTATCATGTAAAAGTTTTAAAAGACCTCTCACGTTTGAAGTTTTGGAATATTAAGTTTAGTATACAATGATATGAATTTATGGTAAATGGTTAATTTTGTGATTATATAGATTCTCACACTAGTGGATTTATAAGTGTTGTTAATATTTTATTAAGTTGGCTTTGGGTTTTCTGAATCATCGAGTGATGTGGTGTATGATTATAAATTGCACATGTTTTATAGATGTGAATAATGTTTGAATGCTTTTTAGTATTATCAAATATTAGTTTGGATCATGAATTAGATTGTTGATGAATTATAATATTCTTGATTTAAGATAGGGTCATGCCTTTTGAATGTGTTAATTTGGGGGGTGTGATAGCCATGACGGAAGCCGCTACTATAGAAGCTCATTATGGTTGAGCCCTAAAACCTGCCATGGTGGATGACGAAGACCCATCACGGCGGAAGCTACTATGATGGAAGCCACTACGATAGAAGCCACTACGACATAAGCTCACTACGACTGAGCCTTAAACTCACCATGGCGGAGGAACAAAACCCGCCATTACGGACAAATGAAACCTACCATAGTGGAAAAATCAAAACCCTCTACGATGAATATGTACAAAACCCACCACGGTGGATAGTGGAAACCTACTACAACTAACAAACAAAACCCACCATTACGGACAAACATAACCCATTATGGTGGATGAACAAAACCCACCATTGTGGATTGACAAAACCTACCATGGCGGACAAACAAAACCTGTTATGATGGATGAACAAAATCCGCCATGATGGACAAACAAAACCCACTATGACAAACGAACAAAACCCGCCACGAGGATAGACAAAACTCGCTATGATGGGTGAACAAAACTTGCTATGATAGATGAATGAAACTTATTGTGAACAAAACCAATGAATCATGTCCCATAGCTCATCGTTAGGGCACATCAAACGAAACATGCCCAAAACACAAGAACCATAAAACCCAACCCCACAAAACAGTTGAATGACGTGCCTCGAACCCCCTACCGGAGCCCCAAAACATGTCATTTGGGGGCAAATGAAAGGGAAAATAATAATGCCACTGTGACACTACCAATTTGCCCAATCAAAGACTGCCACCTAGGCAATGATATGGTCAAAAGAGCATGCGCCCTTCCCTTATCGCCACTGGCAGGAGTACGATCCATTGGCCCCTGCCCAACTCGATCTCCATTAGGGTCACATGAGCTCGCCGCATGACACATTAATCCACGATAGGAAGGCAAATCCCCTCTTTTCCCCTTCATTGGATCATTTGTCATGAGCAACTTGACACACCCCACCAATCATAATTTTGGGAAGACCCACATGCCCAGCAGCATAAGACATTAATTCCAAGTGGCATGGCCCAATTTTCCTTCTCTCTCTTTCCAAATGCCTAGCGCAAGGAGCCAATCCTACTGGTCCCAAAAAGGCCTCGGCCTTGACAAATGACACCCCCATTATCGTCCTTCCCTGATACCACCCATAGAGAGGTGCGCCTGCCAATTGTCAATATTAGTGAATCTCGGGATGACATAAGGGGCATCCAACCCACCACTGATCTCACACCATCGATGACCCAAGTATAAAAGTTAGCCTCTGATGCTCAAAGGGGACAGTTGGACTATTTCTCACTTCTTTATTAATTTAATCATCAAAGGGGTTAGGTCAAGAACATCCCCTCGATGCTGATCGCTTAGGCAGGCATTGCTAGTCATAGGTGCCCAGCAAGCCAATCACGTGAGTGATGGCACGTGTGACTTGATACAGAATCTTTTTGCTTATTATATTTTGGCGTATATCACTTTATAACTATTGCATAAATGCATATATATATTGTGATGTCCTTGGATTTGTGCAATGGGAATCGGATCGTGATGAGATCACGATAATGAGATCGATTCACCTTTAAACACATATCCTAAATAATCCCGGTCATAGGTTACTCGAGAGGGACATCGTGATAACGGATAGACTGGTGTGCTTTGTATACTCGTCCATATGATGGATGCATTTGGTCTCATAGCTGCTTTCGTGTAGGGACACTAGGGATCTGATGTGGTGCTCATTGGAGAATGAGTTCATTGATTGATCCGCTTACGAATCTTTGGATGGTTGATGATGCCTTATTGTCGAACGGCGATTCCGTAGTCCTAGTCTAATATATCTGGTCCTTAGACTTGAGACAACAAGGATGTCTGTATGAGTGCTCCACTCTTTGATACCGGACTTATAGGTTTGGCTGTCCCAGATCTAGTGTTTGGTCATTGGGAGTGGTAGTCGACCTTCGAGGGCTATTGAGTATCGATAGAGGATCATCCACTCTCGGCGTCATGAGAGGAATATCCCATGTGTTCTTGCTCGGACAAATCGGCGGGGTCATTCGGGTTGAGAGAAAGAGTTCTCCAGGAGAATCCGATTAGAGCGAGACTTCGAGTAGAAACCGTATGGGTCGACAACGCCATGCTCGATATACGGTCTCCGGGATATTAGATGGATGAGGGACTATAGGGTACATGGTGGCGAGGACAGACAGGTCCAATGGATTGGATTCCCTCAGATCGTCGGGGGACTACTGACGTAGTGGCCTGAAATACGTCCGTAGTCGATGAGTCGAGTGAATTATTACACGAATAATAATTCACCGAAGTTAGAAGGAGTTCGACAAGTATGACTCACGCCGGCTTCGATATTGGGCCTAGAGGGTCACACACATATAGTAGGCATTGCGATGAGTAGAGGTTTGGATATGAGATATCCCATGAAGCCCTTTGTCTTATTGGATGCAGATCCAATACCCACTAGGAAGGACTCATTAGGGTTTGACACGGGATCTCTATAAATAGGAGGGATTCCTGACCTCATAGGCTAGAGTCTTTGCTTGCCTTTCCTATTCTCCTCTCCCTCTCCACCTCAGAGGCCTAGAGTTTTGAGGAGGGTCGTCGCAACTCTACTATGTGGATCACCGCTAGAGAGGAGGACGCTTGACCTCCTTCACCCTCTCCTAAGGATCTGCAAGGAAACAGGGATATACGATCTCCCTAGGTAACACAATCTCTATACGCAGTTTTGTGTTTTGTGGATTTTTACGCACCAATCTTCGCACGACGACGAACATCTTTTTGGGAATCGGAGATTTTTGTTTTCTTGTTCTTCCGCTGCGCATATGATGTCGCCCCCCCATGATTTCCCAACAGGTATCTCGGTGAAACTAAGGCATATCTTGAGACAATACGGGATCATGCCAACCAAGTATGCCCTCCCACTCGGATCGCCCTCACATGACACCCCATAGGGCTCTTGGACAAGTTTACACCTTCGGGACCGAACTAAACCATGTTGACTTCTAGGTCAACGACATCAAAGTAATAACATATGTATATCAATTCCCTTACAAATCAATTAAGTCTCCTCCTACTCCCATTTAGGACATGGGAGTAAACGAGTGGTTATTATTTCTTCACTTTAGAGCATAACATATCAAAAATCAAATTTTGTATACAAGATTTATCCTCATTTAGTAGGAAATTTATCCTTATTTAGTGGTAAGATAGGAAAAAAATAATATTATTTGTAAATAATTAGATATCACTTTGATAACTGATAAGATAATAAAAAAATATTTAAAATGATATGAGCATATGCTTAAGAGACATCTGAATATAATATTCAGAAGAGGTAAGATGATTAATGATACAAGGAGAGGTAAAGGAAGATCTAAAACTTTAATATAAACAATAAATAAAATTTTAAGTACTTTTAATTTAACTAAATATATGACTTTTTATAGATTTTAACAACAATAAAAGATGTATGTATCTAACTCTAAATAATTAGGGCTCGTGGCTTTGTTATTGTTGTAGTGATTGGATGTCATCTTTGTCTAAGCAATTAAACTCTAACATCATGCACATGAGACCCAACCCAATAAGGATACCAAATATACTATGGAGAAAAAAAGACTTTAATTTTTCAAAGATCAATAATTAAAAAATATATTTAAAAGTCAGAAGATTTACATGATTTATGACCCTCTATTTATATTCATATCACTATAGATATTTACATTTATATTATTGAATCTTGAATTTTGATGATGAAACTAATTGATAGTGTTTATGATCTGATATGTATTTTGAGTGACCCAGGAAGCTTTGATCAAAGAGAGACAATTAAAATAAGAAGAATCATGTTGGACCGGAGTGGAATATGTCAGAAGATTGGATGTCGAGCAGGAGGATTGGTTGACATATTGGTAGAAGGCTTTGTGCCATGGGTTCGGACATCGAGCCAAGAAGAACGAAAATTATGCTAAGGAAACCAAAGTTGCGGAGGTCAACTGGCCGATTGGGAAATAGGCAACAAGAGAGGACGATGCGCCAAAGAATCGGTTGAGGCATCGATGAACCAATGATATGCTGGACAACATTTGATTTAGCTTTGTAATAATTGTCTAGATCAAAATATGTTTTAGGTATAACTGGGTTGGAATTAGGCCAACTCAATTAGAGGTCAATTGGGCCAAAGTTTGGGCTGTGTTGGGCTAAGTGAAAGGCCCAAATAGTGACTTAATAGGTGGAATTGTTAGTGGTACAGTCTCCAAGACTATGTCAAGCGTAGGTACCGCTTGTCTAGCTAATGGTACCACTCAAACATAATATCTGAGACTATGTCAAGTGGTGGTACAGCTAGACTAGGTGGTGGTACCATCTAGTGATAGTGTTTAGGCGGTGGTATTGCCTAGTGTCAGGCTGCAAGTGGTGGTTACACCCGTATCCGAAAGACCCGAAAATTCAAATTTTTTGCTCCATTTTTAAAACCATTTAGGGCCTTTAAAAACCCCACTTGGGCAGCAAGAAATGTGTTAGGATCGGAGCGGCACTAAGAGGGGGGGGTGAATTAGTGCAGCGGTAAAGTGCGATAAACTTTTCGCGATTTAAAACCTTTCGGAAACTTCGTACGATAAAAGTAACATTTTCGTTTGAAACCGTTTCGATTACGTTTTAACTTAAAGGGATAAGTAAGACAGAGACAAAGAAGTAGAGCATTAAAGTGCAAATGATTTGCAGCAATATAAATGACAATAAGTAAATGCAAACCAGAGATTACGCTGATTTTACAGTGGTTCGGTCAAATGACCTACATCCACTTGCGAGGCCCCTATTTGATGAGGCTCCCACCTTCCACTAGCAAATCTCTTGAAAGGGAAGGGTAAATACCCCTCTTACAACTTTTACAAGCGGTTCACTCTCTTACAGATTTTCAGCAAGAAAGAAGGAGGTGAACACTAGCAAATTGAAACCAAGACTAGCAAAGGCTATTCTAAGACTTTTCTCTCAATCAATTGCTTCTCTAAAAAGTTGTAATCTCAGCTGAGATTTGAGGGGTATTTACAGGCCTTAAGAGGATTCAAATTTGGGCTCCAAATTTGAATTCTCGTGGAGTTCCCGATGCTGGCGGTGTCACCGCCTATCAGTGGCGGTGCCACCGCCTGTCAGTGTCAGGCGCTGACAGTGCTAGGCGGTGCCACTGCCCAGCTCAGGCGGTGCCACCGCTTGGCTCTCGGGCACTGGGTGCTGGGCGGTGCAACCGCCCAGTCTGGGTGCTGGCTCTCGGGTGCTGGGCGGTGCAACCGCCCAGTCTAGCAGTGCCACCGCCAGACTCTTCGGTTGACTAGTTGGGCTTCAAACTTAGCCCAAACCAAATCTAATTTTAGGCCCAATTGGCCCCTAACCAGGATATAGGATTATTTCTTAATCCTAATCCTAATTACACGTTAACTACTTAACAAAAACACATCCTAAACAATTTTTCAACTGCGAACGTCAAGTCTTGTTCCGGCGAGCTTTCCGACGAACTTCTTCCGACGGGCTCCCAGCAAGCTCCCGAACTTGTGATGACTTTAATGAGTAGCTGAGCCTTCTCGGTGATCTCCGTGAACCTTCGACGATCTCTTCGGCAAACTTCCGAAAATTCCGACAAGTTCCCGATTTTTTTCTCGGTTGGTTCCGGCAGCATCTCCGACGATTCTTCGAACTCTTAAACGTCCATCGAACTTGACTCTGGTATCCTTGCTTTGTGTTTTCTGGTTATTGTAGTTAATCCTGCACACTTAACTCAATAATATGGATTAGATCAATTAACTCATCAATTGATTGCATCATCAAAATCCGAGATTCAACAATCTCCCCCTTTTTTATGATGACAATCAATTGATGACGAGTTAAACATAACTCCCCCTATCTATATGCCATATTATGAGAAGATAAAACACTTGAATTTCATCCCATTGAATTCAAGCATAAACCGATAAGCTCTAACCGTAGAACTTATCATTGTTCTCATTAAGTATAATGTAAATGCGAAACTTCGATGAAAATCTTTTTCAAGTCGAAAGATAAGAGATAAAGATTTTCAACATGATCATACATTTTAGATATGCATTCAATATGATCAATCGGTTGTGCGATATACTCAAAGATTATGCAAGGCACATAAGACATTCATATCATATTAGCTTATATAAGTTATGCTATAAGTCATCACTTTTCTCCCCCTTTGTCATCAACAAAAAGGAAAAAACTATTTTACAAAAAAATTTAGCATTCATTCTATCAAAAATTCATGTTCAAAGAGAAAAATCAGCATTCATCCAGAAGCATATATCCAGAATTTAAACAACAAAAGTTCAGTTTTTGTTCAAAAGGCGACCAGCTTGGAACATGAGATCAAGAGTAAAACAAAACAGAATACAAAGATACATCAATCCGTAGGAGGTAATCCATAGTGCTGATATATAACATCTATATTTTGGTTTAGCTGTCGTAGTTCCTTTAAAATTTCCATTTGTTGGAGCTGAATTTGTTCCTGCTGCGATTTGAGTTGGTCTTGTTGGAATTTGATCTGAGATAGTTCTGCCATAATGATTCCTTCAGAGGATGAAACAGGAGCTGAAGGCGCTACATCAAAGGGACTAGGAGGAGGAGATTCATTTCCCATAAGAATTGGTGTTTCTGGTTGTTCTACTGGTGGAGGAATAGGATCTGTCCTTCTAGGTTGCCTTACCCATATTCCATTGTTAAATATGCACCTAAGTCTCTTTAGCAGATTTTTATTGATGACGTTATATCTATTACTCTGAATTGTTTCTTCATCGGGTGGGATGCAAATGTTATAGGCACGGAGAAATCTAGTGATTAACCCCCCATATGGCAACATAATATCTTTAGCTGTAATTTCCTGCATGTGTTGCCGTATTAAGTATCCAAAACAGTTTTGTTGACCAGTCATGATCCAATACATGGTGCTTATCTCTACTGTACTCATTTCATCAAGATGATATTGCTTAAGGAAAAGTATGCTTGTCATGATATGATGAAGAACCTTAGAGTTAAAAGGTAGTAACTGTTCGCAACTCTTGGGTATTATTCCAAAGTTTGAGTTTGCAAAAATGGTTTCGACAGCTTCGGCGTAGGTTGCTCCTATTATATTCACATCCCATTTTGCTCTAAAATAGCAGCCCCTATCTTTTTCAGTGATGCCGATTAGTTCACAAATAGAATTATCAGAAATCCTAATTTGTGTTCCTAACATGTAAGAACTTAGGCTATCATTATCTACCCATAGGTTTGCATAAAAGAGCTTAACTAATCTAGGATAAATTGGTTCATCTATTTGTAAGAGAGGTAGGGCCTCTAGATGAGCAAACCACCTAATGGGTTCTAAATCTCCTAGTTCATCAAGATCAACATATTTTCCCTTATGGACATATCTTGTTTCAAAGTTTGGAAATCTAAGGGCATCTTCTTTGGATCTAAAAAGATTATGGTCATATGAATCTCCTTCAATCTTTTTCCCTTTTGATCTCTTAGGAGCCATTTTCTAGACAAAATGATAAGAGAAATATGAATTGTAATGAATAGGTGACACAAGAAGAGAGTGAAGGGAAGATTTTACCTTATAGAGTGTTTCTGAGA
Organism: Musa schizocarpa; assembly: GCA_900464855.2. Taxonomy (NCBI): domain Eukaryota; kingdom Viridiplantae; phylum Streptophyta; class Magnoliopsida; order Zingiberales; family Musaceae; genus Musa; species Musa schizocarpa. The sequence continues at coordinate 14,544,262 of LS990924.1, read as the reverse complement.
TGATGGAGAGTTTGGACCAATAATATTCCTTCTCCAAGGTCTGTAGAAGTTAGAATGAGGGATTGAGAGATTTTGGGAGAGTTGGAGCAAGAGTTCCACGGGTTGGGGGCGGTGTCACCGCCGGCCCTAACCCTCTCGGGTTTAAAAGAGCTCTCAGGCAGTGCCACCGCCTGAACAAGCGGTGCCACCGCCTGACGCCCGAGCGCTCAAGCAGTGCTACCGCCGATTCTGGCAGTGCCACCACTGGCTGGCCGCGGAAGAAGAAAAAAAAAATTTTCTTCCTCCTTGATTTCCAAAGGTCTTTAACGCAAGCAAAGGTTGAGATATTGAGTTGTATTTTAATATATCATTTGGAATCGAAAGAAGAGGATGAAATCAAATCTACAAACGAGTGGGACAAGGATGAGCCAATCTTCGTAAACTACATTCAAACGTCTTACTCTAAGGGACAATTTAACATGCCCAGTTCCCTTCTAATAAATTCAAATTTGTCTTCATTTAGGGCTTTTGTAAATATATCTGCTAATTGATGCTTCGTGTCAATGAATTTTAGAACAACATCATTGTTAAGGACATGATCGCGTATGAAATGGTGCCTAACGTCGATGTACTTAGTTCTAGAATGCTGAATTGGATTTTTAGTAAGACATATGACACTAGTATTATCACATTTTATGAGGATATTTTTAAAATGAATTCCATAGTCTTCTAATATATTTTTCATCCATACAACTTGTGCACAGCATGCACTTCAGAAGACAATGTATTGCCAGCCGTAGATAGTGTAACTGAATTTTGTTTTCTTGGAAGTCCAAGAAACAAGTGCATATCCTAAAAATTGGCAAGTTCAGGATGTTTTTTTTTCTATCAATCCTACATCCCCAAAAAATCGGCATCCCAAGATAAGCATTAAATCAAAATTTTCAGATTTTGGATACCAAAACCTAAATTTGGAGTTCCTTTAAGATATCTAAATATTCTTTTAACACTTTTAAGATGAGATAATTTAGGATTTGATTGAAACCTAGCACAAAGTCCTACACTAAACATGATATCACGGTCTAGTGGCGGTAAGGTAGAGTAGACTACCTATCATACCCTATATGTGTTTTTGATCGAAATTTTCACTATTTTCATCCATATCTAACTTAGTCGCAGTACTCATATGGGTGTTTATTGCTTTTGAATTATCCATGTTAAATCGTTTTAACAATTCTAACGTATATTTAGATTGGTTAAGAAATATACCATCCTTAAGTTGTTTGATTTGTAATCCTAAAAAGAAAGTTAATTCTCCCATTAAACTCATTTCAAATTCATGACTCATAGATTTGGCAAATGATTCACATAGTGATTCATCCGTAGAGCCAAAAATAATATCGTCAACATAAATTTGCACAATAAGAAAATTATTTTCAAAATGTTTAATAAACAATGTAGTATCAACCTTGCCTTTGGTAAAATTATTTAAAATAAGAAAGGAACTAAGCCTTTCATACCAAACTCTAGGAGCTTGTTTCAAGCCATAGAGAGCCTTAGTCAATTTGAATACATGATTAGGAAGAAGAGAATTTTCCAATCCGGGAGGTTGTTCGACATATACTTCTTCGGAAATAAAACCATTCAAGAAGGCACTTTTGACATCCATTTGAAATAGTTTAAGATTATAACAACTAGCATAGGCAAGGAGCATCCTTATGGCTTCTAATCGAGCCACGGGAGCGAAGGTTTCTTCGTAATCGATACCTTCTTCTTGGTTGAAACCTTTGGCCACTAATCTAGCCTTGTTTCTAACCACGATACCATTTTCGTCTTGCTTGTTTCTAAAGACCCACTTAGTACCAATTACTAAATGGTCACTATGTCTAGGAACAAGCTCCCACACCTTGTTTCTCTCAAATTGATTCAATTCCTCTTGCATTACAATAACCCAAAAATCATCTTTTATGGCTTCGTCAATGCACTTAGGTTCGATTTGAGAGAGGAAGGCGGCATTAGCAAAAAAATTCTTGAAAGGGGAACGAGTTTGAACCCCTTTAGATGTATCCCCTATAATTAGCTCCTTTGGATGAGCATCTATATACTTCCATTCCTTAGGTAAGGAAATTTCGGAAGAAGGTGCATCCAAGTTGCTATTTTGAGGAGGGAGTTCATTTAAATTCAAATCATCAAAATCATTTTCTTTAAATTTGAAACTTCACTAAAAACTACATGAATAGACTCTTCAATTACTAAGGTTCTTTTATTAAAAACCCAAAAAGCTTTAGAAACGGAAGAGTAACCAAGAAAGATGCCTTCATCGGATTTAGCATCAAATTTTCCTAAGGCATCCCTTTCATTTAAAATAAAGCATTTACAACCGAAAACTTTAAAATAGGAAATATTTGGTTTTTTGTTATTCCATAATTCATAGGGAGTTTTTGATAAGGATGGTCTTATTAGGACTCTATTTATGATGTAGCAAGCCGTATTTACGGCTTCGGCCCAAAAATACTTAGGTAAACTATGTTCATTTAACATAGTTCTTGCCATTTCTTGTAGGTTTCTATTTTTCCTTTCAACTACTCCATTTTGTTGGGGATTTCTTGGAGTGGAGAAGTTGTGATTGCATCCATTAACTTCACAAAAATTTTGAAAGTCACGGTTTTGAAATTCGCCACCATGATCACTCCGAATTGATGAAATCATGAACCCTTTTTCATTTTGAGTGAGTTTACAAAATTTAGAGAAATACTTGAAACAATCAATTTTGTGAGCTAAGAAATAGGTCCAAGTGTATCTAGAGTAGTCATCCATAATCACAAAAGCATATTTGCTTCCACCTAGACTAGTTGTATCAATTGGTCCAAATAAGTCCAAATGGATCAATTGTAACGGTCTAGTGGTGCTAATTTGATTTTTTGATTTGAAGCTTGTTTTTATTTGCTTCCCTAGTTGACATGCATCGCATACCTTATCCTTAATAAACTTCATATTCGGAATCCCTCGTACTAATTCTTGAGATGAGATTTTAGATATTGTTTTCATGCTTGTATGGCCTAATCTCTTATGCCAAAGCCAAGCATCATCATTTATGGTGGAGAAACACACTTCATTACTTAGTTCATCAAGATTGATGGTATAGACATTATTTTGTTTTAAAGCAATCATAGTCATGTTATGATTTGGTTTTTCAATAATGCACATATTTGATTCAAATCTAACGATATAACCTTTATCGCATAATTGACTAATGCTCAATAGATTATGTTTTAATCCATCAACTAGTAACACATCATCAATGGAAAAACTTGATTTGTTACCTATCGTTCCCTTGTCAATGATTTTGCCTTTGTTATTGTCTCCGAAGGTGACAAAGCCTTCGTCCATGCTAGTGAGCTTGGTGAATTGGGATGGATCTCCGGTCATATGCCTTAAGCATCCACTATCAAGATACCATCTCTTGCTCCTAGCATGTGATGGTGTATGTTTCTACAAGAAGGAATTATTTTTAGGTACCCATTTACTTTTGGGTGCCTCAAAAACTAATCTAGCTTGTTTATCATGTTGTATAGACTTGATCATGGTTCCTTTAGGAACCCAAATCAATTTGTTTGGACTAATTTTCTTGAATGGACATTGGTAAGTCATATGTCCATATTTGCAACAAAAGTTGCAATCGCTTTGGTGTTGAACATGTAAGATAGGACCTTTAATAAAGGTGGTTGGATTTTGGTGAGTACTTCTCACAAATCTGATTCCACTCCTTTTAGGGACATGACCCTTATTTGTAAGGATCATGTTTAAGGACTTGCTACCGACCTCGAATTTCTTCAAGGTGTCCTTAAGTACCAAGTTCTTATTTTGGAGAGTATTTAAATCATGACATTTAGCACATGGAGCTAGACTATCATGATATTCAGTTTTTAATTTATCAAAAGCACAAGTAAGACTATCATGCTCCTTTTTTAGCAATTTGTATTTTCTACTAATTGTCTTACATTCATCAAATAACTCATGGAAGGCATTTAATAATTCATGATAAGGTAAATCTGCATTAATTAAATCCGTTACCTCTTCTTCGAAGGCCATTAGGGCGTAGTGAGCAACTTGCTAGGTGTTGGACTCCTCTTCTTCGGACGTGCTTGAATCATCCTATGTTGCCTTGAGCGCCTTCTTCTTTGGTGTTCTCTTTTTGGCTTGAGGGCAATCGTTCTTGTAGTGTCCTGGTTTTTTACATTCATAGCAAATCACTTGGTCCTTCTTTTGTTCAAATTTATTTTTGTATTATTTTTAAATTTGTTCTTCTTTCAATATTTTTTGAATTTTTGAGTCAAAAGTGCAATGTCATTGTCACTGTCCTTCTCACTTGATGTTCCTTTCAAGTGGTCTTCTTGTGATTTGAGTGTCATATCCTTCCTGTTCTTTGGAAGGGGGTTCTCGAGCTCGTCATGAGCTTGACATGTCATTTCGTAGGTCATTAGAGACCCAATGAGTTCTTCAAGAGGGAATGTTTTAAGGTCTTTGGCCTCTTGAATGACCGTAACTTTTGGATCCCAACTTTTAGGGAGAGATCTTAAGATTTTAGTTACTAGTTCAAAGTTAGTAAAATCTTTACCAAGAGCTTTGAGTCCATTGATGACATCCGTAAAACGGGTGTACATGTCTCCGATGGACTCACTTGGTTTCATTCGGAAAAGTTCGTAAGAGTACACAAGAATGTTGATTTTGGACTCTTTCACTCGGCTAGTGCCTTCATGAGTGACCTCAAGAGTTCTCCAAATATCAAAAGCCGGATCACAAATTGAAACACGATTAAATTCATTTTTGTCTAGTGCACAAAAAAGGCATTCATAGCCTTTGCATTTAAAGCAAAAACATTCTTCTCCGATTCATTCCATTCGCTCATCGGAAGAGAAGATTTTTGAAATCCGTTTTCCACAATAGTCCAAAGCTCGAAATCCATAGAAATGAGGAAGATCCTCATCCGAGTCTTCCAATACGTGTAATCTGACCCATTAAACATGGGTGGACGTGTGATAGAGTGTCCCTCATGCATGCCGGAGTAAGCCATCTCTCGTGGGTATTAAACCAAATATGAGAGTGAACCTGCTCTGATACCAATTGTTAGGATCGGAGCGGCACTAAGAGGGGGGGGTGAATTAGTGCAGCGGTAAAGTGCGATAAACTTTTCGCGATTTAAAACCTTTCGGAAACTTCGTACGATAAAAGTAACGTTTTCGTTTGAAACCATTTCGATTGTGTTTTAACTTAAAGGGATAAGTAAGACAGAGACAAAGAAGTAGAGCATTAAAGTGCAAATGATTTGCAGCAATATAAATGACAATAAGTAAATGCAAACTAGAGATTACGCCGATTTTACAGTGGTTCGGTCAAATGACCTACATCCACTTGCGAGGCCCCTCTTTGATGAGGCTCCCACCTTCCACTAGCAAATCTCTTGAAAGGGAAGGGTAAATACCCCTCTTACAACTTTTACAAGTGGTTCACTCTCTTACAGATTTTCAACAAGAAAGAAGGAGGTGAACACTAGCAAATTGAAACCAAGACTAGCAAAGGCTATTCTAAGACTTTTCTCTCGATCAATTGCTTCTCTAAAAAGTTGTAATCTCAGCTGAGATTTGAGGGGTATTTATAGGCTTCAAGAGGATTCAAATTTGGGCTCCAAATTTGAATTCTCGTGGAGTTCCCGATGCTGGCGGTGTCACCACCTGTCAGTGGCGGTGCCACCGCCTGTCAGTGTCAGGCGCTGATAGTGCTAGGCGGTGCCACTGCCCAGCTCAGGCGGTGCCACCGCTTGGCTCTCGGGCACTGGGTGCTGGGCGGTGCAACCGCCCAGTCTGGGTGCTGGCTCTCGGGCACTGGGTGCTGGCTCTCGGGTGCTGGGCGGTGCAACCGCCCAGTCTGGCAGTGCCACCGCCAAACTCTTCGGTTGACTGGTTGGGCTTCAAACTTAGCCCAAACCAAGTCTAATTTTGGGCCCAGTTGGCCCCTAACCAGGATATAGGATTATTTCTTAATCCTAATCCTAATTACACGTTAACTACTTAACAAAAACACATCCTAAGCAATTTTTCAACTGCGAACGTCAAGTCTTGTTCCGGCGAGCTTTCCGACGAACTTCTTCCGACGGGCACCCAGCAAGCTCCCGAACTTGTGATGACTTTAATAAGTAGCTGAGCCTTCTCGGTGATCTCCGTGAACCTCCGACGATCTCTTCGGCGAACTTCCGAAAATTCCGACAGGTTCCCGATTTTTTTCTCGGTTGGTTCCGGCAGCATCTCCGACGATTCTTCAAACTCTTAAACGTCCATCGAACTTGACTCCGATATCCTTGCTTTGTATTTTCTGGTTATCGTAGTTAATCCTGCACACTTAACTCAATAATATGGATTAGATCAATTAACTCATCAATTGATTGCATCATCAAAATCTGAGATTCAACAAAATGAGCAATAATTCTTGATGAAAAAACTGAGTAAACTTTACCAAAACTTTGAGTTCCCTCCTCCTAGTGCTTAGAGTTAGTCCTAAGGGAGGTGTGCGAGGGACTACTTATAAAAGAGTGGCTTGTAAGGGTTATCTCTTAAACCCATGAAAAGGAGAAAGGATTGTAAGAGGGTAGTTGGTCTTCGGCCATTGAAGGAAGACCGGTAGTGAAAGCCAGTGGCCTCGAGTGAAGAGAAATTGGGAGTGGATGTAGGTCATGATGACTAAACCACCATAAAAATCTTATTTGCATTTATTTTAAGCTTGTCAATTTAATTACAAACTGATTTCTTACTTTTATTTACTTGCTTATAAATGTGTTTCAAGTTAACATCTTTACGATATGAGTTTTCATCATTAGAATATTTTCAAAACCGATGATTTTATCGTAAGCACTAATTCACCCCTCTTCTTAGTGTTGACTCGATCCTAAAAATTGGTATTAGAGCCACGTTCTTTCTTATTTGGTTTAACACCTAAGAGAAATGACTCTTTTTGGATTTCAAGAGGGTTACTCTATTATTCGTCCTCTTATGTTCAATGGGACGGACTACACTTATTGGAAAACTCGAATGAGAGTTTTTTTGCTTTCTTTGAACTTCAATTTATAGAATATCATTGAAAATAGTTTTCAAAAGTTTTCTAATCCAATGAACGAATGGAATAATTTGGAGAAGTAATTTTTTTCTTAAAATGCGAAAGCTATGAATGCTTTATTTTACGCTTTGGATAAAAAATAAATTTAATTGGGTTTTTATTTACAAAACTTTGCATGATATTTGGCACACTCTTGAAATCATATACGAAGGCATTAGTAGAGTTAAAGATTCTAAGATAAATCTTTTGATGCATGATTTTGAATTGTTGGAGACATATACACCCGTTTTACGGATGTTGTCAATGGTTTAAAAAGTCTTGGTAAATATTTTTCTAATTTTAAACTTATTAATAAAATACTAAGATCCCTTCCAAAGTGTTGGGATTCGAAAGTAATTACAATACAAGAGGCAAAGAACTTAAACAATTTTCCATTGGAAAAACTTGATTCATTGATGACATATGAAATGATGTACAAGGCACATGATGAACATGATGAACTTGATAAATATGAGAACAACCTTGCAAAGAACATGAATGATTTGACACTTCGAATAATAGAATACCACTTGAGTGATAACTCAAGTGATGATGATGATGACTTTGAACTTCTCACTGTAAAATTTAAAAAGTTCATGAAACAATAATTAAAAATTAAAAATAAACTTAAAAAGAAGAGGTTGCCAATGAAGAAGAAGACACTCAAGACGACTATAGACAAAATGAGTACTTCTGAAGACAAGGAGCAAACCAACAAAGACAAAGTAAAAAACAATATCTTGGTAGCTCTCGACGATCAGGTAAATGACTCACCCGAAACCCCTTTACTTTACTATGAAATTACTTGATGCTTTTTATGAGTCATTTTTAAATTACTTAGTATAAAAATTAAAAAATATGCAAAAAAAATATGTAAAAAATATCATGCTTCTTTTTCTAGTAATTTTGAAAATAAAAATAAAAATTTGAGTATGACAATTACTTCTTAACTCCTAGCACTAAGCATGAAAAGTTAGATTCACTTAAAAAGAAAAATGCATTACTATAACAAACAAAATGATTTTGATTAAAAATGCTTCATGTTTAATGAAATCATACTTGATGATTTAATTATGCATAATGATGTAATGAAAATGTTAAAAATTTTGGTATCATGGTTGACGATTTTATAATTATGCATGATGATTTGAAGTAATGATGATTTTTGAGTAATTTATGGTTTATTGAGCTTGATGATTTATTTGATTTATATATTGCTTTTCGATTATAAATGATGATGCATGGCCTTTGTATGAAAGACTAGAGCATGAAATCAATCACAAAATTTGGAACTAAAAGAACTTGAGTTATTTTTAATCTTATAGGAATCTATCTATGTTGCTTTCATTAAATTTTTCGAAAAGTAATTTTGATGATGATTTTAGATTTTTTTTTGTATGATTCATTTTAATAATGAGATGATATATCCAATCGAATTATTTATCGATGTTTAGGACTTGAGATGTATTTTATATGAAATATTTTTCTTGATTCTCGTATGATTCACTCTTTTAAGAGAACATTCATCCAAATGAATCATGATTATTCTTTTGATTATAACTTGAAAGTTTTCTATGAATCAAAATTTTTCCTTTCACTAAAGAAGAGATTTATCCCAACGAATCTTGATTCTTTCACTTGATGAATTGAGATTTATTAGGAATCAAGATTTTTTATATTTTGTTCTCCTACAATTCTTTTTGTTATTCACTAAAGAAGACTTATCTTAATAAACTATGATATGTCACTTATTTATGACTTGAGTTTGTTATGTTCAAATTCTTTATATTTATGGTTGTGTATGTTATGTGATGCTTAGAGTAATGATGTAAGAAGAAAATTTTGCACCATTATATTATTCCCCTCTTCTTCTTTCTTACAATGACAAAGGGGAGAAAGAAAATTGCTAGCATATCAAGAGAACCAAAATTGCTAGCTTAAATATTAAATTTAGGTAAATTGTTAAATCTCCCAAATGCATAAACTCTTCTTATATAATTTTCGGATCATGATATTTATTTCTTGATTTTTATAACTTGAGATTTTTTTATGAATCATGATCTTGATGACTTGAGAATTCTTATTCATGAATCGAGATCATTTATTATTTGTTCTCGTATAATTCTTTTATTTTTTACTAAAGAAGATATTTATCCAAATTAACTATGATATGTCACTTGAGTTTTATTATGTATAATTCCTTTGTATTCATGAATTGTATACCTCATCACCAAATTAGTTTTTCTTAATATCTTTCGACTTGAAAATTTATATCTTTTGTTATTCTCCTCTTTTTACCAATGACAAAGAGGAAGAAAGAATTACTAGTGTGCTTATCTCAAAAGATGCAAAAATTTTACCAACTTTCATACTTGAAAAACTTGCTAGCTTACATATTCTAAACTTGCTATTTACTATCTCGCATCTTTTTTAAAATCCTGCTAGTTTAAACATCATAAAGAAAAGCAAACATGTTAACTTTCACATCTAGTAAAATTTATAAACTTGCAAAACTCAAAATTATTACTAGCTTGTACGTTATAAAACTTGTATATCTTAAAAATTGGTTAGATGCACTTCTCCATTTTATTGATGATAAAGGGAGAGAAGTATGATGATGATATTAAAATTTTATGCATGATTTTATGATGACATATTGCTTGGATTTTTGAATTCAAGGGTTCTATCAATATGGCATATTGATAAGGGGAGTTAAGGTTAACTCCGTTATCAATTGATTGTCATTATAAAAAAGGGGGCGATTTTTGAATCTCGAATTTTGATAATGAAACCAATTGATAGTGTTTATGATTTGATATGCGTTTTGAGAGACGCAAGAAGCTTTGATTAAGGAGAAACAATTAAAGCAGGAAGAATCATGTTGGGCTCGAGTGGAACATGTCAGAAGATTGGACGTCGAGCCGGAGGATCGGTCGACATATCGGTAGAAGGCTTCGGGCTATAGGTTCGAGCATCAGGCCAAGAAAAGTAAAAATTATGCAAGGAAATCGAAGTTGTGAAGGTCAACTGGTCGATTGAGCAATAGGCCGCAAGAAAGGATGATGTGCCGAAGAATCGGACAAGGCGTCGATGAACCAATGACATGTTGGACAACATTTGATTTAGCTTTGTAATAATTATCTAGATCAAACAGTGACCCGATTGGGTTGGAATTGGGCCAACTCAATTAGGGACCAATTGGGCCCAAGTTTGGATTGTGTTGGCCAAGTGAAAAGCCTAAATAGTGACCCAACAGATGGAATCGTCGATGGCACAATCTCCGATACTATGTTAAGCGGTGGTACCGTCCAAACATAGTCTCCGAGACTGTCAAGTGGTGGTACTGCCAGACTAGGAGGTGATACTACCCAGTATCAAGTTATAGGCGGTGGTACCGCCCAATGCAAGTGGTGGTACCGCCCATACCCGGAAGATCTAGAAATTCAAATTTTTGGTTCCATTTTTGAAACCATTTAGGGCCTATAAATATCTTACTTGGGCAGCAAAAAAAGAGCAAGAATTCTTGACGAAAAAACTGAGTAAACTCTACCAAAACTTTGAGTTCCCTCCTCCTAGTAAATATCCCACTTGGGCAGCAAAAAAGGAGCCAGAATTCTTGACGAAAAAATTGAGTAAACTCTATCAAAACTTTGAATTCCCTCCTCCTAATGCTTAGAGTTAATCCTAAGGGAGGTGTGTAAGGGACTAGTTGCAAAAGAGTGGCTTGTAAGGATTGTCTCTTAAACCCATGAAAAGAAAAAAGTGTTATAATAGGGTAGTTGGTCTTCGCCTATTGAAGGAAGATCGGTAGTAAAAGCCGATGGCCTCAAGTGAAGAGGAATCGAGAGTGGATGTAAGTCATGATGATCGAACCACTATAAAAATCTAGTTTGTATTTACTTTAAGTTTTTTATTTTAATTATAAATTAATTTTTTACTTTCATTTACTTGCTTACTTTCAAGTTAACATTTTTACGATACGAGTTTTCATCGTTTGAAAATTTTCAAAATCGATGATTTTATCGTAAGCACTAATTCATCCCCCCCTAAGTACCAATTCGATCCTAACATATAAACTTATGCTAGAAACCTTTATAAATATTCTCATATAAATCCCGAATAGCTCTTTTCTTAATTTATAAGAGAAAACCCTAAAAGCATCGAATTCTTTTTCTATCTTTCACTCTCACCAAAATCTTAAAATATATAATATATTTATAGTAATAAATCCTAATTCAGCTAAAGACGCTTTTCATATTTGAATTTCTAACCCTCTAAACAGCGACCTATCCAAATAGTTTGAATCTAATTAGACATCTTAAAAAACTTATGAATTTTAAAAATATGAGACCACATGACTAACGCGATGACTCTATACCATGATGCGCATTTATTCATAAATAATATACTATTCTAACTTGAAGAGCCTAAATCACTAATTAAAATACTTGAATATAAATGTATAATTATGCACTCTTCTCCTCCCTATACACAAAATTCATTGTGTTGTCGGCCAGAGAAGAACATGAGGTCTCATTTGTGTTCCATCCAGTAACAGTCTCAGACTGTTGATCATGGTGAACAGTACAAATTAAGGACCGGCTTGGATTCAATGACAGAGGCAAACCAACCAGTCAACACTCTTTTCATTAACTTCATCTTCTTTTTTCTTCCCCTGTTCAAAAGTAGTTGTGCTTATAGCTTGCAATGTCTCTCTCTCTCTGTGAGTTGGTATGGGTACAAATCTTATGGGCAGTAACTATAGATTGTGTGACCATACAACCAGACATCAACTTCCTTAAAAGCCAGTGCCTCTCACAGACAAAATTGTCTGCAAGCTTAACGATTGATCAGAGCACATGGATGCTTTCAGCTCATCTCTCCAAACCGAGACAAGATTTAGGATGTGTTCATGATGATGATGAGCTCCTGCTGCTCGATGTAGCGGGAGTCACACATGGTCGGGGCCAACGGATGAGGAAAGAAAGGAAGGATGTGTTCCCCTTGGTTGGTATCATCGGACCTGACAAGCAACAGTAACTTTACAACCGTGATTGCTGAGAAGCGTTGCTTCCTCGATTCATCCCCGTACGCAATCCACCTCGTCTTTTCATTTGCGAAAGGCAAAGCTCATGTGTCATCATCTGCTGTGAGACACAACGCTCGACCCTTACGATACTTGGGGATCTTGGGACTGGTAATTTTCAGGGGTGACGGCGGCGGGCCCGGCCGTCGGGTCAGTGAGAGATGACATCGGTCATGAGGGGCCTGCAAGGGTGAGTCAGCCAGGTGGGACGGGGCAGCGTCGCGCCTGCGGAAGCTTGGCAACTACTCGTCAGCTCCGGCTTCCCCAAGATGCCTCCCTCACCTGCCGTTCTCGAGCTTACTCGTCCGCGGCCTGTGCCTCGTGGCTTACTGCTTTATAACATCCACCACCTTTCCTTCTTCGTTCACGGCCGCCTTTCGCTCTGTTCCTGGTCCCAACTACCGCTTCTTCTTCCTTGCCCAAACTTGCCGTGGGCATTTAGGCAAGCGGGTGCCGGGAGTTGGACCTGCGGGCTCCTACCATGGACAGCCGTCGAAAGCGGCAGCGCAGGACGTCGAAGCGGTGCTTGTCAGAAGGTGAGTTCGCCTGCCGTCGGCAGCTTCATTTGTAGGAGGCTAATCCCACCGAGTGCATGCTCATATTTGATCGCAGAAGTCAGCAGCGTGGCGTGGGAGTTCATCGACATGACGGAGCAAGAAGAAGATCTCATCTACAGAATGTACAGGCTCGTGGGTGACAGGTGAGCCCCCTGCTTCGACCCATGGGACTTTACTGCAGCTCTGTTAGTACGCTCTTAGCTTCCGTACACCCCAAAAATCCCATGGAAATCATGAGAAACCGATGAATAAGAATGTTCCCTGTGGGGAAACCAACGTAACACAACCCAAACATGGTAGCTCCTTTAGATGGCTTGTTCTGACCACCGATACAAGATGACGAGGTGTGGGCCTTTGCAGGTGGGATCTGATCGCAGGGCGCATTCCCGGGCGCAAACCGGAGGAGATAGAGAGGTTTTGGATAATGAGGCACGGCGAGGGCTTCGCCGCCAAGAGACATGGGAGATACAGCTGACAGGGATGACCGTACTCCATTCTTTTTTTTGGTGCTCCTTCCTTTTTCTTCATCATAGGACCTGTTTGATGAGTTGTGTGTGTTCATGTTTGTGCACCTGAGCTGCTTGAAGTGTGTGGGGGAAGGTCTTCTGGGGTTAATCCATCTGTTGTACACATGTTGTATCCATCCACAGGAGCTAATGAATTGGTATTCATATAATGGTGTCATTTTACTGTCAGAAAGTGCACAGCACGAAGAGGACAGACTAAGCAGTAGCAGAATCTATAGAACAGATAGGTGTAGCTTTACAGGATACTAGTTTTCTGTGCAACTCTAAACGGCTAGTCCAAAAGCAGCTGCTGTTCAAACAACAACCAGTATATTTCTCCAAGTATTTTAGAGAGAGAGAGAGAGAGAGAAGACAAGAAATAACGATAAATCCACCTTTCTCCCTCCCTAATATAAAATAAGGAGAGAGAATGAGAAATAGTGACAAATCCTCCTCGTCCTCTCTCTCTCTCTCCCTAATAGTGTTGTAGGGGTTTTGCTGCTTGTTGGTTCCCTAAAGCTGGAAATTGAAGTAAAAAAGCTTGAAATATTATTTGAAAATTTATATTTAAATATAGATTTTTTTTTGCAAAAATTCTTAAATGGTGGATGAATTGATGGAACTAAGTAAGTATTTAATATTTTTTTATAAAAATGATGTTTATTAAATATTTATTAAATTAAAAAATAAAATAATATAAAAACATTTTATAATAAGAATAAATAATAACTTTTAATCTTTCAAACGTAAAAAATGATCAAATTTGTGAGCTGTCCTCTTCTTTGAAAATGTTATGAATGAAAGGGAAAAGAAAATAAAGAGTATAATAATCATTATAATTATTATTTTTTATTTTTCACTAGGATCAACCATTTTTAATCATAATTTCATCAAAAAAAAAAATATGAGCATCTAAAATATTTTGAGGAATAAAATATACTTTCTATAAAAATCTAAGGGACAAATATGCTGGTTGACAGGTAAAAACATATACGAACAAAACATAAAATATTTTGTGCTTTTCACAGTACAGTTTAATCAATCTTTTTGGGCACAAAAAAAAAAAGGTGGTGCACTGAATCATGCCAAAAAGAAAAATAGAAAACCATGTTTTGTCTTGATGCACTTCATTGAAGCCATGGGAATTGGTATGGATGAAGGTGGAGGAGCACCAAAATGTTTGAGCTTGAACTCGATCATCTGATGTGATGTGACGGAATCACTGTGTTGATGGGCTGCATCTTCCCCATCTTCTCGATCTGATTTAATTATTAAGTTGAATCTTATCTATAACTTTTCTTTTATTTCATTAGAATTTCATGGGACATATTTTTCAATGTTATGATATCAATTATCTAACTATTCATAAAGAATGTTATGATATTAATTCTCATAAACCAAAATTTTTTTACTAAGCTGTGTTGTTCCCTTATCACATGACTATTTGTAAAGAATAATTCTTCCTATAATTTCAAACATATTAGTAAGAATCTACACATGCAAAAGGAAAATAAATTTGTGATGATAAACAATATAGAGAAAGAAAAAAAAAAAGAGAATATCTCGTCGACACAATCATATTTATTTTACGCTATAATTCATACCAAAAAAATGATTATATATATTTTTGATAAATCTATTATTGTATAACTACTATAATATGTATGGTTTAATAATATATTAGATATCCATTGTTAAATAAAGTTGAATACTTTATAAAATTGATGGATTAAACTATCATCATTGGTGATACTGAGATAATACAAGTAAATTAGAATACAAACACTAAATTATTAAGATAAAACAAGACAACTTAATGAGCGTTATACAAAATCCATCCTATAACCCTAATAGTGTTTAGAAGATATTCAAATGTGAGATAGAAATCGGAAGGCGACTAAAAGATTAATTTTATATTGATATCAATTGAAAAAGACAGCATAAATATTTAAGATTTTAGATTAAATTATACAAACTCATTGATTTTTAATGATAAATTATTTTTATTATATTATTATATAATAAGTATAATTATATATTTTTCTTAGATCTGAAATAATTTTATCATACATTCTCTCACAAAGGAGAACTTTTGTAACCCCACAAAGGCTTCTGATTTTGGCTCTTTTATGAGAGGATCACATGATATTATTCCTTTCTCACATCTACACTTTTATAGGCTTTAGATTAAAAAAAAAGAAAAAGGAAAAGGCATCACTTACATCATGTGATGGGGGCAATAGAATATTTCCCCCCACTCAAGTGGGGTGGCGCTACATTTTCTTCTACCGATTAGTCGTAGAACTTTCAAGTTGGCCACCTAATTATTCATGGTGTATGATATTTTTCTTTGAAGTATATATAAACGTTTCAGAAATCTTAGAAAAAAAAGTTAAAGAACTTGAAATAAAGTAATTAATTAATAAATTTATGTAATATTCTACTTAGTTTCACTCATAGCTTATATGCATGATTAAAATAGAATATCAACATAATAAAATAAATAAATAATTTAAAAATAAATATTAATTTATCAAACAAAATGAAAAGGTTCTAGTGATTTTAACACATTTACATAATTATAATATCTAACTAAAAAATTAAATACCCACATGATATATCCAAAAGTTATATACACATACATACATGTCAATAGATCATCCATGTCTGTAATAGTATGGGCTTACATGTGCTCACGGTTGAATATCATATTTTGATAATAAATTAATTAATAAATTTATAAGACTAATATACTTTTGAGATAAGTAACATAGGAAATACTCGATCACGGACTTGAACCACCAAACCGTAAATTATTGAGTAGGAGAGTCGAAGGTTACGTCGAAAAATTGTCATATCGAAAATTAGATGTTGAGCCGAAGAATTAGTCGACATGCTAAAGATCGAGCTTCGTGTTATAGGTTCGAGCATCGTGTCGGAAGGATCGGATATTATGTCGAATGATTAGATATTGTGAAAAAGTTGACATGTTGGTAAAATAGTGATATGCTAAAGGAAAGAGTAATATACCAAAGGTTCGGACAAAGTATAAGAAGATCATATGGCATGTCAAAAGAGCGTATAATATACCAAAAGCTTCGTAAATATGTCGTATATATGATTGAGATCATTTTGAATCAATTTGAGTTGTTATTAGATCAAAACAATACCAAATCGTCAAGAAAGCCATTGAGTTTAAAATTAGGCCAAATTGGACTCGTTAAAAGGTCAAACCGGTGGCTTAAAGTAGGCTAAGCGATGGTATCGTCAGGCCTATATTACGATCAAAGTTATAAATATGATATTTTATGTAATACTCACGTATGTTCATGTCTTTTGATTTGTGTTCATGCTTTGCACCACATGTAGAAGTCTTACAATAAGCTTGGTAGCCCTAGTTTGGTTGGCTTTTATAGTCGTTCCAAGCTAGTAAACGTAAATTATGTGCAGTCATCACGTAGAGGCAAAACTACCTAAAAACAAGCCATCCTGGTAGCAATTGTGGGGGCTCTACAAAGTGGTGTGGAGTGTTAGCCAGTATAACACCCAAGAGCTACCCGAGTGGCATATAGCTAGATAGGCCTTTGAAATAGTATCTAGAGTCAGTTCACTGTATTGTTCTATAGTAGTATCATATGAACACTTGTAGGTGTTAAGACTGTTTTGGCAATAAAAAGGGGGGAGGGGGTGACTTTCGTAAAAACCTCGACGATTTAGAAAAACAATTTCGATAAAGCCTGTATCGGAAATGATATCGAAAGTGTGATTTACTTGAAGTAAGTGTAATAAGCAATTAAAATAGAGAGCAATAGTAATGAAGAGCAAAAAGAGAGTGCACACCAAATTTATAGTGGTTCAGTCATCGTGACCTATGTCCACTCTCGATTCCTTCTCCGTTGAGACCATCGACATCCACTACTAATCTTCTTTCAACGGAAAAAGATCAACTACCCTTGCAACTCTTTCTCTTTTTGACAGGCTTAGGAGAGAACATTTACATCTCTCTTTTAGACCTTACTCCTCCTCTAGAAAACTTCTAACTCTAATAGGAAGAGACTCTAAAACTTCTAACTCCCCTAGAAAACTTCTTTTCTCGTGTATTATTTCCTCTTTCCACTCTAATTCTTGATTGCCTAAGCAGGAAAGAGTGGGGTATTTATAGACCCTAAATGACTTAAAAAATGAAGAAAAAAAGGTCTCATCCCGGGTTTCCGAGGTACTGGCGGTACCACCACTAGTACTGGGCGGTACCACCACTTACCAGATTGATAATTTGTAGTACCATCGTCTATTAGTCTGACACTGGGTGGTACCACCGTTTAGTTTAGCGGTACCACTGCCTGACATAGTCTAGGAGACTGTCTGGGCGGTACCACCACCCAATCTAACGATACAACTGCCTGACATAGTCTAGGAGACTATGTCTGGACGGTACCACCGCCAAACCTTCCTATAGGTCACTGAATGAGCCAAATAGCAAGCCCAATTGGCCCTTGATCAAGTTGGCATGGTTACACCCAAAACTAACACAATTAGACCTAATTAACTTGATCTAGATACACACGATTACAAGCATGAATCTTATGTTGTCCGGCATGTCATTAGTTTATTCGGCGCTTCGTTTGATCCTTTGGCGCATCGTCCTCTCTTTCAATGTATTACCCAATCGGTATGTTGACTCTCACAACTTCTGATCTCCTTGGCATAATGTTTGATCCTTCGACCTGATACCCAAAATCATGGCACGAAGTTCTTTCGGCCCGACGTCCAATCTTCTAACATGTTCCACTTCGGCCCAATGTCTGATTCTTCCTACAGTAGGGGTTTTGGGCAAAAGGATATAGGTTTGCTGCTTAGAATTTTAGAAATTTCGAGGTCTATCCTTTTTGTCCAAATTACCAAAATGCTCTTCATAATTTAGAAATTTTCCTACATGTACCAATTTAAAAAATATTAGTTAATTAAAAAGTTTAATTAATTATTATTATTATCTAGTAGTCCTATATGATGATGATGAAGATGATGATGTCGATGGACGGATGATCATAGACCGTGTGATGTATGTGTACATATGATGTGATTATTATTATTATTGGGACCTGTGAGTCTTCAATTTATTTCTTATTTATTGTCGGACCTACATGCTTGTGATTAAATTATAATTACATGAAGAGATATAGTGGGAGAGTGGAGATGATAACGGGACCCATGAGATCGAGACGGACGATCGCGATGCATAGAGATACGTCGAGATACCAATGAAACCGATGAGGATGAGATTGATGATCATAGGGTATTGAGATGCGCCGCTGCACATATAGATTTTGATATGAGCGATTGGGCCCATTGGCTCAAGCCTAATCACATTAGGATGTGGTCCATAATCATCTTTTGTGATTGCTTGTACACCTACTAGATATATGTATATATATTTACATGTGATGTAAATATATATTAAATATGTATGTGTGTGATATGTTCTATTAGGAGACCAAATCAAAAATCCTCTTTCTCAATGATATTAAGTCAGTAAATGTGAGGCAATTAGATTGACCCATGTGACCTTCCATCATTATAGGTAGGGACTGATTCCCGATATAGGTTGAGTTGGTCGAGTCACTCGAAGCTCATCTATATTGTGATTCGCTATCTTACCTATGACATAGAGATATCACCGGTGACCTAAGGATATGGTATGCTTGGTCGAGTCACTCGATGGCATATTATCAAATCAGACTCATCTTGTAGAGATGGTAAAGACTTAACCGAACACTATGGTTAGTCAAGTCACTCGAGGCTATGACAGTTCAAAGGCCGAACAGGACAGGAATCACAAGAAGTTATGAATGGTAAGAGTTGTCTACCTTTACGGGCTTAGCATAATTAGCCGAGTCACTCGAGATTATGTTAATAAGCTGATTGGATTCTGATTCCCACTAGAGATCTGTCGGAAGTCTCCGATTCACATACCGAAGGGAGTTGTGTGATTCATGAGAAAATAGTAAGAGTAGATTAAGATAGAAGTCTTTATTTTAATTATTTATTTTTTATAAAATCTGTATATTATTTATTTATGCTACATCTCCTATTTGTTAGAAACATGTCATTTTCAAATCCCTTATATGGTATAATTGATGTCAACTGCCTTATATGTCGCAACTTAAGAATCATTCTGACGACGGAGAAAATTTCATATGTCCTTGATACAGTGATGCCTACACCTGACAAAGGGGCAAGCGAGGATGAGATCGCTCGCTATATGAAGTATATATATGATTCCACTCCTAATCAGTGTTACATGTTGGGCTTTATAACTCCTGAGTTATAGAGACAGTATGAAAAGATGGATGATAGATTCATTCTCCTACATTTCTATAAATTATTTGAGGAATAGGGAAGGACTCAACGATATGAGATATCCAAGAGTCTCTTCCAAGCCAGGATAATTGAGGGGACACTAGTTTAGAACCATGTTCTAAAGATAGTGGATAAAGAAACTCACAAGTCTAGGAATGGTCCTAGAGGATAGCATGTGCATTGATCATGTGCTTTAGTCCCTACCAGATTCCTTTTCTTAGCTTGAGGTAACTCTCCCTGAGCTCCTCAATATATTGAGGGAGGTAGAGAGCACTATTAAGAAAGAGAAGCCAGTTCTCTATACTAGTAAGACAAAAAATAAAAGGAAAGTAGAAATCCCTTTAAGATGGGCAAGGGCAAGAGTAGACCGGGTAAAGTAACGGTTGTTAAGAAAGACCCAGCGAAAGACAAAGACTAATACTTCTACTGCGGTAAAGATGGGCACTGGAAGAGGAACTACAAGGAGTACCTTAAAGAGAAGGCAAAATAGAAGCTTAGAAAAGCTTCAGGTATATTCATGATCAGTCTCCATTTGTTAGAATCTTATGATAAAATATGGGTATTAGATACCAACAGTGCTTAATCATATCTGTAATTCATTGTAGGTTCTAGCAAAGCCTAGGAGATTGGTGAGAGGCGAGATGGACATCAAGATGAGCAATGGAGCAAGAGTTGTTTTTATTGTTATCGGTGAGGTCATTTTATATCTGCTTGGTGGAGTTATTATTGTATTGGATGAATGCTATTTTATTCCTTCTATTATCAAAATATTATTTCAATTTCATATTTGACATTGAATGATTATAAAGTAATTTTTTAGAACAATAATTGTTTAATTATTAAGGATGATAAGATCATCACTAGAGGAACATCGCATAATGGTTTGTTTATGCTAGATACTGCTCCACACATCATAAGTGTAAGTGAGCGTACAAGAAAACAAGATGAGGTGAATAATGCATATTTGTGGCATTATAGGCTAGTACATATCCATGAGGAAATGATTCAAAAGTTGCTAAATGATGGATATCTAAATCCATTCCACTATGAGTCATACGCAACGTGCGAGCCTTGCCTTCGTGGAAAACTAACTAACTCTCCATTTAGTAGAATTGGAAAGAGAGCTACTGAGTTGTTGGAACTCATGCATAGTGATGCATGAGGTCCCATGTCAACTTATGTCATAGATTGTTACTCCTATTTTATTACTTTTACTAACTATTTCTTAAGGTATAGACATGTGTACTTGATGAAGTAAAAGTTTGAGGCCTTCGAGAAATTCAGGGAGTACAAGAATGAAATGGAGAATTAGACTAGAAAGAGTATCAAATCTTTTTTACCAGATTGAGGAGGTGAGCACTTGAGTACAGAGTTCATCCAGTTCCTCAAGGACCATGAGATTTTGTCCCAAGAGACACCTCTCTATATACCTTAGCTCAATAGTGTTTCCAAGATGAGGAATCACACACTATTAAATATGGTGCAGTCCATGATGAGTTTTACCAACTTCCCCATCTCATTCTAAGGATACGCCCTAGAGACCGTAGCCTACCTTCTGAATAAAATTCCTACTAAGTTAGTAGTGTCTACTCCATATGAGATATGGAAAGGGGAGAAGTTCTTAAGGTTGTTAAGATTTGGGGTTGCTCTACCCACGTTAAGAGACACAACTCCGATAAGTTGGAATCCATGATGGAGCGGTGCAAGTTCAAGGGATACCCCAAGGAAACTTGTGGGTATTATTTATATCATCACGAGGACCAAAAAGTCTTTGCAACCAAGAGAGTAGTGTTCCTTGAGAAGGAAAATATTCTTGACAGAGACAATGAGAGTGTGATAGAGTTGAACAAGGTTGGAGAACATAGCTCAAGCACCATTCCATAGCTAGAGTTTGTTTAGTTACCTAGCATATAAGTTTTGACTTTACGTAGGTCTAATAAAGTATCCCATCATTTTGAGAGATATGTGGGACATATTAGAGAAGAGAATGTTGAGGATATTGATCCTTAAACATACGAGGAGGCTATTACAAGTATAGACTCCGGGAAATAGCAAGAGGTCATGAATTCTAAGATAGATTCCATGTACTACAAGTGCTAATCATAGGTGCCCTGCAAGCCAATCACATGAGTGATGGCACGTGTGATATGATACATATTCTTTATGCTTATTATTATTTGGTATTTTATCATTTTATATTGATTGTTACATATATACATATATATTGTGATGTCCATGGATCTGTGCAATGGGAATCGAATCGTGATAAGATCACGATAATGAGATCGATTTACCTTTAAAAACAGACCCTAAATAATCCTGGTCATATGTTATTAGAGAGGGACATCGAGATAATCGGACAAACTGGTGTACTGTATACTCGTCATATAATGGAGGCAGCTGATCCCATAGCTGCTCATGTGGGGTCACTAAGGATACAGTGCAGGTGCTCATTGGAGAATGAGTTCACTAATTGATCCGCTCACAGAATACTAGATGGTTGATAATGCCTTATTGTCAGACAGCGATTTCATAGTCCCAGTAGTGTATCTGGTCCTTAGACTTGAGACACCAAGGATGTCCTGTATAAGTACTCCACTCTTTGATACGAGACTTATAGGTTTGGAAATTTCAAATCTAGTACAGTTAGTTATTGTGAGTGGCAGCCAACCTTATAAGGGCTATTAAGTGTAGATAAAGGATCATCCACTCTTGGTAACATGAGAGGAATATCTCGTGTATTCTTGTTCAGATAAATCATTGGCCAAGGTCATTCGGATTGAGAGAGAAAAAGTTCTCTGGGAGACTCCGATTAGAGCGAGACTCGAGGAGAAACTATATGAGTCTGACAACACCATGCCTGATATATGATCTCTGAGATATTAGATATATGAGGAACTATAGACATACAGTAATTGATGATAGATAGGTCTAAAGGATTGAATTCCCCTATATCGTTTGGGGACTATGGTATAGTGGCCTAGTACGTCCGAAGTCGATGAGTCGAGTGAATTATTATGGAAATAATCATTCACTGAGCTAGAAGGAATTCTAACATGTATGACTTATGACTAGCTCGATATTAGGCCTAGAGAGTCATACAGATATGGTAGGTGTATGACCCTCTAGGTCTAAACTGATTTTACGTGATAGGTCTAAACTGATTCACTATATAGATCGATCCATCAAAAGGGAGTCTTGTTAATCCCTGATTAATAATTTTTTAATATTATTCATATCCTTTTTTAATATTGATAGTCCCTTATTAATAATTTTTAAAATAAATAAAATAGAATACAATAAATATTTTACTATTTACGATCTCCGTATTATCGATTTTATCTTTTTTTTTCTCTATAATTCCTTATTTCATACTTGTTGTCGAAATCATCGTTGCCAACTTGCTCACTACAAATGCCACTTGTCATTCTTTCTAATGTCTCTCTGCTTGTTGCCAATGTCGTCGATACCTACATGATGATCCATTAACACTCGTTACAGGTGTAATAGGAGGCATCGACAATGAGCGAGTCGGTGTTGTTGCTCATTGCAAATATCACTCATTGCTAATCTCATTCGTTGTGGATGCCACTCCACTGTCTAACCCTACTTGTTACTCCCTTAACACTATCCTTCGATGAGAAAGAAAAAGAGAAAGAAGAATTAAAGGAGGAGGAGAATGAGAAGAAAAAAAGGAAGGAGAAGAAGAAATAGAAGAAGGATAAAAAAAAAGGAGGGTATTTAAATTCGTTTATGAAGAGATAATTTAAAAAAATTAAAATTTAAAATATGATTATAAATAATAAAATGATTTGTAAACAATAATCTTCTTTGAAAAATATGAAAAAGGAGGGTACCTCCTAAAAAAACTAAAATAATAGATTTTTCCTAAAAAGTCAACCATTTTAGTTCTGATAAAAAAATATTTTTCGAAATTTTTTTTAAGATAGTATGCTTCTCGAATCACAAAATAGATATCAACCACTTTAAACATAACATCATCTTTAGTCCTCCAAATCAATCACAAACCATAAGTAATAAGCTTTAGAATAATGGAGAATATGTCCTTCCTTGAGCCAACTATTATTTAAAAAAAAATAAATAGTAGAAGAACCAAAAATTAATATTCACTTTTAGTTCATAGATAAAGGGGTAATAAAAAAATATTATATTTTTGCCTAAGTCAATTACTTAATTATACCTGAGTTTAATAAAAAATTACAACTAATATGCTAATAAAAATATAAATAATATGTATATATTACCTTCACTTAGTGATATAATTTATAATATCTATGCTTCACTTGAATCCATAGCCCTTGTTGCAATCGTGTTGTTTACTAAAGTGGAACTTCCAATAGCTCTCAGTCATATTTTTGCACGATCAAGTCTCTCACGAGACTTGTCCCATATGTGTCACATTGTCTTAAACTATTCTACCACAATCCACAGCACCATATCACCTCTTAGTAATATTTTCATTACATTTTGAACTTTGTGAAATGAACTCGGTCTATGATCTTCTATGTGGGGCCTCTACTAGCACATCACAAGGCCTTTGTCACCTCCGATTGTGTTCAGTCTTTTAGCAATCAACATTCATCCATCCTCTCTTAGGTTACACCCGAACGAAGCATAGCTCTAGGATAGTCCGTCGCTTAGCAAATCATGAAGTTCATTGACTTCGTTGAAGTTGGTGTGCCATTGTTTGGATCCTGAGCCTTTGCCCTCCTAACATAATCTTCGTTGCGCACTGCTTCCTTCGTGATAACTCGAATGACAATACTATGTCATATTCTTCGAAAGTACTCACCTCTGCATCCTCTTGCCCTATGCTAAGGCCTTCTAACTCTAACTTCACCTCCGTAAGTTGAGTTGTTTTAGTTCCTCTATTAAATGTTTCATCGAGATGAAATGCATGTGCCTCGAAGATCCCTTCATTTTTGGCACCATGTAGGATGAGTCAACTCCATCAAAATGAGGGATGCATGATACGACATGATCATGCTCTTACCCTTGTAAAAGTTTATGTCCTTAACATTTATCCAAGGAAGGCTTCATGCCTCTATTCTATGTTTTGTCATCTATGTTGACTCCCTTCGTACAGACTTAGGCACTTCATAAAGTTCCACTTAATTTGCTCTACCCCTCGATTTGCACTTAGTTGATGGTAGCTCTTATGCCCACCATTTCATGGGTCAGCACTATCTTGAGTCTGATTTTCATATCGACTCCAAATGTACTTTCATTTAATGTTGCCTTAGGTCGCTCTACCACTTCATAATGCATCCACCAACACATTACCTCATTGGAGATCATGTGATGACTCCTTATCACTCGCTCGGTCCGTTAAGCATTATGAAGTTGTTATCTCGAGGTATGCCTCCTCAACGTGTGTGGTCCGTTGTATATGATTTTTCCTTTAGAGAATCGAGACTTATCCCTCCTAGATATCAGTTTTATTAGAGCAACTTTCCTTTTCGCATCCTTTTCTTTGGAAGTTTCAGAGATCATCATTCCCTTGGACTACTTCTCCTTGCTAAACAAACTGTGCATTGTTTTTGCTAATCATAGGTACCCTATAAGCCAATCACATGAGTGTTGACATGTGTGACATTGTTTGCACTCTTTTTGCTTATTACGACATTTTCTCACTTTATATTGTTTGTTGCATATATATATTGTGATGTACATGGATCTGTGCAATGAGAATCGGATCATGATGAGATCATGATAATGAGACCGATTCGCCTTTAAATACAGACCCTAAATAATTTTGGTCATAGGTTATTTGAGAGGGACATCGAAATAATTGAACAGACTAATGTATTATATACCCGTCCATATGATGGAGGTGGTTGGTCTCATAGTTGCTCATGTGAGGACACTAGGGATACAGTGCACATGCTCATTAGAGAATTAGTTCATTAATTGATCCACTTATAAATGCTTGATGATTAGTGATACCTCATTATCAAACAATGATTCTATCATCCTAGTGGTGTATCTAGTTTTTAGACTTGAGATACTAAGGATGTCATATATGAGTATTCCACTCTTTGATACCAGATTTGTATATTTGGAAGTTTTATATTTAGTATAATCGATTATTGAGAGTGACACCCAACCTTATAAGTGCTATTGAATATAGGATCATCTACTCTATGTGTCATAAGAGAAATATGTTAGGATCGGAGCGGCACTAAGAGAGGGGGGGGTGAATTAGTGTAGCGGATTAAAACTTGTAAGTTTAAAAATGATTTTGTAAATGCATAGAGATTTCGATTCAAAAATGAATGATTTGGTAAAAGTAGCTCGAGTAAAGTAAGGAGATAAAAGCCAAAAGCTTGCTGCTATGTAAATAAAGGTTTCAAAAAGGTAAACACTCACACATTCAAGGAATACACCAATTTAAAGTGGTTTGGTCAAATGACCTACATCCACTTGTGAAGCCTTCTTCGATGAGGCTCCCAACTTCCACTAGCAAATCACTTTAAAGGGGAAGGACTAAATACCCCTCTTACAACCTTTTTATAAGTGGTTCACACTCTTACAAATTTTTCAAAGAGAAAGAGGGAGGTGAACACTTAAGCTATTGAAAACAAGACTTTGCTAAGGCTTTTTCTCAATTTCTAACTTCTCAAAAGTTTGTATTCTCTATTGAGAATTGAGGGGTATTTATAGACCCTAAGAGGATTCAAATTTGGGCTCCAAATTTTGAATTCTCTTGGGTTCTTGGAGCTGGCGGTGCTACCGCCTGTCGATGGCAATGCCACGACCTATCAATGTCATATTAACCGTTTACTGGTGGTGCCACCGCCTGTCGGTAGCGGTGCCACTGCCCAGTTTGGGCGGTGCCACCACCTGATCCTTCGGGTTCTAGGCAGTGCCACCGCCCAGTCTTGTGGTGCCATCGCTTAGACTATTTCAGCTCACTGGTTGGGCTCCAAACTTGGCCTGAACTAGTCCAAACTCAAGCTCAATTAGCCCCTAACTAGGTTATAGAATTAACCCTTAATCCTAACCCTAATTACATGTAAACTATGAAATTAAGACATAGTCCTAAGCAAGTTTTTAACCGGCAATGTCGAGTTTCCTTTCGGCGAGCTTTCCAGCGATCTTTCGGCGAACTTTCGATACACCCTCGGATTTCTTTCGGCGGACTCCCAACAGGCTCTCGGTCTTGTGGCGAGTTCAGTGATTCTTTGGCAGGTAGCCGAACCTTCTCGGTGATCTCCGTGAAACCCTAACGATCTCTTCGGTGGACTTTCGAGGACTTTGACAAATCCCTGATTCCTTCTCGGTTGGTTTCGGCAACATCTCCGACGAATCTTCGGACTCTCGAGCACCCATCAAACTTGACTCCGGTAGACTTGCTTTATGTCTTCAAGCTATCGTAGTTAATCCTGCACATGTAAAGCAAAACTTTGATCTAAACAATTACTCCTAAGCAATTAATCAAGTTATCCGACATGTCATTGGTCCCTCGATGCTTTGTCTGATTCTTTGGCGCATCGTCCTCTCTTGCAGCCTATTGCCCAATCGGTCAGTTGACTCTGCAACTCCGATATCCTTGGCGCAATATGTTAGAACCCTTGCAGATTCTAAACTTGGGGTTGATCTCTTTAGGGGATCGGCCTCCTTGGTTCAATCATAAGAAGTCTCCCTTTACTACAGCGATGCTTACGGCTCCACGGCTTGTCACAATGCCAACATAACCCCTTCGCATATCGCTCCTGAAGCTCTTCTCCTGTTAACCTCTTTGGTGTAGGGACTTGGTCAACAGTAGGGGGGGCTGAGGGCTTCAATATTACTGGTTGAGGAGCGACCCTAGTCCTCCGAGCTTCATGGTTCAATTGCTCCTCTTGATGTCGTGCGAAAGAGATGGCTGCCATAAGCGTATACGGTTGTCGCGCTTTAACTTCTCCTCGGATCTCTGGCTTCAAGCCCTCAATGAAGGTCCTCAATAGCTGTTTTTGAGACCAATCATGAGTTTGATTAGATAACCTTTCAAACTTGGTTTGGTACTCCTGAATGGTGGAGGTTTGTCGGATCTTTGCTAGTTGTCCGTCAATATTCTCGTAATTGGTTGGTTTGAAGCGGATTAGCAGTTCTTCTTTGAATTGTCGCCATGAAAGGACTCCATAAGTATGTTCAAACCAATCAAACCAATGTATAGTATCCCTTTCAAGATATATAGCTGCAATTTTCACCATAGATGAATCTGCGATTTTGTGGTACCGAAAATATCGCTCCGCGCGCGAGATCCAACCAATCGGGTCTCCTTCTTCCCATCTAGGGAATTCCACTCTCATACATGGATAGTTGAGGTTGATCATAGAGCTTCCCCTCTCTTGGAAGTCATATCTTTGGGCTTGGTGCGATTGGGCAAAGCTCTTTCCTTGATATGATTTCTTCGGGCTTAGTGGTCGGCCCAATCTGAGTTCGGTAAAGAGCATCTGAATCTTATCCTTCATTCGCGCCTCGAAAGCTTCGAATTTAGTATTGAATACCTCCTCAAATGTCATAGTATATGTCGTCTAATCTGTGATATCAAGATCTCTCTTTTGTTGTCGGGTTAAAGGCATGTATTGGTTGAGAGAGGTGATGGTCGAAAGGGTTGGTAGATTGGTGGATGTAGGCTACGGTTTAGGCTTGTTTTGTGGCTATTTTGGGTGCAGGTTGAGGGTGTGGTTTGGTAGAGTTTTAGGGCTGTAGATAAAAGTTTTGGATCTATGGTAGATGGTAGCAAAGGTTTGATAGAAATCAATGAAAGTTGCAGCAAGTATGTGCTGTCTTGTAAGAGTAGAATTGTCGTCGAAGAAACAATATTTTCTCGACGTAATTCCCACCAAAAACGTGAGAGAATTGAGGAGGGAATTGATAGCAAAATCACAATTTATATAACAGCAAGGATATCTAATTTAATCAAGAAAATTTCGGCAGTATAACAGCAAGGAAATTGGTGCAAGTTGCGATTGCAGAATTCTCGTCGAGAAATTCCAGCAGGTTACGACGAAAATTTGCAGCAACACAAAATCGTTTTTAGAGATGAATTTCTTTATAGATCAATCTTAGATGGAAGCCAAGATGATCTATGAAGTGTATAAGAAATTTCATTCAAAAAAGATAGCAAATAGATGGGTTAAGGCAACAATATGCGACTGAAATTTTCTGCAGCACAGATTTTTAAGTATAGCAGATTAGACGTAAAAGATCAGTGGTTTATATTGAGAATTTTTTTTTTTATGAAACCAAAGGGAATCTGCTATTAGGAAATGTCAAAGATATCATTAAAATTTCATAGAAATTTGGATAGAAAAAACACAGTAGCAAGATCAAACAGACGGTGCTATACGGTTGGAATTCTGCAATGTATCTTTCATCGTAGAGATGAAAACTTTATGACGAAAAGTATATGCAGCAATATAGGAATTTTTTTTTTTTTGGATTTTCAAATAAGGATAACTAAATTGCAGCAGCAGTAAGGTAGAAAACCAGAACCTGTTGCAATTCACGGGGAGATCAAAGGATGATCCGTGGTGGTGGAGATGACGGTGGAATTTGACAACGATCTCTTAAGCAATTGTGGGAATTGCTTTGGGCGGTTGTGGAGGGTTGATGGATGGCTATGGAAGGGCAGCGAGATGCCAAGAATGCTGCTCTGATACCAGGTGTTAGAACCCTTGCAGATTCTAAACTTGGGGTTGATCTCTTTAGGGGATCGGCCTCCTTGGAACTCTATAGGGGTTCCTCCCTCCAAGTTACTGCTCAAAGGCTGCGGAAAAGATTCATCTATTACTTGTGAAAAGAGGAGGAATACATGACTATTTATAGGGTTTCTAAACCCTAACTCCTAATAGGACTCCTACTCAAGACTCCTTCTAACCAACTCCTATTAGACTTCTAATCAAGACTCATATTTCTTTACAACTCCTAATTTATCTCTAAGAAACAATCTCCTAACCCTAGCCGGCTTCTTCACCTCTTTAATAGGGGTCGGCTTAGGTAGGTTTTACATGAATGTCTCTCTCAATTAGGACTCTCCTAGCTAGAGTCCTAACACAATACCCACTCTTTTTAGCCCGATGCCCGAATCCACGGCCGAAAACCTTCTGTTGATACGTCGACCGATCCACCGGCCCGACGTCCAATCTTCTGACATGTTCCTCCGGCCCAACATGATTTTTCTGCTTTAATTATCTCATCCTGAT
Source organism: Musa schizocarpa (assembly GCA_900464855.2). Classification (NCBI taxonomy): domain Eukaryota; kingdom Viridiplantae; phylum Streptophyta; class Magnoliopsida; order Zingiberales; family Musaceae; genus Musa; species Musa schizocarpa. The sequence continues at coordinate 14,514,417 of LS990924.1, read as the reverse complement.
CGAAACATCCTGCATCACTCAAAATGCAGATTAAAACATAAACACATATCAAGTGGTTTCATCATCAAAATATGAGATTCAACAATCTTCCCCTTTTTTATGATGACAACACTTGATGACGGAGTTAATCTTAACTCCTGGAGTTTAAACAAACTCCCCCTATCAATATACCATATTGATAGAACCTTGAATTCAAGCCGAATTCAAGTCATTGCAAATATACCATATTGATATAACCTTACGTCATCATGCATAACATAATCATACTTCTCCCCCTTTGTCATCAACAAAAAAGAGAAGTGTCACTTTCTATGTATTTGAGAGATATAAATTCAACTTATCGCATGAAATATATAATATCAAGTTTTATCATCATGCAATTTGTAAACTTAAAAATTTAGCAAATGCTACATCATGCAAGCTAGCAAAAATTTAGCAAGTGCTATATAACATTAGAATATGCAAGCTATCAAGTTTTATATATGCAAGATAGTAAGTAATTTTTGCATTTTCTTGACTTGTGCAAGCTAGCTAATTTCTCTTTGAGATGACCGTTTACATCAATTCAAGATAGCACATTGGCAACTCTTTCTCTCCCTTTGTCATTTGGCAAAAAGAAAGGAAACTCTTTACATCAATTTCTAAATGATGACAAAGGTAAGTATCAATCTTATTTGTGCATCAATATGTTTTCAAATTAAAAAATACATAATTTTAAAACTTTATATTTGTATCCTTACTTCATGCATTATACAAATGGATTAATCACTATAGGCATATCATACATGATATATCATTTTGGTAACAAATCATAGCATTTATCAATATTTTGATTATGATACTAAGCATTCATCATTTAGAGCATTCATGATACACATTATATGCATATATCATCACAATAAAAAGCAATTGTATGCATAATTTCAAATCATAAATGTTTCAAATCATGATGGTATTAATTTGTCAAATTGCATCATACCATACATGATCAAAACTTCTCCCCATTTGTATTTTATACATAATTTTATTTCATCATATTAGGAATATCAAGAAGAATTAATTGGGTGATGAGATAAATATTTCATGAATACACGGAAATATATAAAAATCATATCATGAGTGTTTCATGCATTCATATAATCACATGAAGAATATCGAAAAGAATTTTGGTGATGAGATGCATAAATAGTGAACATAAATTTTGAATATCAAGAGACATATTATGATTCTTTTTTAATAACTCAAATAGTGAAAAGAAAGAATCATAATAGAGAATCTTGATTTATAAAATAAATTTTCAAGTTATAATTTTCAGAAATCAAGATAAAAATCATGATTAGATGAAACTCATTCAAATCAACAAAATCATCAAAATCACTTTTAAGATGATCAAATAGATTCATTAAAGTCAATAAGATAGAGAAAAACTTTTTTTAAGAAAAATACTTTTCTCTTTTTAGTTGTTTCAATTTATGTGATTGATTTTATATTAGCATGCTCAAATATTTGTTCTTATGTTAAAACCATGCATCAACGTTTAAGATTGAAAAATAAATTTAATCATGAAAACTATCAAGATCAATAAACCATAAAAAATCATCATGTATAACTTTAAAATCTCATGCATAAAATCATCAAATCATGGTATCAAAATTTCAATATTTTCATTATAACTTTATGCATCATTAAGTATTCAATCGTCAAGTATGACACTTACAATATTTTATATAAGCATGCCTGTTTCATTTATGTCAAATCAAAACATGTATTATTATTTTTTTAAACGAAAAAGCCATTTTTATTATCATGAAAATCGATAATCCATAAATCATAAAAATCAATATGCATCATTTCGAGAAAAAACTCATTAAGCATGATCATAATGCATTACTTCAAATCAAACATGATTTCATTTATTTTCAAAATATTCATCATGATAGGACATACAAGGCAAAAAATTCATTAAACATAAAGGATATTCATCAATCATGGTTTCATTAAGCATAAGATATTTTCAACCAAAATCATTTTGTTATTTGTTACGGTCATGCATTTTTCTTTTTAGGTGAATATATCTTTTCATGCTTAGTTTTCAATACAAAAGCCATGCATCATCATTAAGCATGATATTAAACTTCTTAATATTTTCATTAAGACATCAAACATGGTTTCAATCCAAACCAGAAATCATCAAAATACACGTTTTTTCTTCTTAAGAAAAACATACATATGATCATTAGATTTAAATCTAACATTTTATTCCATTAACATAAAACATGCAATTTTCAAGAAAAATAATTATTCAAAAAAAATAAAATACATCATGGAAAACATCAAGTAATTTCAAAATAAATTAAGGGGGTTTCGATTACCTCATCATTGAATGTCGTTGAGGCATAGTTTGCTATCTAGCCTTTCTTGATTTTCTCCTCGTCTTCGGAGGAGCTTGATTCATCCAAATTTTTGTTCTTCTTCTTGTATTCAAAGCAAGTAGTTTCGTTCTTTTTGTTCTTTAATTTTTGTTTTATTTGTAGTTTAAGTTCACCATCACTTGAGCTTATGCTCGAGTGGTCTTCAAATATTCTATGTCCCAAATCCTTCCTGTTCTTTGGAAGGTTGTTCTCGAGTTCCCTTTTTATCACATTGTTCATTTCGTAGGTCATTAGAGACCCAATAAGTTCTTCGAGAGAAAATGCTTTAAGGTCCTTGGCCTCTTGCATGGCCGTAACTTTTGGATCCCAACTCTTTGGAAGGGATCTTAAAATTTTAGTTACTAGTTCAAAGTTAGAAAAACCTTTACTAAGAGCTTTGAGTCCATTGATGACATCTGTGAAACGGGTATACATGTCTCCGATAGACTCACTTGGTTTCATCCGGAAAAGTTTGTAAGAATACACAAGAATGTTGATTTTGGACTATTTCACTCGACTAGTGCCTTTATGAGTGACCTCAATAGTTCTCCAAATATCAAAAGCCGAATCACAAATCGAAACGCGATTAAATTCATTTTTGTCAAGTGCATAATATAAGGCATTCATAGCCTTTGCATTTAGAGAAAACATCTTCTTCTCCAAATCATTCCAATGGTTCATTGGAAGAGAAGACATTTCAAATCAATTTTCGACTATGTCCCAAAAGTTCAAATCCAAAGAAAGTAAGAAAACTCTCATTCGAGTTTTCCAATAAGTATAGTCCGTCCTATTGAAAAAGGGAGAATGAATGAGAGAGTGCCCCTCTTGAAGGCCGTAAAGAGTCATTTCTCTTATGTGTTAAACCAAATGAAAAATAACGAGGCTCTGATACCAATTGTTAGGATCGGAGCGGCACTAAGAGGGGGGTGAATTAGTGCAGCAGATTAAAACTCGTAAGTTTGAAAATGATTTTGTAAATGCGTAGAGATTTTGATTCGATAATAAATGACTTGGTAAAAGTAGCTCGAGTAAAGTAAGGAGATTAAAGCCAAAAGCTTGCTGCTATGTAAATAAAGGCTTCAGAAAGGTAAACACTCACACATTCAAGGAACACACCAATTTAAAAAGGTTTGGTCAAATGACCTACATTCACTTGCGAAGCCTTCTTCGATAAGGCTTTCAACTTCCACTAGCAAATCACTTTGAAGGGAGAAGGACCAAATACCCCTCTTACAACCTTTTTACAAGTAGTTCACACTCTTATAGATTTTTCAAAGAGAAAGAGGGAGGTGAACACTTAAGCTATTGAAAACAAGACTTTGCTAAAGACTTTGCTAAGGCTTTTTCTCAATTTCTAACTTCTCAAAATGTTATATTCTCTATTAAGAATTGAGGGGTATTTATAGACCCTAAGAGGATTCAAATTTGGGCTCCAAATTTTGAATTCTCTTGGGTTCCCGGAGCTGGCAGTGCCACCGCCTGTCGGTGGCGATGCCAACGCCCGATCTTTCGGGTGCTGGGCGGTGCCACCACCCAATCTGGCGGTACCACCACCTGATCCTTCAGGTTCTAGGTGGTGTCACCACCCAGTCTAGCGGTGCCACTGCCTAGACTATTTTAGCTCACTGGTTGGGCTCCAAACTTGGCCCAAACCAATCTAAACTCGGGCCCAATTGGCCCCTAATTCGGTTATAGGATTAACCCTTAATCTTATAACCCTAATTACATGTAAACTATGAAATTAAGACAGTCCTAAGCAAATTTTTAACCAACAACATCGAGTTTCCTTCCGGCGATCTTCCGATGGACTTCCGATACACCCTTGGATTTCTTCCGGTGGACTCCTAATAAGCTCCCAGTCTTGTGGCGAGTTCAGTGAGTCTTTGACAGGTAGCCGAACCTTCTCGATGATCTCCACGAACCCCCAATGATCTCTTTAGTGGACTTCTGAAAACTTCGGCAACTCCCCGATGATCTTCTGTGGCAGTATCTCCGACGAATCTTCGGACTCTCGAACACCCATCAAACTTGACTCTGGCAGACTTGTTTTATGTCTTCAAGCTATCGTAGTTAATCCTGCACATGTAAAGCAAAACTTCGATCTAGACAATTACTCCTAAGTAGTTAATCAAGTTGTTCGGCATGTCATTGCTCCCTCGACGCTTCGTCCGATTCTTCGGCGCATCGTCCTCTCTTGCGGCCTATTGACCAATCGACCAGTTGACTCTACAATTCTGATATCTTTGGTGTAATACCCACTCTTCTTGGCCCGATGCCCGATGCCCGAATCCACGACCTGAAGCCTTTTGTCGATACATCGACCGATCCATCGGGCCAACGTCCAATCTTCTGACATGTTCCTCCGGCCCAACATGATTTTCCTACTTTAATTGTCTCATCCTGATCGAAGTATCCTGCATCACTTAAAATGCAGATTAAAACATAAACACATATCAAGTGGTTTCATCATCAAAATATTAGATTCAACAGAATATCTCATGTATTTTTACTCAGATAAATCCCTAGCTAGGGTCGTTCAGATTGAGAGAAAGTATTCTTCGGGAGAATTCGATTAGAGCGAAACTCGACAAAAAACCGTATGGGCCTGATAGCACCATACCCAATATATGATTTCTGAGATATTAGATGGATGAAAAACTATAAGTACACGATAATTAAGAACATATAGGTCCAAATGATTAGATTTCCCTATATTATTTAGGGACAGCGACATAGTAGCTTAGTACATCCGTAGTCAATGAGTCGAGTGAATTATTATGAAGATAATTTATCGAGCTAGAAGAAATTCTGATAGGTATAACTCACGACCAGCTCAATATTGGGCCTAGAAAGTCATACACATATGGTAGGTGTTGGAACGAGTAGAAGTTTGGATATGAGATATCCGTTAAAACCCTTATCTAATTGGATATCCAATAAGCCCCTGAATTATTGGATCATTTGGATGAGATCCAATAAGAGCCAATAAGAGATTATTGGGTAGAGATCCACTAAAATAAGAGGCTTGGGTAGTTGGATGGAGATCCAATACCCAATAGGACATGATCCATTAGGGTTAAGTTAATAGAGGACGTCTAGAAATAGGATAAAACTAAAGGGCCATAGGCTATGCCTTTTTGGTTACCACCTTCTATTCTCCTCCTCAGCCAGCAGCCCTTATTTAGGGGGCGTGTGGAGATTTAGACAGCGATTTGAGGAGCCTCTTTGTAGCCCTGCCATGTGGATCACTGCTAGAGAGGAGGATACTTGACCTCCTTCATCCTCTCTTACAGATCTACAAGATTTCAGAGATATACGATCTCCCTAGGTAACATATCTTTTTTATATACGTAGTTTTCAATTTTACAACTTTTGCGCACCAATCTTCGCATAACGATGAAACATTTTTTTTGTGAAAATCTGGGATTTTGTTTTCTATTTTTCCGCTACGCATGTGATGTTGCCCCGAGTTTATCCTACAGTGGTATTAGTGCTAGTCATAGGTGCCCTACAAGCCAATCACGTGAGTGATGACATGTGTAACTTGACACACAGTCTTTTTATTTATTATTATATTTTGACATTTTATCATTTTATATTGATTGTTGCTTGAATATATTGTAATGTCTATGGGTTTGTGTAGTGGGAATCAGATTGTAATGAGATCATGATAATGAGACCGATTCACCTTTAAACACATATCCTAAATAATCTTGGTCATAGATTACTCGAGAGGAATATCGAGATAACCAGATATACTGGTGTGCTATATACCCATCCATATGATGGATGCAGTTAGTCTCATAGCTGCTCGTGTGGGGACACTAGAAATACAGTACAAGTGCTCATTGGAGAATAGTTTACTGATTGATCTACTTACGAAATATTGGATGGTTGATGATACCTTATTATCAAATAGCGATTCCGTAGTCTTAATGGTGTATCTGGTCCTTAGACTTGAGATACCAAGAATGTCCTATATGAGTACTCAATTCTTTGAAACTAGACTTGTAGGTATGGAGGTTCAAGATCTAGCACAACCAGTCATCGAGAGTGGTAGCTAACCTTACGAGGACTATTGAGTATCGATAGAGGATCATCCACTCTCAGTATCATAAGAGGAATATCTCATGTATTCTTGCTTAGATAAATCCCTGGCTATGGTCATTCAGATTGAGTGAGAAAGAGTTCTTCGGAAGAATCTGATTAGAGCGAGACTCGATTAGAAACCGTATGGATTTGACAGCACCATGCCCAGTATACGATCTCTAAGATATTAGATGTGCTAGTCATAGGTGCCCAGCAAGCCAATCACGTGAGTGATGGCACGTGTGACATAATATAGAATCTTTTTGCTTATTATATTTTGGCATATATCACTTTATATAAATGCATACATATATTGTGATGTCCTTGGATTTGTGCAATGGGAATCGGATCGTGATGAGATCACGATAGTGAGATCGATTCACCTTTAAACACATATCCTAAATAATCCCGGTCATAGGTTACTCGAGAGGGATATCGTGATAACCGGATAGACTAGTGTGCTATATACCCGTCCATATGATGGATGCAGCTGATCTCATAGCTGCTTGTGTAGAGACACTAGGGATATAGTACAGGTGCTCATTGGAGAATGAGTTCACTGATTGATCCGCTTACGGAATGCTGGATGGTTGATAATGCCTTATTGTCAGATAGCGATTCCGTAGTCCTAGTGGTGTATCTGGTCCTTAGACTTGAGACACCAAGGATGTCCTGTATGAGTGCTCCACTCTTTGATACCAGACTTATAGGTTTGGCTGTCCCAGATCTAGTATAGCTGGTCATTGGGAGTGGTAGTCGACCTTACGAGGGCTATTGAGTGTCGATAGAGGATCATCCACTCTCGGCGTCATGAGAGGAATATCCCATGTGTTCTTGGTCAGACAAATCCCTGGCCAGGGTCATTCGGGTTGAGAGAGAAAGAGTTCTATGGGAGAATCCGATTAGAGCGAGACTCGAGAAGAAACCGTGTGGGTCTGACAACACCATGCTCGATATACGGTCTCTGGTATATTAGATGGATGAGGGACTATAGGTACACGGTAACTGAGGACAGACAGGTCCAATGGATTGGATTCCCCTGTATCGTCTAGGGACTACGGCGTAGGACCTAGTACGTCCGTAGTCGATGAGTCGAGTGAATTATTACAGAAATAATAATTCACTGAGTTAGAAGAAGTTCTGATAGGTATGACTCACGGCCAGTTCGATATTGGGCCTAGAGGGTCACACACATATGGTAGGCATTGCGATAAATAGAGGTTCGGATATGAGATATCCGATGAAGCCCTTGTCTTATTGGATGCAAATCCAATACCCACTAGGGGAGGACCCATTAGGGTTTGACAGGGGACCTCTATAAATAGGAGGGATTTAGAGCCCCATGGGCCAGAGAGCTTTTGTTTACCTTTTCCTATTCTCCTCTCCATCTCCACCTCAGAGTAGGTCTGGAGTTTTGTGGAGCGTCGTCGCAACCCTACTGTGTGGATCACCGCTAGAGAGGAGGACGCTTGACCTCATTCACCCTCTCCTAAGGATCTGCAAGGAAACAGGGATATACGATCTCCCTAGGTAACACAATCTACTCTATACGCAGTTTCATGTTTCGCGGATTTTTGCACACCAATCTTCGCACGACGACGAACATCTCTTTGGGAATCGGGGATTTTGTTTTTCTTGTTCTTCCGCTGCGCATATGATGTCGCTCCCAAGGATTTCCCAACAGTGGTTTCAGAGCCAAGTTGCTCGTGCGAATGATTGGTTTTGAACTGCGTGTGTTGTGTTTAGGAAGAATTTTGACGTCAAAATTGTTGACGCAAAAACAAGGAAGGGCAGCAACAGTTGTTGCCCTCGGTCTCGCGTCGCAGGTGCAGCAGCCGGCGCGGCAGCATAGGGCTCGTCTGCTAACCCCGGCCGGGGCATGCTTGCAGTAGGCTTGTTGTCGACGGGTCGGCGACCCGCAGGGGCAGAGGTGCCGCAGGCGGCGTGGCGCCGCCGCCGCTGCCTCTGCGGGCGAAAACCCCATAGGGCGGTCGCCCGGTGGGACACCACCGCCCTGGAGGTGGCGGCGCCCCAAGAAAAGCCCACCGCAATTTGCCGCCAAGAGCGCGTGCCCCAGGAGGGCAAGGGATGCCCTCGCCCCGCCCAGATAATGCCGCCCGGGAGGTGGGTGATGGGAGGCGAAAAGGGGAAAGGGCCTTAGGGTTTTCTGGGCAAAAGACAATTTTGCCCCTCGGAATTTGAGAAATTTCAGTTTCTGTCTTTTGTCCAAATTATGAAAATACCCCTATGAATTCAGAAATTCCCTATAATGTCCCTGATTTCAGAAAATATTAATTAATGAAAAGGTTTAGTTGATTATTATTTATTATTATTATTATCTAGTAGTCCTACATGATGATGATTATTTATACATGTGATGTATGATGTGTGGACGGATGATCTTGGACCGTGTGATGTGTGTACTGATGATTATTATTGCGAGGTGCAGTGAACCTCCATTATATTTCTCGTTTTTATTGCCCGCCTGCGTGCCTATGATGAAGTTGTAATCACATGAGGAGGCACGGCGGGGCGTGGATCGATATAGCAGGACCCACAAGACGGACGATCGTGATGCATGAAGATGCATCAAGATGTCGACGGAACCGACAAGGACGAAATGGACGATCACATGGCATGGAGATGCACCGTTGCACATATAGATCTTGATGTGAGTGATTAGGCCTACTGGCTCGGGCCTAATCATATTAGGTTGTGGTCCATGATCATCTGGTGTAATTGCTTATACACATACTAGATATGTATATATATTTGCATGCGATGTAGATATATATTAAATATGTATATATGTGACATGTCATATTAGTGTTAGGATCGGAGCAGCACTAAGAGGGAGGGGTGAATTCGCGCAGCGGATTAAAACTTCGGTTTTCTAAAAAATCTTTCGTATGAAGAGAGCGGAACTTGACAAGCTTAATCTTGAAAGCGTATTCTTAAATATGCGCAGCAAAAGTAATAAGGAACTAAAGCATATAAGAAGGTTTGCAATAATGTAAATAACAATAATGAAAGCATAAAACCAAGGATCACGCCGATTTTAGAGTGGTTCGGTCAAATGACCTACTCCACTTTGCGAGGCCCCTCTTCGATGAGGCTCCCACCTTCCACTAGCAAGTCTCTTGAAATGGAAGGGTAAATACCCTCTTATAACTCTTTACAAGCGGTTCACTCTCTTACAGATTTTTAGAGAAGAGATGAGGTGAACACTAGCAAATTGAAAAGAAAGCAAGCTAACACTTTTCTAAGATCTTTCTCTCAAACTCTTGCTGCTCAAAAGGTTGTAATCTCAGCTGAGATTTGAGGGGTATTTATAGGCCTCAAGAGGATTCAAATTTGGGCTTCAAAATTCAAATTCTCTTTGGGTTCGATCTTTGGGTGCCACCGCCTGATATAAGCGTGTGCCACCTTGGCCTTTCGGGTGTTGGGAGGTGCCATCGCCAGACCAGAGAGGTGTCACCGCCCAGCACTTTCGGGTGCTTTGGCGGTGCCACCGCTCTCCGATTCACTTGGTTTGGCTTTCTTTTAGCCCAAACCAACTCGACGATTGGCCCTAGTTGGCCCCTAACCAGGATATAGGATTATCTTCTTAATCCTAATCCTAATTACAAGTGAACTACATAACAAAACACATCCTAAGCAATTTATTAACCATGAACGTCAAGTCTTGTTTGTGAGCTTTCCGACAAACTTCCTTCGGGGTCCAAGCACGCTCCCGAACTTGTGATGACTTTAAAGAGTAATGAGACTTCTCGGTGATCTCTGCGAACCTCGGACGATCTCTTCGTGAACTTCCAACAGGTTTCCGATTTCTTCTCGGTTGGTTCGGTAGCATCTCCGACGATTCTTCGAACTCTTAAACGTTCATCGAACTCGACTCCGGTATTCTTGCTTTGTGTTTTCTGTTTATCGTAGTTAATCCTGCACACTTAACTCAATAATATGGATTAGATCAAATAACCCATCAATTGATTTTATCATCAAAATCCGAGATTCAACAATTAGGAGACCAAATCATAGAAACATCTCTCGATAATATTAAGTCGGTAAACGTGAGGCAATTAGATTGACCCACGTGGCCTTCTATCGTTATAAGTAGGAACCGATTCCCGGTGTAGGTTGAGTTGGTCGAGTCCCTCGAGACTCACCTATATCGCGATTCGCTATCTTGCTTACGACATAGAAATGTCACCGATAACCTAAGGGCATGGTATAATTGGTCGAGTCCCTCGAGGGTATATCATCAAATCAGACTCATCTTGTAACGAAGGTGTTGACTTATCCGAGCATCATGGTTGGTCGAGTCCCTCGAGGCCATGGTGATTCGGAGGCCGAACAGGACGAGAATCACAAGTAGTTGTGATCGACAAGAGTTGCCTACCTTTTAGGCTTAGTGTGATTGGTCGAGTCCCTCGAGGTGACACTAAGACACTGATTGGATCCTGATCTCCACTAGAAGTCTGCCGGAGACTTCCGTTTCACGTGCTGAGGGTGTCGCTTGACTCGTTAGTAAAATAGTGGGAGCATATTAAGATAGAAGTCCATATCTTGATAGTTTATTTCTTGCAAAATCTACATGTTATTCATTTCTGTTGCATCTTTATTTTCAAAAAATGTCGCTTTCAAATCCCTTACGTGGCATACTTGATGTTAACCGCCTCACTGGTCCAAATTATACGGATTGGCTCCGTAACTTGAGAATTGTTCTCACAGCGGAGAAAATCGTGTACGTCCTTGATACAGTGATGCCTGCGCCCGAAGAAGGGGCAAACGAGGATGAGATCGCTCGCTACGTGAAGTACATTGATGACTCCACTCTTGCTCAGTGCTATATGTTGGGCTCTATGACTCCTGAGTTACAGAGACAACATGAAAAGATGGATGCCAAATCCATTCTCCTACATGTCCGCAAATTGTTTGAGGAACAGGGAAGGACTCAGCGATATGAGATATCTAAGAGCCTCTTCCACGTTATGATGACTGAGGCGACACCGGTTCAGAACCATGTCCTAAAGATGATTGAGTGGATAGAGAAACTCACAGGTCTAGGAATGGTCCTAGAGGATAACTTGTGTGTGGACATTGTGCTTCAGTCCCTACCAGATTCCTTTTCACAGTTCATAATGAATTTTAATATGAACAAGCTTGAAGTGACTCTCCTAGAGCTTCTCAATATGTTGAGGGAGGCAGAGAGTACTATCAAGAAAGAGAAGCTAGTTCTCTACACTGGTGAGACCAAAAGGAAAAGGAAAGCAGAAAGGTCCCTTAAGAAGGGAAAGGGCAAGGTCAAACCAGGTAAAGCAAAGGTTGCTAAGAAAGACCCAACAAAGGACAAAGGCCAGTGCTTCCATTGTGGTAAAGATGGGCACTGGAAGAGAAACTGCAAAGAGTACCTTGTAGAAAGGGCGAAACAAAAGCTTGATGAAGCTTCAGGTACATTCATGATCAGTCTCCATTTGTCAGACTCTTATGATAATATATGGGTATTGGATACCGGTAGTGCTTATCATATATACAATTCGTTACAGGTTCTGGCAAGGCCTAGGAGACTAGAGAGAGGAGAGATGGACCTCAAGATGGGTAATAGAGCAAAAGTTGTTGTAGTAGCTGTTGGCGAGGTCGCCCTACATCTGCCTAGTGGAGCTTTTATTGCATTAGATGCATGTTATTTTGTTCCTTCTATTATCAAAAACATTATCTCCATTTCATATTTAACAGTTAGTGGATATAAATTTATTTTTGAGAACAATGGTTGTTCGATATTATTAGATGATAAGATCATCATGAAAGGAACATTGTATAATGATTTATTTATATTAGACACCACTCCACATATCATGAATGTAAATGTGTCCAAAAGGAAACGAGATGAGTTGAACAGTGTATACCAGTGGCATTGTAGGCTAGGTCACATCCATGAAAGAAGGATTCAAAAGTTGCTAAATAGATGGATATCTAGATCCATTCGACTATGTGTTATATGCAACTGACCAACTCTCCATTTAGTGGAACTAGAGAGAGAGCCACTGAGTTGTTGGAACTCATACATAGTGATGTATGTGGACCCATGTCAACTCATGCCATTGGAGGTTATTCCTACTTCATTACATTTACTGATGATTTCTCAAGATATGGATATGTGTACTTAATGAAGTACAAGTCCGAGGCCTTTGAGAAATTCATAGAGTATAAGAATGAGGTGAAAAACCAGACTGGAAAGAGTATCAAAACTCTTCGATCAGATCGAGAAGGTGAGTACTTAAGTACAGAGTTCACTCAGTTCCTCAAGGACCATGGGATATTATCCCAATGGACACCTCCTTATACACCTCGGCTCAATGGTGTCTCTGAAAGGAGAAATCGTACATTATTAGATATGGTACGGTCCATGATGAGTTTCGCTGACCTACCCATCTCATTCTGGGGATATGCCCTAGAAACTACAGCTTACCTTCTGAACAGAGTTCCAACTAAGTCGGTAGTGTCTACACCATATGAGATGTGGAAAGGGAAGAAGCCTGATCTTAAGGTTTTTAAGATTTGGGGCTGCCCTGCACATGTTAAAAGACACAACCCCGATAAGTTAGAATCAAGGACAGAGCGATGCAAATTTGTGGGATACCCCAAGGAAACTTGCGGGTATTATTTCTATCATCTCGAGGACCAAAAGGTCTTTGTAGCTAAGAGAGCAGTGTTCCTTGAGAAGGAACACATTCTTGGCGGAGATAGTGGAAGAATGATAGAATTGAGCGAGGTTGGAGAACCAAGCTCAAGCACCACTCTACAGCCTGAGTCTGTTCAGGTACCTAATACACAAGTTTCAACTTTACGCAGGTCTGATAGAGTATCTCATCCTCCTGAGAGATATGTGGGACATATTAGAGGAGATGATGTAGAGGATATTGATTCTCAAACCTACGAGGAGGCTATTATGAGTATAGACTCCGGGAAGTGGCAAGAAGCAATGAATTCTGAGATGGATTCTATGTACTCTAATAAAGTTTGGAACCTAGTTGATGCGCCCGAAGGTATTGTACCCATCGGTTGCAAGTGGATCTTTAAGAAAAAGATCAGAGTAGATGGAAAGGTAGAGATTTATAAAGTAAGGCTAGTGGCTAAGGGGTATCGTCAAATGCAAGGTGTTGACTATGACGAAACCTTCTCACCCGTAGCAATGCTAAAATCCATCAGAATTCTATTGGCTATTGCAGCACACTATGATTATGAGATCTGGCAGATGGATGTGAAAACCGCATTCCTCAATGGGAACCTCAAGGAGGAGGTGTATATGATGCAACCTGAGGGATACGTGTCCAAGAACTGTCTAGATAAGGTGTGTAGGTTGCTTAGATCCATTTATGGATTAAAGCAAGCTTCCCGAAGTTGGAACATAAGATTTGATGAGACAATCAGATCTTATGACTTTGTTAAGAACGAAGATGAGCCTTGTGTATACAGAAAGGTAAGTGGGAGCGCTATCACCTTTTTGGTGTTATATGTGGATGACATCCTGATCATTGGGAATGACGTAGGAATGCTATCCACGGTAAAGGCTTGGTTATCTAGACACTTCTTCATGAAGGACTTAGGGGAAGCATCCTATATTTTGGGGATTAGAATCTATAGAGATAGATCCAAGAGGATGCTTGGCTTGTCCCAGTCCAGGTACATAGAAACCATTATCAAAAGGTTTGGCATGGAAAATTCCAAGAGAGGTCTCATACCGATGAGACATGGGATATCGCTTTCTACGAGTATGTCCCCAAAGACTCCAGAAGAAATGGCGAACATGGATATGATACCTTATGCCTCAACAATAGGGTCTATCATGTATGTCATGCTATATACTAGGCCTGATATAGCGCATGCTCTGAGTGTCACGAGCAGGTATCAAGCGGATCCAGGCTTGGAGCACTGGAAAGCAGTAAAGTGTATCCTTAAGTACTTGAGAAGAACTAAGGATCTTTTACTAGTATATGGAGGTAATAGCCTTAAGGTTGAAGGCTATACTGACTAAAGTTTTTAGTCTGATGTCGATGATAGCAAGTCGAATTCAGGGTATGTGTACACCTTGAATAGAGGAGCAGTGTGCTGGAAGAGTTCCAAGCAAGATACCACTACTGACTCGACCACAGAGGCGGAGTATATTTCTGCATCAGATGCAGCAAAGGAGGGAGTTTGGGTGAAGAAGTTCATCACAGATTTGGGAGTCGTGCCGGGTAGCAAAGAGTCGATCTCCCTATATTGCGACAACAACGGGGCGATTGCTCAAGCAGAGGATCCTAGGTCTCATCAGAAATCTAAGCATGTTCTGAGGAGGTTCCACTTTATCAGAGAGATCGTGACCCGAGGAGATGTAGTAGTGGAAAGAGTTCCATCCGAAGATAACATTGCAGATCCACTAACAAAACCGTTGTCTCATATTTGTTTTGAGCGTCACAGGGGTTTGATGGGGATCAGACACATAGGTGATTGGCTTTAGGTCAAGTGGGAGATTGCTAGTCATAGGTGCCCAGCAAGCCAATCACGTGAGTGATGGCACATGTGACTTAATATAGAATCTTTTTGCTTATTATATTTTGGCATATATCACTTTATATAAATGCATATATATATTGTGATGTCCTTGAATTTGTGCAATGGGAATCGGATCGTGATGAGATCACGATAGTGAGATCGATTCATCTTTAAACATCCTAAATAATCCCGGTCATAGCTTACTCGAGAGGGATATCGTGATAAACGGACAGACTGGTGTGCTGTATACCCATCCATATGATGGATGCAGCTGGTCTCATAGCTGCTTATGTAGAGACACTAGGGATACAGTACAGGTGCTCATTGGAGAATGAGTTCACTGATTGATCCGCTTACGGAATGCTAGATGGTTGATGATGCCTTATTGTTAGACAGGGATTCCGTAGTCCTAGTGGTGTATCTGATCCTTAGACTTGAGACACCAAGGATGTCCTATATGAGTGCTCCACTCTTTGATACCAGACTTATAGGTTTGGCTGTCCCAGATCTAGTACAGTTGGTCATTGGGAGTGGTAGTCGACTTTACGAGGGCTATTGAGTGTCGATAGAGGATCATCCACTCTCAGCGTCATGAGAGGAATATCCCATGTGTTCTTGCTCAGACAAATCCCCCGCCAGTGGTCATTGGGTTGAGAGAGAAAGAGTTCTCGGGAGAATCCGATTAGAGCGAGACTTCGAGAAGAAACCGTGTGGGTTTGACAACACCATGCTCGATATCGGTCTCCGGTATATTAGATGGATGAGGGACTATAGGTACCACACGGTGGCGAGGACAAACAGGGTCCAATGGATTGGATTCCCCCAGATCGTCTAGGGACTACTGGCGTAGTGGCCTGAAATACGTCCATAGTCGATGAGTCGAGTGAATTATCACAGAGATAATAATTCACCGAGTTAGAAGGAGTTTCGACGGTATGACTCACGGCCCATTTCGATATTGGGCCTAGAGGGGGTCACACACATATGGTAGACATTGCGATGAATAGAGGTTCAGGATATGAGATATCCGACGGAGACCCTTGTCTTATTGGATGCAGATCCAATACCCACTAGTGGAGGACCCATTAGGGTTTTGTGGGGACCCTATAAATAGGAGGGATTGAGCCCTATGGGCCAGAGAGCTTTTGTTTGCCTTTTCCTATTCTCCTCTCCATCTCCACCTCGAGTAGGTCTGGAGTTTTGAGGAGTGTCGCATAACCCCCTACTGTGGATCACCGCTAGAGAGGAGGACGCTTGACCTCCTTCATCCTCTCCTAAGGATCTGCAAGGAAACAGGGATATACGATCTCCCTAGGTAACACAATCTACTCTATACGCAGTTTCATGTTTCGCGGATTTTTACGTACCAATCTTCGCACGACGACGAACATCTCTTTGGGAATCGGGGATTTTATTTTTCTTGTTCTTCTGCTGCGCATATGATGTCGCCCCCAAGGATTTCCCAACAAGATGGATAAGGGGCTATAGGTACATAGTAACTAAGGACAGATAGGTCCAATGAATTGGATTCCATTGTATCGTATGGGGAATGAGGCGTCGTAGCCTAGTACGTCAGTAGTCGATGAGTCGAGGGAATTATTATGAAGATAATAATTCATTGAGCCAGAGAGAGTTCTGACAAGTATTACTTATAGCTAAATCGATATTGGGCCTAGAGGGTCATATACATATGGTAGGCGTTGCGATGAGTAGAGGTTCAAATATGAGATATTCGTCGGAGCCCTTATCTTATTGGATATCCAATAAGCCCCTAAATTATTGGATCCTATGGATGAGATCTAATAAGAGCCAATGGGAGATTATTGGATAAAGATCCACTAATCTAAAAGCTTGGGTAATTAAATAGAGATCTAATACCCAATAGGGCAGATTCATTAGGGTTAAGTTGATAGAGGACCTATATAAATATGAGGGAACTAATAGTTCATAGGCTAGAGCTTTTTAGTTGCCTCTTCAATTCTCCTCCCTCTCTCCACCTCAGAGCAGGTCTAGAGTTTTGAGGAGTGTCATCGCAATCTTATTGTGTAGATCACTGCTAGAGAGGAGGGCACTTGACCTCCTCCACCCTCTCCTAAAGATATGTAGGGATTCAGGGATATACGATCTCCCTATGTAACACAATTTTTAATATACGCAGTTTTCTATTTCATGGATTTGCATACCAATCTTTGCACGATGACGAACACATCTTTAAGAATTATAGATTTTGTTTTTATGTTCTTCCACTGCGCATGTGATGTCGCCCCTAGATTTCCCAACAATTAGAACTAGGTTGTTTGTATGAAATATTAGATTTTAAACTACGTGAGTTATATTTTAGAAAGACTTTTGACGACAAAATTGTTGACGCAAAATGCGAGAAAGGACAGCAACTGTTGCTGCCCTCGTAGATTGGCCAAAGGCTACTTGCAGACTTTGCTGAGAGCTCCCTTGCTCTCGGCCTAGCCACTTACAATAGGCCACCTATGGGAAAGGGGCCATAGGAGGCCAGCGGCCTTCTGCATGCAGTGATTGTAGGGAAATCTAAGGGCGACATCATATGCGTAGCGGAGGAACAGAAAATAAAAATCCCAAATTTTTCAAAAAGGTTTTCATCGTCATATGAAGATTGGTGCGTAAAAATCCCAAATCCCAAACAACTAGGATGCTCTAACCTATGGGTCTTTGGTTCCCTCATATTTATAGAGGCTCCCAATTAACTTAATCCTAATGGATCTTGCCCTATTGGGTACTAGATCTCCATCCATTTACCCAAGCTTTTTAGATTAGTGGGTCTCTACCCAATAATCTCTTATTAGCTCTTAGTGGATCTCATTTATGAGATCCAATAATTTAGGGGCTTATTGGATATCCAACAAGATATGGGCTCTGGTGGATATCTCATATCCGAACCTCTTCTTGTCATAACGCCTACTATATGTGTATGACCCTCTAGGCCTAATATCGAGCTAGCCGTGAGTCATACCTATTAGAACTCCTTTTGGCTCAGTGAATTATTATCTCCATAATAATTCACTTGACTCATCAATTACGAATGTACTAGGCCACTACGTCGTAGTCCCTAAATGATACAAGGGAATTCAATCCTTTGAATTTATCTATCCTCAGTTATTATAAACGTATAGTCCCTTATCCATCTAATATCCTAGATACCGTATATCGGGCATGGTGCTATTAGGCTTATATAGTTTCTCCTCTAGTCTCACTCTAATCGGATTCTCTTGGAGAACTCTTTCTCTCCCAATCCAAATGACCTTGACTAAGGATTTATCTGAGCAAGAACACACATGATATTCCTCTTATGATACCGAGAGCGAATGATCCTTTATCGATATTCAATAGCCCTCATAAGGTTGGCTGCTACTCCCAATAACTAGTTGTATTAGATTTGAAACTTTCAAACCTATAAGTCTAGTATTAAAAAGTGGAGTACTTATACAGGACAGTCTTGGTGTCTCAAGTCTAAGGGCCAGGTATACTACTAGGATGACGAAATTACTGTCTAATAATGAGGTATCATCAACCATCCAACATTTCATAAGCGGATCAATCAGTAAACTCATTCTACAATGAGTAATTATACTGTATCCCTAGTGTTCCAACACGAGCAGCTATGAGACTAGTTACCTCCATCATATGGACAAGTATACAGTATACCAGTCTGTCCGGTTATCTCGATGTTCCTCTCGAGTAACCTATAATCAGGATTATTTTGGGTTTGTATTTAAAGGTGAATCAGGTTTATTATCGTAATCTCATCATGATCCAAATCTCATTGCATATATATATATATATATATATATATATATATATATATATATATATAGTAAGGCTTAGATCAAATAGGAAATAGAGGTATCTGATAGATAGTTATCTATCTTGATGATATATTTTGATGTCTTTTGCTTATGAAAAAGGGTAACAAACAATAGGTCTTAGTACTCCTACATGTTCCATTGGGATAGGAGTATTCCTTTGCTATTTCATTTTCCGAGGAAAGGTTTGTGTATTGTATTTATGCTTAATGCTTCCCGGTTCTACCAGAAATCTTATAATCTTGTTACGAGTAGATTCATTAGATTAGTTCATCAATAGCCTTAAGTTAAGTCAGAATTCCATTTTGACTCTGCGCCATTGATTCCACTATGATTATTGATCAATAATGGAATAATTCCTTCATGGAGATAGGAGACATAATTTATATGGATATAGTAAGTCTCGCTTGGGCTGCTTTAATGGTAGTCTTTACATTTTCCCTCTCACTTGTAGAATGGGGAAGGAGTGGACTCTAGGGGTACTACTAATCAAGTAATCAATTGAGTAATTAAATTCTATCAATTTTTAATTGATCGTTTTGCAAAGCTTTAAAAAAAGAATGTCTCTGTTTCAAAATTATACTGATATACAGTAATGAATAAGAAAATAAAATAATGAATAATAACCATTCGATCAAAGAATGAATGATTACTATAGTTGTATTTCGAAACCTAAATCTACGCATGATAGGAAATTTTTTCCAACCAATTTTTTCCTAAATATTCTATTTTGATAAACCAACACTTACCTGAATTATGGATATTACAAAAAGAAAAAATCTTAAATTGGTTTTTTCTTTTTTTCTTTATTTGTTTCCCTCTTTCTTTACTTTTACTGTTCTAGGAGAAGAGAAAGCCGTTCTGCTATTCTAATTATATTAGATTATGACAATACATACTTTCTATTGGAAATGACTACTTGTTGTCTAAAGAGGTTCTATACATAGATCTTTCTTCCGTTGAGCGATTCACATATCGCGCATTTCACCTTTTTTTTAGACTCCTAGAGATTTTTTTATGCTTTTTTTTTACTCATCTCATGCCATGTTTAAGCATAAAAAATTGGGAAGGTCTACTCTATTAATCTACTTATATATATATATATATATATATATATATATATATATATATATATATATATATATATATATAATGTGAGAGAATGTCATAATAATAATAAGCAAAAAGACTACATGTCAAGTAACACGTGGCATCACTCACGTGATTAGTTTGTAGGGTACTTATGACTAGCAATCTCTCACTTACCTAAAGCCAATCACCTATGTGTATGATCCCCATTAGACTCTTGTGATACTCAAAGATAATTTGAAACAACGACTTTGTTAGTGGATCTGCGATGTTATCTTTGGATAGGACTCTTTCCACTACTACATCTCTTTGGGCAATGATCTCTCTAATAAGTCGGAACCTCCTCAAAACACTTTTGATGAGACCTAGTTCTCTTATTTAAGCAATCGCCTCATAGTTGTCGCAATATAAGGGAATTGGCTCCTCACTACCTAGAACGACTCCTAGATCTATCATGAATTTCTTCATCCAAACTCTTTCCTTTTCTACCTCTATCACAGTAATGTACACCATCTCTATAGTTGAGTCAACAGTAGTGTCTTGCTTGAAACTCTTCCAATATATTGTTCCTTCATTCAAGGTAAACACATACCCTGAATTATATTTGCTATCATCGACATCGGATTGGAAGCTCGAGTCTTGTAGCCCTCAACCCTAAGGCTACTTCCTTCATATACTAGTAAAAGATCCTTAGTCCTTCTCAAGTACTTAAGGATACACTTTACTACTTTCTAGTGCTCCAAGCCTGGATCCGCTTGATACTTGCTTGTGACACTCAAAGCATGTGCTATATCAGGCTTGGTATACAACATAGCATACATGATAGATCCTATTGTCGATGCATAGGGTATCCTATCTATGTTTGCCCTTTCTTCAGGAGTCTTTGGGGATATACTTCTAGAAAGTGATATCTCATGTCTCATTGGTATAAGTATTCTCTTGAAATTTTTCATGCCCAACCTTTTGACAATGATATCTATATACCTAGATTAGGACAAGCCAAGCATCATCTTGATCTATCTCTAAAGATCTGAATCCCCAATATATATGATGCTTCCCATAAGTCCTTCATGGAGAAGTGTTTAGATAACTAAGTCTTTACTGTGAAGCACATCTTTGTGTCATTCTCAATGATTAGGATGTCATCCACATATAACACCAAGAAGGTAATAGCGCTTTCATTTACCTTCCTCTATATACAAGGCTCATCTTCGTTTTTAACGAAGTCATAAGATCTAATCATCTCACCAAATCTTATGTTCTACTTACGGAGAGCTTGCTTCAGTCCATAGATGGACTTAAGAAATCTACACACCTTATCTGGACTATTCTTGGACACGAATCCCTTAGGCTATATGATATACACCTCCTCCTCGAGGTTGTTATTAAGAAACGTGATTTTCACGTCTATCTGCTAAATCTCATAATCATTGTGTGCTGCATTAGCCAATAAAATTTAGATGAATTTTACTATAGCTACGGGTGAGAAGGTTTTGTCATTGTCAACACATTGCTTTTGACGATACCCCTTAGCCACTAACCTTGCTTTATAGGTTTCTATTTTTCCATCTACTCCGATCTTCTTCTTGAAGATGCACTTACAACCAATGGATATAATATCCTCAAATGCATTAACAAGGTTTCAAACCTTATTGGAGTACATGGAATTCATCTTAGAATTCATGTCCTCTTGCCACTTCCCGGAGTCTATACTCGTAATAGACTCCTCGTAGGTTTGAGGATTAATATCCTCAATATTCTCTCCTTTGATATATCTCACATATCTCTAAGAAGGATGGGGTACTCTACCGGACCTATGTAAAGTCGGAACTTGTGTGCTAGGTAATTGAACTTGTTTTCTGTAGGAAAATCTAGGGGCGACATCACATGCGCAATGTAAGAACAAAAAATAAAAATCCTAAATTTTCCAAAAGGTGTTCATCATTGTGTAAAGATTTATGCGCAAAATTAGCGAAACTAAAAAGCACGCGTGAGATAGTTATGTTACCTAGGGAGATCATATATCCCCGAATCCTTGCAAATCTATAGAAGTCGATGAATGAGGTCAAGCATCATCCTCTCTAGCGATGATCCATACAGTAGGGCTGCAACAATACTCCTTAAATCTTGGCATACTATTTAAGGAAGAGAAGGGGAGAGGAGATAGGAGGTGACAACTTAGAAGCCCTAGCCTATGGGCATTTAGTTCCCTCTTATTTATAGATAAACCTAATTAACTCTAATGGATCCAGTTCTATTGGGTATTGGATCTTCATCTAATTATTCAAGCCTCTTTGATTAATAAGTCTTTACCCAATAATATCTTATTAGCTCTTATTGGATCTAATATATGAGATCCAATCATTCAAGGACTTATTGAATATTCAATAAGAGGGCTTTAGCGGAGATCTCATATTCGAACCTCTTTTGTACTACTTCATATGATAAACTGATTCAATTCCTCAGTTATAATATTTTTAAATAAGTTTACAGTTTTTAAAAATTATTATAAATATGTAAAAGTATTTTAACTATATCAAAAGTTTTTTTTTTTAATCTTAAGTCAATTTACTTTAGTTATAATAGCTTTTAAATAGATTTACATGAGGATGTTTGGGTGAAAATTTGTTCTGTATTATGTTGAGAGTATTCTGAAAATTATAAAAAGGTGAGAATATTCCACAAAAAAAAGTGTCTTATATGCAAAATCGTCCCAAATAAAAATATCAAGAAAAGACGTTTCCTTTTCAATATTCCATTCTGAATTCATGTTGTTTAAAGCATCCACCAACGAAGTTGACACGTATCACGTAAAATCCTCTACGCAGCCCCCTATGCAGACGGCCACGTTTCGATCCACCCGCCGTCTCTCTCTCTCTCTCTTTCCAGTCTACCTCCGTTCCTCCATCGGAAGCGACAAGGAAACCTCGGTGGGATGCTCGCTCGCGTTTCCGCCATGGTGAAGCTCGCGACCGCTCGGGAGAGCCGCACCTACGGCCACCTCGCCGGCCGCAATCGTTTGGAGTACATCAACGCCGGATTGTACCTCCTGGCCCCCGTCCTCCTCGTCGGCGGCTTCACGGCCCAGCTCTCCGCCGCCCCAGCCTTCGCAAGGCCGGCCTCGCCCTCGCCCTCATCGGCCTCGCGCTCGTCCTCGTCGTCAACGCTCATGACCTCGTCGCGCACTTGGCCGGCGTCGACTTCTGCCTCTCCCTGGTGGAGTTCGACGTGCAGCTGGCGCTGGTGGAGTTCTCCGTACCGCTGGCGCACATTGTCGGCACCATCTTGAACTTCATCGGCATACTGTTCTTTTTTATCAAGAAAAAGAAAGAAGCTCTTGAACTTTTATCAAGAAAAAGAAGAAGCTCTTGAACTTCATCGGCATACTGTTCTTTTTTATGCTGGTAGATCATAATTAAAAGAAAAAAAAGAAGAAGAAGATGATGATGATGATGATGATAGAACTAGCTCCAGGAAATTTACCAAAGGATAATTTTGACAACACGATAAAAATAATAAAGCGGAAAAAATAAAAGCGACAAGAACACCAGATTTACGTGGTTCGATCAATTAACCTTGACCTACATCCACGGACGAAAGAGGAGCAAATCACTACTATAAAAGAGACTATTACAAATGCCTCAGGAAGATGTTCCTAGGCCATAAAACACCCAAAAAATACTAAACAAGAAAAACCTCAACTATAAGCTCAAACTATTGAACTGAATATGGACTTAAACCCAAAACAAATACTTAGGTTTTTCTTGTGGTGCATCTGACTTCAAAGCCCAGACCCTTATTTATAGTTCCAGGAGATAACAAATATGGTTTTCCCGATGTGGGATTATGGGACTTGCCAAACTAACAAATCTCCACTTTGGCATGTCCCAACAAAACTTGCTCCACTTTCTTCATAAAAGTCCCAACGGGCAATCACCAACAATTAACACCAACCAAGTCCAAGCACTGCTTGAACTTGTAAACCGGAAGAAGCTTCGTAAGCATATCAGCAGGATTGTCCTTTGTATGAATTTTCTGAACAATGACTTCCCCTCAACAATGGTATCCTATTTGCATCCAACAATTTTCTTACCCGAAGGCGGCTTCACAAGATCCCAAGTTCTATTCCGATGGAAAGATTCAATTTCTTCATTCATCGCGATCAACCACTTAGTGGAATTATCACAAGAAACTGCATCTGAGTAGGAAGTAGGCTCACCAACTTCACTTGTTTCTTCTGCAACAAACAAAGCATATGCAACCAAATTTGCATATCTTTGTGATGGTCAACTATCTCTCTGTTGTCTATCCTTGGCTATGGAGTATTGCTCTTCTTTTGGATCATCTGCGTTAGTAGACTCGGGACCATCTACTATCATTCTTTGAGTAGAAGAGTTCGACTGAAAAGAATCAGAACTACCAATCTCAAGCTCCACCTGCTTTTGCGCACTATCATTTGTACAACTAGTAGATTCCTCTTTAGAAGATAACATAGATAATTCATCAAAAGTAACATCTCTACTGATTACAAATTTTGGGGATTTTGGATCAAAACACCATAATCTGTATCCTTTCACCCTAGAAGCGTACCCAAGGAAAATGCACTTTTTCGCTCGAGGCTCTAATTTTCCTTCATTTAATACATATATGCTGGACACCCAAAAATTTTTAAATCAGAGTAATCAGCAGGAGTACCTGACCAAACTTCTTCCGGAGTTTTAAAATTAAGTGCTGCAGAAGGAGCGCGATTGACAACATAACAAGCCATATTAATTGCCTCTACCCAAAAGTGCTAGTCATAGGTGCCCAGCAAGCCAATCACGTGAGTGATGGCACGTGTGACTTGATACAGAATCTTTTTGCTTATTATATTTTAGCGTATATCACTTTATAACTATTGCATAAATGCATATATAAATATATATATATTGTGATGTCCTTAGATTTGTGCAATGGGAATCGGATCGTGATGAGATCACGATAATGAGATTGATTCACCTTTAAACACATATCCTAAATAATCCCGGTCATAGGTTACTCGAGAGGGACATCGTGATAACCGGATAGACCGGTGTCTTTGTATACCGATCCATATGATGGACGCTGGCTGGTCTCATAGCTTTCGTGTAGGGACACTAGGGATACAAGACAGTGCTCATTGGAGAATGAGTTCACTGATTGATCCGCTTACGGAATCTTTGGATGGTTGATTATGCCTTATTGTCGACAAATGACGATTAGTAGTCTTAGTGGTGTATCTCGGTCATTAGACTTGAGACACCAAGGATGTCTGTATGAGTGCTCCACTCTTTGATATTAGACTTATAGGTTTGTTTGTCCCCGGATCTAGTACAAATTGGTCATTGGGAGTGGTAGTCGACCTTACGAGGGCTATTGAGT
Source organism: Musa schizocarpa (assembly GCA_900464855.2). Lineage (NCBI taxonomy): Eukaryota > Viridiplantae > Streptophyta > Magnoliopsida > Zingiberales > Musaceae > Musa > Musa schizocarpa. The sequence continues at coordinate 14,489,057 of LS990924.1, read as the reverse complement.
GTCGATAGAGGATCATCCACTCTCGGCGTCATGAGAGGAATATCCCATGTGTTCTTGCTCGGACAAATCCACGGCCGGGGTCATTGGGTTGAGAGAGAAAGAGTTCTGGGAGAATCCGATTAGAGCGAGACTTCGAGTAGAAACCGTATGGGGGTCGACGACAACACCATGCTTTCGATATCGGTCTCGGGATATTAGATGGATGAGGGACTATAGGTACATGGTAACTAAGGGACAGACAGGTCCAATGGATTGGATCCCCCCCAGATCGATCACGGGGACTACTGGCGTAGTGGCCTAATGCGTAAGTAGTCGATGAGTCGAGTGAATTATTACTGAGAGATAATAATTCTTTGAAAGTTAGAAGGAGTTTCGACGGGTATGACTCACGGCCCATTTCGATATTGGGCCTAGAGGGTCACACACATATGGTAGGCATTGCGATGAGTAGAGGTTCGGATATGAGATATCCGACTTGAGCCCTTTGTCTTATTGGATGCAGATCCAATACCAACTAGGGAAGGACCCATTAGGGTTTGACAAGGATCTCTATAGATAGGAGGGATTCATGACCTCATAGGCTAGAGTCTTTGCTTGCCTTTCCTATTCTCCTCTTCCTCTCCACCTTAGAGGCCTGGAGTTTTGAGGAGGGTCCGCAACCCCTGCTGTGTGGATCACCGCCAGAGAGGAGGGCGCTTGACCTCCTTCACCCTCTCCTATGGATCTAAGGAAACAGGGGATATACGATCTCCCTAGGTAACACAATCTCTATCTGCAGTTTTGTGTTTTATGGATTTTTTGTGCACCAATCTTCGCATACGACGACGAACATCTTTTTGGGAATCGAGGATTTTTTTTGTTTTCTTGTTCTTCCGCTTAGCGATATGATGTCGCCCCCTTGATTTCCCAACGGTGGTATCGAGCCGGGTTGTTCGATGCGAATGATTGGTTTTGAGCTGCGTGTGTTGTGTTTAGGAAGAATATTGGCGTCAAAATCGTTGACGCTGAAAGCGAGGAAGGGCAGCAACAATTGCTGCCCTCGATCTGCATGCTGCGGACCACTGCGGCGGCGCCCTTGGCCATGACCCAGGCACCACCACAAATACGGGCGGATGCTATGCCGTACTACCACCGGCAATGGCCGTGATTTAAAAGAAGCTACGGTGGACGGGCGGTAGCCCGCCGAGAGGCGCCATGCTGACCGTGACGGGCAGAGGCGGTGGCAAGGTTTTAGGGGCAGCGGCACCGCCAGGGGCGGCGCCTGGGTCATTGCTCCCACTAGCAAAACCCGCAGGGCGGCCGCCAGCCCAGGGCGGCACCGCCCATGAGCACTACTCGCTGGCAGAACCGCCTGAGGCGGGCGAGGCGGCACGCCCGGGGGCACCCCTGCGGCAAGCGGGCAGGCGTGCCGTGTAAGCGAGGGCACGCCCTCGCCCTCGCCCTCCCGCGTAGGCCGCCCGCCAGTGGTGGTGGGCGGCGGAAAGAAGAAGCAGAGGGAATTAGGGTTTTGGCAAAAAGGACAGTTTTGCCCCTGTGAATTTGAGAAATTTCAGTTTCTGTCTTTTATCCAAATTACGAAAATACCCTTAGGAATTGAGAAATTCCCTACATGTCCCTGATTTCAGAAAAATATTAATTAATTAAAAGGTTTAGTTGATTATTATTTTTATTATTATCTAGTAGTCCTACATGATGATGATTATTTATACATGTGATGTATGATGTGTGAACGGATGATAATAGACCGTGTGATGTGTATACTTGTGATTATTATTATTGAGGTCTGCGAACCTCCATTATATTTCTCGTTTATTGTCGGGCCTGCGTGCCTATGATTAAGTTGTAATCACATGAGGGGGCTTGCGGGGAGGCGTGGATCGATAAGCGGGACCCACGAGGCGGACGATCGTGATGCATGGAGATACATCAAGATGTCGACCGGGCAAACGAGGGGCGAGATGGACAATCACAAGGGCATGGAGATGCACCGTTGCACACATAGATCTTGTTGTGAGTGATTAGGCCTACTGGCTTGGGCCTAATCATATTAGGCTGTGGTCCATGATCATCTGATGTGATTGCTTATACACATGCTAGATATGTATATATATTTACATGCGATGTAGATATATATTAAATATGTATATGTGTGACATGTCATATTAGGAGACCAAATTATAGAAACATCTCTCGATAATATTAAGTCGGTAAACGTGAGGCAATTAGATTGACCCACGTGGCCTTCCATCGTTTTGAGTAGGAACCGATTTTCGGTGTAGGTTGAGTTGGTCGAGTCCCTCGAGACTCACCTATATTGCGATTTGCTATCTTGCTTACGACATAGAGATGTCACCGGTGACCTGAGGACATGGTATGCTTGGTCAAGTCCCTCGAGGGTATATCATCAAATCAGACTCATCTTGTAACGAAGGTGTTGACTTAACCGAGCATCATGGTTGGTCGAGTCCCTCGAGGCCATGGTGATTCGGAGGACGAATAGGATGGGAATCACAAGGAGTTGTGATCGGCAAGAGTTGCCTACCTTTTAGGCTTAGTGTGATTGGTCGAGTCCCTCGAGGTTACACCAAGACGGCGATTGGATCCGATCCCCACTAGAAGTCTGTTTGGAGACTTCCGTTTCATATCTTTGAGGGTGTCGCGTGACTCGTTAGTAAAATAGTGGGAGCATATTAAGATAGAAGTCCATATCTTGATAGTTTATTTCTTGCAAAATCTGCATGTTATTCATTTACGCTACATCTTTATTTTGAGAAAATGTCGCTTTCAAATCCCTTACGTGGCATACTTGATGTCAACCGTCTTCTTGGTCCAAATTATATGGATTGGCTCAGAAACTTGAGAATTGTTCTCAAATGAGGAGAAAAATCGTGTACGCCTTGATATAGTGATGCCTACGCCTGAAGAAGGGGCAAGCGAGGATGAGATCGCTTCGCCACGTGAAGTACATTGATGACTCCACTCTTGCTCAGTGCTATATGTTGGGCTCTATGACTCCACAGAGTTACTGAGACAACATGAAAAGATGGATGCAGATCCATTCTCCTACATGTCCCAAAAATTATTTGAGGAATAGGGGGAAGGACTCAACGATATGAGATATCTAAGAGCATTTTCCACGCTAGGATGGTGAGGGGACACGGTTGAGAACCATGTCCTAAATATGATTAAGTGGATAGAGAAACTCACGGGTCTAGGAATGGTCCTAGAGGATAACTTGTGTGTGGACATTGTGCTTCAAGTCCCTACCGATTCCTTTTCACAGTTCATAATGAATTTTAATATGAACAAGCTTGAGGTGACTCTCCAGAACTCCTCAATATGTTGAGGGAGGCAAAGAGTACTATTAAGAAAGAGAAGCCAGTTCTCTACACTGGTGAGACCAAAAAGAAAAGGAAAGTAGAAAGGTCCCTTAAGAAGGGAAAGGGCAAGGGCAAACAAGGTAAAGCAAAGGTTGCTAAGAAAGACCCAGCAAAGGACCAAGGCCAGTGCTTCCACTGTGGTAAAGATGGGCATTGGAAGAGAAACTGCAAAGAGTACCTACAGAGAAAGGGCTAAAAACAAAAGCTTGATTAAGCTTCGGTACATTCATGATCGGTCTCCATTTGTGGACTCTTATGATAACACATGGGTATTGGATCTTGGTAGTGCTTATCATATATGCAATTCGTTGCGAGGTTCTAGCAAGGCCTAGGAGACTACTGAGAGAGACGAGATGGACCTTAAGATGGGTAATGGTGCAAAAAGTTATCAGTATTATTTTGTTGGCGAGGTCGCCCTACATCCGCCTAGTGGAGCTTTTATTGCATTAGATGCATGTTATTTTGTTCCTTCTATTATCAAAAACATTATCTCCATTTCATGTTTAACAGTTAGTGGATATAAATTTGTTTTTGAGAACAATGGTTGTTCGATATTATTAGATGATAAGATCATCACGAAAGGAACTTTGCATAATGGTTTATTTATGTTAGACACCACTCCACATATCATGAATGTAAATATGTCCAAAAGGAAACGAGATGAGTTGAACAGTGAATACCTGTGGCATTGTAGGCTAGGTCACATCCATGAAAGAAGGATTCAAAAGTTGCTAAATGATGGATATCTAGATCCATTCGATATGTGTCATATGCGACTTGTGAGCCTTGCATTCGTGGAAAACTGACCAAATCTCCATTTAGTAGAACTGGAGAGAGAGCCAATGAGTTGTTGGAACTCATACATAGTGATGTATGTGGACCCATGTCAACTCATGCCATTAGAGGTTACTCCTACTTCATTACATTTACTGATGATTTCTCAAGGTATGGATATGTGTACTTAATGAAGTACAAGTCTGAGGCCTTTGAGAAATTCAGAGAGTATAAGAATGAGGTGGAGAACCGTGACTGGAAAAGAGTATCAAAACTCTTGATCGGATCGAGGAGGTGAATACTTAAGTACAGAGTTTACTCGGTTCCTCAAAGACCATGGGATATTATCCCAATGGACACCTCCTTATACACCTCAGCTCAATGGTGTCTGAAAGGAGAAATCGTACATTATTAGATATGGTACGGTCCATGATGAGTTTTCACTGACCTACCCATCTCATTACGGGGATATGCCCTAGAAACCCATGACTTACCTTCCGAGCAGGGGTTCCAACTAAGTCGGTAGTGTCTACACCATATGAGATATGGAAAGGGGAAGAAGCCTGATCTTAAGGTTGTTAAGATATGGGGCTGCCCTGCCCATGTTAGAAGACACAACCCCGATAAGTTAGAATGAAGGACAGAGGGATGCAAATTTGTGGGATACCCCAAGGAAACTTGTGGGTATTATTTCTATCATCTCGAGGACCAAAAGGTCTTTGTAGCTAAGAGAGCAGTGTTCCTTGAGAAGGAACACATTCTTGACGGAGACAGTGGGAGAATGATAGAATTGAGCGAGGTTGGAGAACCAAGCTCAAGCACCACTCTGACCCCGAGTCCGTTCTCAAGTACCTAATACACAAGTATCAACTTTATGCAGTGTCCGATAGAGTATCCCATCCTCTGAGAAATATGTGGGACATATTAGAGCAGGAGGATGTAGAGGATATTGATCCTCAGGACCCACGAGGAGGCTATTATGAGTATAGACTCGGGGAAGTGGAAAAAAGCCATGAATCCGAGATGGATTCTATGTACTCCAATAAGGTTTGGAACCTAGTTGATGCAAGAAGGTATTGTATCCATCGGTTTGCAAGTGGATCTTTAAGAAAAAGATCGGAGTAGATGGAAAGGTAGAGACCTATAAAGCAAGGCTAGTGGCTAAGGGGTATCGTCAAAGGCAAGGTGTTGACTACTGACGAAACTTTCTCACCAGTAGCAATGCTAAAATCCATCGAAATTCTATTGGCTATTGCAAAAGCACACTATGATTATGAGATCCGGCGGATGGATGTGAAAACCGCATTCCTCAGCGGGAACCTCGAGGAGGAGGTGTATATGATGCAACCCGAGGGATTCGTGTCCAAAAACTGCCCGGATAAGGTGTGTAGGTTGCTTAGATCCATTTATGGACTAAAGCAAGCTTCAGAAGTTGGAACATAAGATTTGATGAGGCAATCAGATCTTATGACTTAGATTAGAACGAAGATGAGCCTTGTGTATCAGAAAGGTAAGTGGGGCTATCACCTTTTGGTGTTATATGTGGATGACATCCTCATCATTGGGAATGACATAGGAATCTGTCCCACAAGAAAGGCTTGGTTATCTAGACACTTCTCCATGAAGGACTTAGGGGAAGCATTTTATATCTTGGGGATTAGAATCTATAGAGATAGATCCAAGAGGATGCTTGGCTTGTCCCAGTCCAAGTACATAGAAACTATTGTCCAAAAGGTTTGGCATGGAAAATTCCAAGAGAGGTCTCATACCGATGAGACATGGGATATCGCTTTATATGAGTATGTCCCCAAAGACTCCAAAAGAAAGGGCGAACATGGATATGATACCTTATGCCTCAGCAATAGGGTCTATCATGTATACCATGCTATGTACTAGGCCTGATATAGCGCATGCTTTGAGTGTCTGAAAGGTGTATCGGCGGATCCGGGCTTGGAGACTGGAAAGCAAGTAAAGTGTATCCTTAAGTACTTGAGAAGGACTAAGGATCTTTTACTAGTATATGGAGGTAATAGCCTTAAGGTTGAAGGCTACACTAACTCAAGTTTTCAGTCGATGTCGATGATAGCAAGTCGAAATTGGGGTATGTGTACACCTTGAATGGAGGAGCAAAGCAGCTTTGGAAGAGTTCCAAGCAAGATACCACTCACGATCGACCCAGAGGCGGAGTACATTGTTGCATCGATGCAGCAAAGGAGGGAGTCTGGGTGAAGAAGTTCATCAAAGATTTGGGAGTCGATACAGATAGCGACAAGTCGACGTCCTTATATTGCAACAACTATGGGGTGATTACTCAAATAAGGGAACCCGGGTCTCATCGAAGTGTTCCGAGGAGGTTCCGGCTTATAAGAAAGATCAGAACTTGAGGAGATGTAGCGGTGGAAAGAGTTCCATCCGAAGATAACATTGCAGATCCACCGACAAAGCCGTTGTCTCATTTTGTCTTTGGCGTCCTGTGGGTCCGATGGGGATGGACACATAGGTGATTGGCTTTAGGTCAAGTGGGAGATTGCTAGTCATAGGTGCCCAAAGAAGCCAATCACGGAGTGATGGCACGTGTGACTTGATACTGAGAATCTTTTTTGCTTATTATATTTTTGGCGTATATCACTTTATAACTATTGCATAAATGCATATATATATATATATATTGTGATGTCCTTGGATTTGTGCAATGGAATCGGATCGTGATGAGATCACGATAATGAGATTGATTCACCTTTAAACACATATCCTAAATAATCTCGGTCATAGGTTACTCGAGAGGGACATCGTGATAACCGGATAGACCGTGTGTCGTATACCCGTCCATATGATGGATGCAAATTGGTCTCATAGCTGCCGCCGTAGGGACACTAGGGATGATGCAGTGCTCATTGGAGAATGAGTTCCTTGATTGATCCGCCACGGAATGCTAGATGGTTGATGATGCCTTATTGTCGACAATGATTCCGTAGTCCTAGTGGTGTATCTAGTCCTTAGACTTGAGACACCAAGGATGTCTCTGTATGAGTGCTCCACTCTTTGATACCGACTTATAGGTTTTGGGCGTCCCGGATCTAGTACTGCCTGGTCATTGGGGAGTGGTAGTCCGACCTTACGAGGGCTATTGAGTGTCGATAGAGGATCATCCACTCGGCGTCATGAGAGGAATATCCCATGTGTTCTTGCTCGGACAAATCCCCGGCGGGGTCATTCGGTTGAGAGAGAAAAGAGTTCTCCGGGAGAATCCGATTAGAGCGAGACTTCGAGTAGAAACCGTGATGGGTCTGGCGACAACACCATGCTTTCGATATCACGGTCTCTAGGATATTAGATGGATGAGAGACTATAGGTACATGGTGGCGAGGCGCATGAGGTCCAATGGATTGATTCCCCAGATCGATGCGGGGACTACGGCAGTAGTGGCCTAGTATGCGTCCAGAGTCGATGAGTCGAAAGTGAATTATTACAGAGATAATAATTCACTGAGTTAGAAGGAGTTCTGATAGGTATGACTCACGGCCAGCTTGATATTGGGCCTAGAGGGTCACACACATATGGTAGGCATTGCGATGAGTAGAGGTTCGGATGTGAGATATCCGACGGAGCCCTTGTCTTATTGGATGCAGATCCAATACCCACTAGGGAAGGACCCATTAGGGTTTGACATGGGATCTCTATAAATAGGAGGGATTCATAGCCTCATAGGCTAGAGTCTTTGCTTGCCTTTCCTATTCTCCTCTCCCTCTCCACCTTAGAGGCTTGGAGTTTTGAGGAGGGTCATCGCAACCCTGCTGTGTGGATCACCGCTAGAGAGGAGGACGCTTGACCTCCTTCACCCTCTCCTAAGGATCTGCAAGGAAACAGGGATATACGATCTCCCTAGGTAACACAATCGCTATACGCAGTTTTGTGTTTTGCGGATTTTTGCGCACCAATCTTCGCACGACGACGAACATCTTTTTGGGAATCGGGGATTTTTGTTTTCTTGTTCTTCCGCTGCGCATATGATGTCGCCCCCTTGATTTCCCAACAAAAAGTCCTTTGTCAACCCTGCATTTGAGATCATACACCTTGCTCTCTCCAAAAGTGTTCTGTTCATACGTTCGGCCACACCATTTTGCTGAGGCATCATCCTAACAGTGCGATGCCGAACGATTCCTTCATTTTTGCAAAATTCATTAAAGTCACCTTCACAAAACTTCATGTCATTATCTGTTCGAAGCCGCTTAATCTGTTTACCTGTTTGCTTCTCAATCAAAGCCTTCCATTGTTTAAATGTTAGAAAAACATCATTTTTATGCTTTAAAAAATAAACCCAAACTTTCCTGGAACAATCATCAATGAAAGTCAACATATACCTGGCACCACCCTTAGACTGAACATGAGCTGGACCCCAAAGGTCTGAATGAATATAGTCAAGAGTACCTTTTGTTTTGTGAATTGTCGGAGAATTGAAGCTGACTCTTTTCTGCTTTCCAAAAACGCAGTGTTCACAAAAATCCAGTGGCCCAGTACTTTGTCCGCAAAGTAGACCCCTTTTGCTCAATATGCTCAAATTTTTTTTCGCTCATATGACCCAAACGCATATGCCATAATTTGGTGATGTCAGAATCAGACAATGATGATGACGAGACTGCAACTGATCCTGTGATAGTAGTTCCCTGCAAAATATACAAGCTACCAGACCTACAAGCTTTCATAACAACAAGGGCATTTCGAGAAACTTTCATAACTCCACCTTCAGCTGTGTATTTACACCCAAGGGCCTCTAGAGTGCCTAAAGAGATGAGATTCTTTTTTAAATCAGGAACCTGTCTAACATTAGTGAGCATCCTCACAATACCATCATGCATTTTAATTCGGATTATTCATCTACCAACAACATCACATGTTTCATTATTGCCCATCAAAACAATTCCACAATTACAAGATTCATATGTGGAAAACAAATCCCTATTAGGACACATGTGATAAGAACAACCAGAATCTAAAATCCATTCATTTTTAGACATCGTCCTATCATCAATAGCAGAGAAAATATTTTCAACATTCTCATCAGCTGTTACACTAGCTTCAACAGATTCAATAGTTTTCTCAACAAAATTTTTCTTTTGCTTTAATTTATTTTTTAATTTAAAGCAATCAGATTTAATGTGCCCTATTTTATAACAATATCTTCACTCCAAATTTCTATGTCTGGATTTAGATCTACTACTATCAAATTCCCTTTTATCTGTTCTCCCCCTAACAACTAGACCTTCGGTCTGATTCTCTCTACTTTCCCCAGTGATATCTCTGTCTATCTGCTCCTTAGATTTTAATGCAGATTTAATTTCCTGATACGAAATTGTTTCTTTTCCATAAATCATAGTATCACGGAAATACTTAAAAGATTGGGGAAGAGAACACAAAAGTAACAGGACCTTATCCTCATCATCAATTTTTGCATCTATATTCTCCAAATCCATAATCAAAGAATCAAACTTATCAAGATGTGAGAGTATAGATGTACCTTCAGTCATCCGAAGCATATACAAACTCTGCTTTAAGTAGAGACGATTCTCTACTGTCCTCTTCATATACAAGGCTTTAAGCTTGTCCCACATGCTCTTAGCCGTAGTCTCCATAGCTACCTTCTCATCAGAGAGATTTAGAATAATGCTGGATTGGGCCTTCTTATCCATACCCGCAATATCTTCCTTTGACATACCATCTGGAATGTTCTAAGTCCCCTGTAGTGCCAAATCAACTCCGTCTTGAACAAGAATGGCCTCCATCTAGTTGTCACGTGCCGAAGTTGACATTTCTGTCGAATTTCTCGACAACAATCTTTGATATTGTCATTGTTGCCAAAAGATCCTGAAACCAGGCTCTGATACCAGTTTGTTAGAGCTAACCCCAGGAAATTTACCAAAGGGTAATTTTAGCAACCCGACAAAGACAATAAAGCGGAAAGAATAAAAGCGACAAGAACACCAGATTTACGTGGTTCGGTCAATTAACCTTGACCTACATCCACGGATGAAAGAGAAGCAAATCACTACTATAAAAGAGACTATTACAAATGCCTTACGAAGATGTTCCTAGGCCATAAAACACCCGAAAAATACTAAACAAAAAAAACCTCAACTATAAGCCCAAACTATTGAACTGAGTATGGACTTAAACCCAAAGCAAACACTTAGGTTTTTCTTGTGGTGCCACTTGTGGTGCATCTGACTTCAAAGCTCAAGCCCTTATTTATAGTTCCAATAGAAGATAACAAGCCTGGTTTTCCTGATGTGGGACTATGAGACTTGCCAAACTAACAGATGATGATGGCTTTATTTTTCTTTCAATTTCAATTTTTGGTTTTCCTGTATTTTATCTTTTAGGTATCCAATTTCATGTACGTAATGAGTGTAGATGGAGAAACGCTACAGTCCGAGGCTGGAAAGCCATGCGGTCAACACACTGATATCGGGGCCAATCTTTTGGGTCATCGGTTCCATCCACAACATCTGTCAAGTCTATGAGACAGCAAATGGCCATGTCCAGATACTACAGAAGTGTGTGCAGGTTCCCTTGCTCATGGGAAGCTTGCTCTTCTTGGTCGTCGGAATCCTCAACAACCATGATACCTTCGGGTCAATCTTGATAAAAATAATAGAAGATAAGAACAATAATTGAAGAAGCTTTATTATAGAAATGAAATAGCTTTAGCTTGAATATATTAACATGTTCCCTCTCCTATTTATATAGATTAGGAGGAAGGATTTCCTCTATCATGCCCCCGCAAGATGGTGCTCCTTAAGTCCGTCGACTATTGGTCGCTGGTCGAAGGTAAGGGCAAAGCTTTGCTTTTCTCAACAGCGTTGGTCGCTGGCCAAAGGCAAGAGCGAAGCTTTACTTTTCTCACTGCTCTGATACCACGATAAAAATAATAGAATATAAGAACAATAATTGAAGAAGCTTTATTGTAGAAATGAAATAGCTTTAGCTTGAATATATTAACATGTTCCCTCTCCTATTTATAGAGGAAGGATTTCTCTCAACAGAATAAACATAATAGAAAGATTTCCTCGTATAATTGGGGAAATCTTATCTTCTATCAAATCCACACAACTTCCAAGATCATGGTAAGTAGTAGCAGATTAATTCCATTCCAACTCATCGATCTCATGTCTTCTCTTTGATTTGTGTGGGTAAAACATGCTTGCAGGGGAAGAGTTGGGTTTGGTTGTGCCTGTCGGGGAGTTGTCTGTTCTTTGTGGGGGTATTGCTGAACGTGGTGAAAGTGTCCAAGATGCAGCGGAGGGATGGGGTGAGGCTTGAGAAGCTGCGAGGCAGCGCGCACGAGAGCTCGGCCAGACGAAGGGAGGGTCAGCTTCCACTGATCCTGGAGAGCAGCAGAAGGAAGAAAGCAGAGGAGGTTACGCCGGTAGTGCGAATCCCTGCATCAACTCCTCCGCATTACAAGGCGATGCCCTAATCGGAAGCCAAGCTCGAACACCGTTTGAATTGGATTGATTAGCCTTTGGATGTGATTGAGGAATGTTGTGGATTCGTTTATGAATCGATGGTTGTCCAGTTTGGCTCTCTCTCTCTCTCTCTCTCTCTCTCTCTCTCTCTCTCTCTCTCTCTCTCTGTGTTGTGCAGGCTCTTCGCGGCGCCCAACTAATACTGCAACGCCCTTGCACCACGTAGTTTACGCCATCCGCTTACTTTGCATGACACCACTCTTTTGCATGCGGTGGAGCATTCACGGGGCTATATATGCCTGCAGAAGCTTCCTAAATCATACCACCCTTCGTCTTCTCCAGCTATCTTGAGCGCCATGGCTCGCCTTCTCGTTCTTCTCGCGGTCATCGCCGCCGTCTGGGTAGGGGCTCTCGCAGCGATCCTGCCGTGCGAGAGGATGACGCAGATGATCGTACCCTGCGCTCCGTACTTGACGAGCCATGTGGCCGTTCCGGGAGTCGGGTGCTGCAAAGGCGTGCGCGCCCTGCCGGGGATCGCCCAGACCCACAAGGACCGGGTGGTCATCTGCAAATGCCTCAAGATCGTCGCCGGCCACTTCCCCGGGATCGACAACAAGCGTGCCATGGGTCTCCCGCGCCTGTGCGGCGTCCGCCTCAACTTCTCCTTCTCCCCCTCCACCGACTGCGACAAAGTGAGACCCTTCCTCTCTTCACCAGCGGTACTCGAGGTCACATCATCGTTACATGGCTCTTTTCCCACTTGCAGACTCGCAGCAGCTGAGGGACTCGAGAACCATCTGCATTAGATCTTACGGAGGTCTTCATGAACGACATGTCTAAAGCCAGTAGTCACATGTAGTCAGTGGAGGATCTCTTCAATCTGATACCACTTCACTTCTTAATGGAGATCTTCTAAAAATCTTTGCATGAACTCCAATCCTTCAGCTCCATATGTGAATCAGATACTATTTTATTTGGGTCAAAAGGTTATTATAATTCATTAAGCTGGGGTTTGGTCCTTCCAAAGATGAAGGGGTCCAGTAGACATATAATGGATAATAACCATAATTATTGATATTATATAAAAAAAAATATTTAATGATTTTTCTTTTTTGATTTATTTTACTCATTCTTTATTTTTATTTCACTGTTCTAAGAGAAGACAAAAACCATTCCACTATATATATATATATATATATATATATATATATATATATATATATATATATATATATATATATATATATATATATATATATATATATATATATTATTGGCCATAGATGGATATATTCCTAAAAATGAGATCTCAAGAACTTACTGCTGGAGCAGTAGTTTTTGGGTTATCTCGAGAAGCGAGTTTCTGAGCTTTTCTTGTTTAGATCATTGGTCTTAATTCATAGAAAGAAAATGAACGTAAACTAATCGCTACAACTTCATCATTCTTGTCAAAAGAGTGTTGCAGGTTCAATTCTTAATATCACATCTGAATGCATAGAAAATGGCTCATAGATGCAGCAATCATCATGCACAGAAGCTATAACTTGCAGTATATGCAGCTGGGGTGGTAACATGGTGTGGAGACTCCAAGTAGTCTTGTTAGCTCTCAGAACCAAATGAAGAGAGAAGATGATATAAAGACTGTTCCTAGTAGTCTGTGCAGCGATCTCTCTCCGTCTCCCTCTCTCGTTGCGCATCAGCGATATCCTCCGGTGGGGATGACATGATCCGCATTCCGTATCTACCATCCATCAATCCTCAGGGATGCTCTCCAGCATCGGTCGCCACGCATCACTGCTCGATCCTTGTTGTCCGGCCTCTGTTCTTCTTTGCAGCTCGCTCACGATCTTGGCCACCATCTCCTCCTCGCCGCGGACGTACATGGCCAGCAACTGAGCTGCCTCCTTCTTGCTCACCATCACCTTCAGCCTCATGGCTCCCTTCTTCTCACGGTCGTCTTCCTGCTTCCCTGGTGAGTTCTTCGGCTTCTTCGACGTACGAATCCAGCGTCTCGGCGAGCATAAAACAGGGAGCTTTCGTCTGCCAGTCTCGGAAGCCATGGTACTCTCAGCTTCCTGAGCCAAGCAGCCAAAGAACTTCCTCATGGGGATACAAGGAAAGAGAGAGAGAGAGAGAGAGAGAGAGAGAGAGAGAGAGAGAGAGAGAGAGAGAGATGGCGAGCAAGCATAAAAAGTATAGGAAGCGAAACATAAGAGGCAATTTATAGACAACATTTACTTCACTGTTCATTGAATATGATCGAATGAGATATGTGGTTTGACGGTCAACAAGAAGAGCACACGAGGCAGCCCGCCAAGGATGAAGTTTGAATGGCTCAAATGTTGTTGCAATCCATGCATCTACCTGTGACCTTCAGGTAAAGGAAGACTCGCAGCTAAGTTTCCATGGCTCGACAACGTGAAGTTGCAGTCCTCTCCAACTACACCCAACAACTCACGGATCTGTAAGCATTCGAGATTCCAAATCGTTACGAAGGAAAAGATGAAGGTGTCAATTCTTTAGACTGACATATCATATGATGCTTGACATATATGTATGCATATGGTTTATGTTGGAAGAGGTGGGTATAATAATCTTTTCTATTGCTTTGACTATTTCATGGCACACCGGATGAGAGTTTAGGTTGGATTTCTCATGTCATTGGCATCGAACATCTCTAGGAATCGAATAGTCTAAAGCACACATGGGTGAAATCATGCAAAGACTTGGCAAGCCACAGAAATCTGCGTTCGCTTGCTTGCGTACGGAGTAAAGTACTCCTCCCATTTCTTAGCTGACCATCTTACATGACAGTCTACCGATTACAGCTTCACAAGGCACGCTTTCATACGAAGAAGATGACGAAAACTGTCTTGTCTGCCGTGGCGTGCACAGGTCGCAAGGAAGGAATCATGTTGCGGAGGCTTTACGGCGTTTGCTTGTTCCGGCATCACGACAAACACATGAGAGCAACGTGACGGGATCGTGAATCGGACGGCTGCCAAGGAGTTGCGTCGTCAGATCACGTGATTCGTGATCGAATTGGGTTAAAATCGATTCGACCACGTCGACGCGCCTGTGATGGAGTCCGATCCTTGCACGCTTCTTAACATGTGACTTGGGGATCCCCGATGCGACTCACGTGCCAAGGAAGATGGGCTTAATCTGGATCCGATCGCATCGAATCGGGTCGAAATCGATTCGATTCGATTCGAGTCGACTCGACCACGTGATCGGAATCCAATCCAATCGAATTGAAATAACTTCAAGCCGACTCGACTACATAGATGCACGCATGTGATCGAGTCCTTGCACGCTTCTTAACGCATGATGGACGGAGAGGGATTCGCACCGTGCAATATTCATACTTTGATCATCATTAACTTAATAATAATAAATACGAGCAGTCGCCGGAGAGTGGTTTCTGAAGAGGATGAGCAAGATATGATAGAGTGCATGTCGCCGGAGGAGATCGGCCGGTACCGCGCCGTCGCCCAGCAGAACTCTGTAGAGTCCATCAGGGCGGCCGAGGAGCGGTACGAGAAGGCCAAGCAAGCCGGTGCCGGGGTCCTCCACGGGACCAGAGACACCGTCGCCCATGGCCTCGGTGCTGCGGGGCTCTGGGCCGCTGCTATGGGCACCGAGGCCAAGGACAGGGCTGCTCATGGGGCTCGTGCTGCCGCTGAGTACACCACCGAGAAGGAGTCCCTGGCCAAGGATTACGCGGCTGAGAAGGCCCACGCCGTGGCGGAGGTTGCCGCGTAGCAGGCTTCTTCGGTGAAGGATACGACCGTCGAAAAGAGCCGTCAGGGGCTCGAGGTCGCAAAGGATGCCGCCGTGAGTGCAGGCGAGTCCGCCATCGACTACGCAGAGCAGGCCGCGTTGAAGGCCAAGGATGTCGCTGTGAGTACCGGCGAGACCGCGAGGGAGGCAGCGACGAAGACGAAGGACGCCACGGGAGTGCGGGCAACACACAAGGCTGAGGAGGCAATAGATGTAATCATATCAAATATTTAAGTTATGAATTGATTTTTTTTCATTATTTGTTATTATAATTTAAGAAAATCTTAATTTACTTCTTCCTTAACTATTAAGTATTTCAAATATAATGATATCATATTTGTTAATATATTAAATAAATATAAAAATTAAAATAAATTTCCCTTAATAGAGGCTCACCTCCTCCTATTTAAAAGGAGGGATTTCTCACCTTCATGTACGTTTCCTACCTTTCTTAAATTTAAAAGTTTTAGCTTTTATTTTGATTCTTTAAATGTTGAAAGTTTTATAGTTTGAAAAATATATATCAATTCTTTAAATGTCAAACTTTTTACATTAAAGTAATTAGTTAAAGTTTTCATAATATTCTTTGACCCATGATTAAGGTTTTTATCGTAGAGTCAAATATGTTAAAAATATATTTGTTTTATATGATATTTCTTGTATTACAGTTTATCTTTAATCTTATCTGGATTAAAATCTTGTTAGATTAGAATATGTTATCTAAAATCCTTTTTGATATTCTTTGATCTGAAATTTAAAATATATTATTCTGAATGATTTAAAATATAACTAGAATATGTTAAAATTTTATATGTGTTGAAAACATGATTTTTATTTGAATTTAGAAGATTATTTCCTTGTATTAAAACTTATCTCCAAGTCCATTTTTTAATGTCTTATGATTTCTAGTCAAATTTAGAATGTTATTTCCTTGTATTAAAGCTTTTCTCCTTGAATATCTTTTAATGTATTATTATGTTTTTATTTATATTGTTAATGGGTATATGTTATGATATGAAATTGAATATTAATTGGAATGAAATTTCTCACAGGCCAGGCCCAACCCACGGGTCAAGCCTTGGCCCGTAGGCTACCCCAGCCCAACTATTTTGGGCGGTCATATGCGACGCACATGACTAGTCCATAGGCCAGGGCTAGATCAGTTTTGTGTAATGCATGCTCAATCATGTATAATGCACATGACCAGTAGATGGACTGGTTAAATCTAGCCCAATGTTATTGTTGAACTTGAGCCCAAATGTTGATTGAACTAAACTAGACTTGATTAGTCTAGATCAATTCAGGGTGATTCCGAATTGATTGACTTATTCAAGTTAGTTAAACCTAAATTGAACTTAATCTAGTCTAAATTATACTAGTCTATGGTGGTTGCAGACCAGTTAAATAAGGATTAGAGATCAGTTCAGTTAGGCTCTAGTAAATCGAGTTCAATTGAATCGATTAAACTAAAGTTCAAGTCAATTGAGGGCTAATTTATATTACTTGATTTCGATGATATTTGAAAGAGACGTTTTAAATATGTTATTTCATCCCGAAATGGACATGACCAGTGTGAGATTATATTATTTTCCTGCCGAGAGCAGGTACGGCGGTTCCCTTCGGGGATTAGTGGGCCGTCAGACGTGGCGGTTGGACGGTTCCTCCATCCGCTGTTGGGAGGAACGTGTCCCCAATTTGGCGGGTGTGGGACACCACTCCATCCGCTGTTGAGAGTGCGATATGAGTTTGCCTCCATCCGCTGTTGGGAGAACACAAACTCATCCCGTAGGATAAAGCCTCTCCATCCGCTGTTGGGGGAGTGCTACTTCGGGTATTTGATATACGCCAATGAGATGATTGATTGAATTTTGATTATGTATACATTTTGAGTTAACTTTTGAGGTTCCTGCTCAACGTTGCTGAATTTTCTTTATTTTTGATTTTCAGAGCAGTCTCCCTCTAGTACTAAATTGGATTCTAGTGGAGAGCGCACCTTCCTCTACCGTTAGGTAGAGCCACTTGGATGATTCTTGAAGTTAACATCACCATGTTTACTTTTCGATTTATGATTCGATGAATAAATGGATTGTAATAAATGAATTGTAATAAATGTTTATGAATGATGAATAAAGTGATGTTTATCTATTTGGCCTAAATGTGTGGAAAGATTAAAAAAAAAAATCCAAGATGTGACATCTTTTATGGTATCAAAGCATGGTCTAGGGCTTGTAGGTGTATTAGGTCCCTTGATTGACTTTAACCGATGATTGTCTTTAACATATTATAGGAGTAATGGAGTCAATTCTAGAGATTAGTGGTCCTATCACTCGGAGTGCTCATGGTTGCAATGCTATTGGTCTACGCACTCGGAGAGGTGTTCAAACAAATAATAACTTGGAAGCTCCACGCATCGTAGAGCAAACCCAGTCCTCTCGTACACTTATCACTAATTATGGGCCAGCTTCTCCGACTTCGCAGAATGCCCCTCATGCCCCAGCACCTGTCAATGCTCAAGATGACGTACACGGAGTCCTCAATGCTATTAGGAGATACTTTGAGCGTCAGGAGGAACGAGATGAAATTCCACGAGGTAGGAATAAAACCTTAGATCACTTTAAGAGATTGGGACCACCAATTTTTTAGGGCAAGCCAGATCCAATCTTTGCTGAACGTTGGATTCGTCAAGTGGAAAAGACATTCGAAGCTATCGAATGTAGGGAAAATCAAAAAGTGCCTTTCGCTTCTTTCATTTTGGAAGGGAAGGCAGACACTTGGTGGACCTAAAAAAGGAGGATGTTAGAGGCGGGAGGTAATGTGGTAACTTAGGAGCAGTTTAAAGATGCATTTTATGAGTAGTTCTTTCCGGATTCAATTCGCTTTGAGAAACAACAAGAGTTCCTTAGCATCCACCAAGGAAATAGAACTGTAATGGAATATGATCATCATTTCACTACGTTGGCTCAGTTCTCTCCACATATTGCTTTTAATGAAAGTCCAAGAGCTTTTGGACAAGGGTTTTATTCGACCCAGTGTATCACCTTAGGGTGCCCCTATCCTATTTGTGAAGAAGAAAGATGGATCTATGCGACTATGCATCGATTATAGACAGCTCAACCAAGTGACCATAAAGAATAAATATCCTCTTCCCTTAATAGATGACCTGTTTGATCAACTTCAAGGTACTCGGGTATACTCAAAGATTGATTTGAGATCCGGGTATCATCAACTGAAGATAAGGGAAGGAAACATACAGAAAACTGCCTTTAGAACAAGATATGGTCATTATGAATTCTTAGTAATGCCTTTTGGACTCACAAATACACCGGCTGCCTTCATGGATCTTATGAATAGGGTGTTCCACCCATATCTTGATAAATTTGTAATTGTGTTCATTGATATATCCTGATCTACTCCAAAAGCATAGCAGAGCATGAACACCATCTTAAGACAGTTCTGGAAGTCATAAGGCAAGAGAAACTATATGCCAAGTTAAGCAAGTGCAACTTCTGGCTCAATGAAATTATGTTTCTCGGTCATGTAATTTCGAGCGCTGGTATATCTGTTGACCCTCACAAGATTGAAGCTGTGATAAAATAGAAGCAGCCTTCTAATGTTTCAGAGATTAGAAGCTTCTTGGGTTTGGTTGGATACTATAGAAGATTCGTAAAAGGTTTTTCAAAAATAGCAACATCATTGACCAAGTTGACACAAAGGAATATAAAATTCATGTGGGATGATAAATGTCAACAAAGTTTTCAAGAATTGAAAAAGAAATTAACCAGTGCTCCTATCTTGGTGATTCCTTCAAGGGGAGAAGGTTTTGTAGTATATAGTGATGCCTCTCTACAAGGGCTTGGTTGTGTTCTAATGCAAAACGAGAGGGTAGTTGTTTATGCATCGAGGCAATTAAAGCCTCATGAAAAGAACTATCCTACTCATGACTTAGAGCTAGCAGCTATCATTTTTGCACTGAAAATTTGGAGGCATTATCTCTATGGACAGACTTTCGAAATCTTCACAGATCATAAGAGTCTCAAATATATTTTCACACAGAAAGATTTAAATATGAGACAAAGAAGGTGGTTGGACTTTCTAAAGGATTATGATTTTAATATCAACTACCATCCTGGGAAAGCTAATGTAGTTATTGATACCTTAAGCAGAAATACCTACAGTCTTGTAGCCTATATAAACATTCAAAGGAATTCTATGATGACGGAGTTAGCAGACTTAAAACTTAAACTTTTATCGGAGACAAATAAAGGTTTTCTTGTGTGTTTGATGACACAATCACATTTGGTAGAAAAGGTTAAAGAAGGTCAGAAGGAAGATACATATCTTCAAATGATAGTTAAGGAAATAGCTCAAGGATCTAGACCTGAATTCCTCCAAGCCGAAGATGGTTCTATTACATTTCACAATCGACTTTGTGTTCCCGAAAGTCATCCAGTAAAGATGCAATTATTAGAGGAGGCACATAGATCAAAATTTAATATCCATCCCGGGACTACTAAGATGTATCGAGATTTACGCCAAAACTATTGGTAGCGTGGTATGAAGAGAGATATAGCAGAGTTTGTTTCTAAATGTTTAATATGCCAACAGGTGAAGATAGAACATCGAGTACCTGCGGGAAAGTTGCAAAGGATTTCGATTCCTGAATGGAAGTGAGAGCAAGTCACTATGGATTTTGTGATAGGATTACCCAAGACTGTGAAAGGATATGACGAAATTTAGGTAATAGTAGACAGACTTACTAAATCTGCTCACTTCCTCCCTATTAACAAGAAGTATTCATTGGATAAACTAGCAAGCTTATATATTAAGAAAATTATTCGATATCATGGGGTGCCAGTTAGCATTATCTTAGATAAAGATCCAAGATTCACTTCTAAATTTTGGGGAAGTCTACAAAAATCTTTGGGCACGCAATTAAAGTTTAGTACAACCTTTCACCCCCAAACTGATGGTCAATCTGAAAGGACAATATAAACTCTTGAAGATCTCTTAAGAGCATGTGCTTTGGACTTTGGTGGGAGTTGGGATATGCACTTACATCTAATTGAGTTTTCTTATAATAATAGTTACCATTCTAGCATACAGATGGCTCCATTTGAAGCTCTTTATGGAAGAAAGTGCAGATCACCTGTATATTGGGATGAGGTAGGACAACGAAAGCTTTTGGTGCCTCAATTAATTCAAAAAGATGCTGATAATATTCGAATTATATGCCAAAGATTATTAACAGCTCAAAGTCGTCAGAAAAGTTATGCAGATCGAAGGCGAAGAGATCTAGAGTTCGAAGTTGGTGAGCACGTTTTCTTAAAAGTGTCGCCAGCTAAGTGAGTTATGAGGTTTGGTCAAAGGGGGAAGTTAGCCCCAAGATTTATTGGCCCATTTGAGATCTTACAAAAGGTTGGGCCTGTGGCATACAGATTGGCATTGCCCCCGGCTTTGGCTGGCATCCATGATGTATTCCATGTGTCTATGCTTTGAAGATATATCAGGGATCCATCACATATAATATCTCACCAACCTCTACAACTAAGAGATGATGCTGCTTTTGGAGAACAATCAACCCAGATCTTGAAAAGGAAAGAACGTGTTCTAAGGAACAAAATTATACATTTGGTAAAGATTTGTTGGCAACACCATTCAGACCAAGAGGCAACGTGGGAAAGAGATGAAGATATTATCCTCATCTATTCTATTAAGGTAAGCTAAATTTGGGGACAAAATTTCCTATAAGAGGGGAGAAATATAATCATATCAAATATTTAAGTTATGAATTGATTTTCTTTTCTTACTTGTTATTATAATTTAAGGAAATCTTAATCTACTTCCTTGTTTGTTGATATGAATTAAGGAAATAACTATTAAGTATTCCAAATATAATAATATCATATTTGTTAGTATATTAAATAAAAATAATTTATATTAAATAAATACGAAAATTAAAATGAATTTCCCTTAATAGAGGCTCACCTCCTCCTATTTAAAGGGAGGGATTTCTCTCCTTCATTCCTCACCTAGTCGAGCTTGGCAACGGGAGGAACGAGGAGTTACACTCTGTTGACAAGAGGTAGGTTTCCCTACCTTTCTTAAATTTAAAAGTTTTAGCTTTTATTTTGATTCTTTAAATGTTGAAAGTTTTATAGTTTGAAAAATATGTATCAATTCTTTAAATGTCAAACTTTTTTACATTAAAGTAATTAGTTAAAGTTTTCATAATATTCTTTGACCCATGATTAAGGTTTTTATTGTAGAGTCAAATATGTTAAAAATATATTTGTTTTATATGATATTTCTTGTATTACAGTTTATCTTTAATCTTATCTGGATTAAAATCTTGTTAGATTAGAATATGTTATCTAAAATCCTTTTTGATATTCTTTGATCTGAAATTTAAAATATATTATTCTGAATGATTTAAAATATGACTAGAATATGTTATAATTTTATATGTGTTGAAAACATGATTTTTATTTGAATTTAGAAGATTATTTCCTTGTATTAAAACTTATCTCCGAGTCCATCTTTTAATGTCTTATGATTTCTAGTCAAATTTAGAATGTTATTTCCTTGTATTAAAGCTTTTCTCCTTGTTTATCTTTTAATGTATTATTATGTTTTTATTTATATTGTTAATGGGTATATGCTATGATATGAAATTAAATATTAATTGGAATGAAATTTCTCACAGGCTAGGCCCAACCCACGGGTCAAGCCTTGGCCCGTAGGCTACCCAGCCCAACTATTATGGGCGATCATATACGACGCATATGACTAGTCCATGGGACAGGGCTGGGCCAGTTTTGTGTAATGCATGCTCAATCATGTATAATGCACATGACCAGTAGATGGATTGGCTCAATCTAGTCCAATGTTATTGTTGAACTTGAGCTCAAATGTTGATTGAACTAAACTAGACTTAATTAGTCTAGATCAATTCAGAGTGATTCCGAATTGATTGACTTATTCAAGTTAGTTTAACCTAAATTGAACTTAATCTAGTCTAAATTATACTAGTCTAGGGTGGTTCTAGACCAGTTAAATAAGGATTAGAGATCAGTTCAGTTAGGCTCTAGTAAATCGAGTTTAATTGAATCGATTAAACTAAAGTTAAGTCAATTGAGGGCTAATTTATATTACTTGATTTCGATGATATTTGAAAAAGACGTTTTAAATATATTATTTCATCCCGAAATGGACATGACCAGTGTGAGATTATATTATTTTCCTGCCGAGAGCAGGTACGGCGATTCCCTTTGGGGATTAGTGGGCCGTCAGACGTGGCGGCTGGACGGTTCCTCCATCCGCTGTCGGTAGGAACGTGTCCCCACTTTGGCGGGTGTGGGACACCACTCCATCCACTGTTGGGAGTGCGATATGAGTTTGCCTCCATCCGCTGTTGGGAGAACACAAACTCATCCCGTAGGATAAAGCCTCTTCATCCGCTATTGGGGGAGTGCTCCTTCGGGTATTTGATATACGTTAATGGGATGATTGATTGAATTTTGATCATGTATACATTTTGAGTTGACTTTTGTGGTTCCTACTCAACGTTGCTGAATTTTTTTTATTTTTGATTTTCAAAGCAGCCTCCCTCTAGTACTAAATCGGGTTCCAGTGGAGAGCGCACCTTCCTCTACCATTAGGTAGAGCCACTTGGATGATTCTTGAAGTTAACATCACCATGTTTATTTTTCTATTTATGATTCGATGAATAAATGGATTGTAATAAATGAATTGTAATAAATGTTTATGAATGATGAATAAAGTAATATTTATCTATTTGGCCTAAATGTGTAGAAAGATAAAAAAAAAAAAATCCAGGATGTGACAATAGAAGTAGCCAAGAGAGCCCTGCAGGGAGAAATCAAACGCGGGGCAAGCTAAGGTATACAATTGGGAGAAATCAACTAAAGCGGAAGTCTATGAAACTTGTTATAGAGCATTAAACGTTGGATACATCTCTATTGCTGGTGTAGGAAAGATTGGTATCGAAGACGGAAGAAACGAAGGAAGCAATGGAGGAACTAAATCAGCATGCAGGGCAAGCTAAGGATACGGCCATGCAGACAGGAGAGCGAGCTAAAGATCACGCTGGAGGAATAGCTGCCGAGTTCAAGGTAATGAAAGCTACTGTAATTACCTAAAGACTCAAGAAGCACTTACTACATCATTCATCGTCTTGAGCTTGGTGATATTGATCTGCATTTCCGATCTAAAACACCTATGAACAGTTTGTTAGTACTCGGAACAAGAAGAAGATGAACTGTTTTGAATTCAACATTTAAGCCTCAAATTTGGCTACTGGTAAAAACCTGGAGAGGGGACACAGAAGGATAAAGAGAAGAAACCATCCATGGCAGGCAATGAACGCGTAGGGAAGAGGAGGAAACTAGGCACGCAAAGAGCTCACATCAGAGAGTGAATGAATGAATGCATTAGGTAGCAGCTAGTTTGCAACAAATAGCCTACGCTTCTGTGCTGTATCAGGTAACGTGAATAGATTGCTGAAGTCGTATGGATCAAATGGGTTTGTGCTACCTTTGCAGGCGTAGACGCATGCATGGTTGTGCATTGCCTAGCAGCCGGATGTGGACTTGCAATAAAGCTTCTGCCGGTTGTGATTTTGGAGTTGTAGGTGGAGGGTGCGAGCTTTGTTCTTGAGCTCCTGGAAAGCTCGCATTGTTTCCGCATCAAAACCTCCTGCAAACTGGTGGTGATCATAGAAGAAAAACCTCATTACAAGTCCATATTCGCAAGCCAAAAAAGTTTTTCTTTTTATCCATGAAATGTGATTGCTTCTGTTTAACCGGAATCACCTGGTGTACTCTGAAGGCAAATCTAACACCCTGAAGCATGAGTTCCTCTTCTTCAGGGTTGCCTGCTATGATCTCCAGCTCGGAAGAGACTCTTTTCATGTACTTCATTGCCAGTTTCCCTGTTGCTACCTTGATCTGAATGTATATATAATCATGTTATAAATTGGTTGTGAAGTCATTAATTGGCCTTTTGATGCTTCAGATTGCCAACCGAACTTGGAAAAAAAATAAAAAGAGGAATACCAAGTTGACGGACGAATCCATAAATTGTTATAGCTGTGTATGTGCCACCAGAGAAAAACCCTAAAACTCTTAGCAATGGTAGAGAGTAGCCACAAACGCTGAAGAATCAGATTCTCTGATCATGATGAGACCATTAAGATCACACCAAGTAACAGATGCTCGAGATTAGTATCTCCGATTTCAAACTCTAAATCAAACCGATCAACCTATCGAGTTACAGTTCTTTAAGTTCAACTTATCCAAACTGATTCCAAACCTAGCCAGTGCTTGTATCCTTTTGTGCGTAGAAAGTTTACATTTAAATACCATTAGATATGAAACTTAGAACAAATGCAACATTACACAATTCTAAATCAAACATCTGTTAGGAATGGAAGAGCAAGGAAACGATAAAAACAAAATACTACGATGCAATTAAAAAGAATCATTTCGATCAAGAAAACCGATGTAGTATTTAAACAAGAGGATAGACATAGAACACTTACAAAATATTTCCAAATGTATACTTCTTATCTTGCTTAATGAACTATGATCCTATTTATAGAACCTAGTGGTAACTACCTCACTCCACCATGTCACCCATGATTGAATTAGGTGTAGAAACCACCCTATTACTTTTAGATCATGGGTCACTTCTTAAAACATACCTATAACTATCTAGAACATGATAACTACCTAGATAACTATTATGAATCAATTCTCAACAACGTTCTGCTGTCATATGCTTAGAACAAGAAATTGCCCAAACAAAATTTCGATAGGTAAATAAGCAGAATTTGGACATCTTCCTCACTGCGTTTTACATGTTTAACTACCTCTGTAAGACTTGTATCTAGATTGACTAGAGAAGAGGTCAATAGATGTGTGGGTGAGTCAACCAAAAACTATTATTGACTACAGTCTATAATAGTTTACCTCGTATATATGTCACTTGTTGATTTGACTACAAGATTGTAGCTGTCGTTGAGGCTAAATCTTGATCAGAACCACTACCAAGTTAATAAACACAATAAAAGAACGACATCGTATCCCCTTTCAACACTAACCAGACTTTCCATTTAATCATCACTACCCTTTTCATTGCTAGGATTAACAGATCATGTACAAAATAATGAAATGCTAATGTAAGCCACATGGCGAGAAAGGCGCTTCCTATCATCTTAAATCCTAATCAAACTAAAACATGAACTTGTGGCCTTATGACAAAAGAACGCAGAGAACCTGACGAGATCAGTGACACTACCTTACTGTCAAGAATCTTAGAATTCACAAGTACGGTGGTGATCTACAGTGCAGTCCGTGTATGTCCTCCCTCCACCCCCCCTCTCTCTCACTCTCTCTCTCTCTGAATGAAAACCCATCAATCGCCCCTCGTCGATTCCTCGGTAACGTGAGGAAGCGAATGCATACGGCAGAATTATTCTTGTTGTTATTATTCTACAATTTGCAGCTAAATATCTCCAACGTAGAAGAAACAAAGTTCTGCACACTGTCATCCTGTTTCACGTGTGCGCCCCTTTGGTAAATTGGCCTATCTCCAGATCTAAGTTTGTCCTTGGCCACCTAGCGTTCTGGTCCTTTGTTCATCAAAAGAAAGATAACGTTGCACGCCATTGAACTAAGATGAAGAGACGAGCAAAGCCTGGTGAGTTACCTGGTTAACATATCCGCTCTCCAGCATCCATTGATGGGGATATAGACAGGAATAACCTTTGTATAGGAACAAATACTAGAAGACCAAAATACGCAGCGGAATAAAATGGAAACACAATCAAACAGAACACCAAGATATACGTGGAAAACCCTTCAATGTGAAGGGTAAAAACCACGGGGCAAACTAGAGATAATTCACTATGAGAATAATGAATATACAAATCTTAATCTCTTGCCCAAAACCCAAGCAACAACCACAAGAAAATAACTGGGATACAAGGATCACGTTACTGCCCACAATATCTAAAACCTCCCAAGTAATCACAGCAAGAGACTATTGTAGATTTGATCTAACCTGAGATGAGAATACTACTAGATGATTGTGAACAGTCTCTCTGCGTTGTCCTTGTCTTCTTCCCTTTCTTTCTCTTCCTTTTCTGCCTTGTTCTCCTTCTTCTCTTTGGAATCTCGTGGCCACTAAGATCTGCCTTGTTGTTGCCTTTTTATAGCTTTAATCTGCCTCTAAAACGCAGCCACCACACCCCCCTAATCTTAATTAGGATTAGGTTAAGAGGAGATATAAGCTGTGGGCTGATAAAGCCCACATGGGCTGAATATGGGCCATCAGCCCAACATCCATTCCCAAGGAATACCAAACCCTTTGTACCTCTTCGTGGCAGCTTCCCTTGCACGTGAAAGGTTGTATACACCTCGCTCCAATCTATCAAATAATATTAGCATTCTCAGTTAATAGCCTGGTTGGAAACAGAACAAAAAGGGGGGTGGGTGTGTAATGAATACTTGTCCAAGAGCGACTGCATCTTCTTGAGAGAGGAAGAGCAGGGCTGGCGAGGGTCGTCGCGGAACGACGACGCCTCCGACTCCAACTTCTTGAGGTCGCACTAGCCGAAGGCCGCCTCGCGCATGGCGTCCGCCTTGTGCTCCGGCCACTCGAAGTGCTTCAGCACCGCTCTCTCGTCCACCTGCGACGTTCATCACCCGATAACCAAACACACCACATCAATCTATTTGCCCAAAACAGAGATTCTGAAGAAGAATACCAGGAAGGAGAGCTCGTCGTCGAGCCATTTGACGAAGGTGACCACGTCTTCGACGTTGGCGAACGCCGCGTGCTCCACTTCCTTGATTAAGAATCTAATGAGGTCGCCCTGCGTCTCCACGTCCGTCTTTATCTGCAATTAATCGAGCAATTAAGACCGTAATTAAAAGAAGTGTACAAAATAATTAACGCGGCGGTCGTCGTCTGATGACCCCCCTCCGCCGCTGGCGACGACTTTTGGGAGACCGGGGTGGAGGAGGGGGAGCGGCGGGGCGTCGCCATCTTAGGCGTGGCGGGGCTGCGACGGAACCCCATGGCGGCCTTCACCTTTCCCGCGACCATCATTCATAAGCCTTGCTGGGTTTTGTAGCGAGAGAGAGAGAGAGTGAGGACTTCTTCTCATCTGCCGGTGCTTTTGTTTCGTTTTGCCGGGTGATACAGTGTTTGAAATAATGGCGATGTAAAGGGTCAAAGGTGGGAAAAGCATGGTGTTCTGTTGTCCCTTCGACTCTATATGCGTTAATGAGTTCCAAATTTCTACATATGGTGTATGTGAATGGATGCATAAAGCTAGAGCGGAATAAAAATTTGAAAGCAGAGAAAAAGTCACCGAAGCGAGCGCTACAGCAGGCTTTGCAAAGCAAAGCGAGCGCTGGGCGATGATGTCGAATTCTATTCAAATTAGCCTGCCGTAGCCCATGATGGCCCCCGTTGTTACTGGGAAATGCGTGGTTGGGCCCGAGACAGGAAATGACCATCGCGGACCATCCAATGGAGGAACGGGCTCAGGTGTGTGAGAGAACATCGCGTTCCCTGTCTGGGTGATACAGGCGAGCTCCAGCCGCCAAACGATGCTCCTTTGGGCCGCGCTCGACCACCAGTCTCTGCTTGCCGTGTTGGTTGACCATATGCTCTCGGATACTAAAAGAATTCTGTGATCATCTTCTGCAAGGGCATTTATCAGTCTAATTTAAAATATATAGTAATCTTTTTTAAATTACCTAAACTTTTAAATGATTAAAAAATTTAGTCCCATGTCAGGGAAATATTTATTTGCTTCCCACTTATTCTTCATTCGAACATGCATTATATATTTAAAATTTTATATATTTTTCCAGTAATTCGAATATAAAGAATCAAATTAATCAGTCATTATGAAGAATGAATAATCTTTAAAGTAGAATTTATTTACCAGCGGAAATCAGAGAGGGATTTGTTCACTAGCGGCTGGCCTTTCCCAGCTGAGCAGGAATCTTTGCATCAACGGAATCCAGGCCCAAAGGCAGCAGGATGCGAGCAGATCTGATGGGCACGCTGTTCTCTCGTTCCTTTCTCTTCTCTTTTAGCCTGCCTTTCCTCGACTTCGTAGCTTTCCTGTTGCAGAACCCATCAGATAAAGCGTTAAAAGCTGATAATGGAGAAGGTTGCAGTGGTTGGCACCACCAACTCCTAGAGAGGTATAGCTGACGAGGTCTCGTGATTTGGAGTCATGATCACACTGTGTCTGTGATCTTAAAAGTGGAAGCTGTGGAAATAGAGTCAACATCGAGAGGAGAGTGAGACCGAATACACAACTGTGGTGGTGTACACATACTTCCAGGAGGTAAGCTTGTACTTCGAGCTCCTACCGGTGTGATGTGAGCAGGTCCTTCCGATTCCCTATATCAGAGCCGTTCATTGACATGTGAATGGATCCGTAGATCCTTGGACCAAGTGCACATGTGACACTGCAAAGTCATGAGTACTACCGAGAACAAACTATTCCTAGCCTCCATGAAACATAGCCGTCATGTTTTCCTTTTCGACTAGACATATGATCGAACACCTTAAATGCGGTTTGTTGTATGAACCATAGTGATCATATGATCGCTTCTATGTAGAACAGAGGAGGAGGAGAATGATGAGCAGATAACATTCTCTAACTCGTTGACAAAAATCTTCTATGTTAAATATGTATAACCTCCCTGCTGAGTGTGTATAAATAGCTATCAAGAGCTCACTATGAAAATGAACTAGACAATTACATCTTATACATTTCATAGTTTCTTCTACAATTTCTATCTTTCTATATTCTTCGTTTAATTTTTATCATGGTATCAGAGCCTTCTTCCTTGCGGATGTAGGCAGCTCTGCCGAAGCCTTCTATTGCTCCTCTTTTCTGTTCAGTTGGAAAGGGCAGTGTTTTTGCTTACCTCTCCTCCGATGTCGCTACTTCCTGTTCTGAAATCGGAGACTGCTCGGCCACCTCCTACCCTCACAGGAACCTCGCCTACACTATCGTGGTGGCCGTCGTCCTTGCAACTACTCCTCGGCCAGCAACCTCTCCTCCTCGTTCCCACATCTCACTCGAGCGAGAAGTGCTGCTGCCGCTTCCCTCTGCCACAACAATTTCTCTGCAACTGTAACTGCTGCATATTTTTTTTTCTTTCTTTCTTTTCACCTAATTGTTGCAAATTTCTTGCTCATCGCTACAGCTTCCTCGCCCATCGCTGCAGCCTCCTCTATAGTGCATCGCTGCAGCCTCCTCTGTAGTGCATTGTTGTAGCCTCCTTTGTAGTTCATCGTTGCAGCCTCCTTCGCAGCGCATCAATTTGCTTTTCTCCTCCTCCCTCCCTCCTATATCTTTACATCTTTTGTAAAGATCACTTAAACCGCCATGAAATATCTGAGATGTCTTCATTTTCCTCTTCCGATATTCCTGTCCCTATTTCTGCAGGGACTCTGAGTACTTTTCAAAGTCTTATCACCATCAATGCTGCAGCACTTATTCCCTTCAAATTACCCAAAGGCGGCAACTACGCATCTTGGCGCGCACAACTTTCTAATATTCTATTTGGCTATGATCTCCTAGGTTATGTTGATGGCTCTCTCCAATGTTCACTTGAAATGATTAACATCGTAGGTGAACCCAGACCAGTGCCAAATCCAGCCCACAAACTATGGTTACGTTAAGATCGCCTCATCCTCCAAGCTATTCAAGCTTCCGTTGTTGGATACATTGCTCCGCTGATATCCTCATGTACGATTGCAGCAGAAGCATGGTGCAAGTTATAAACAACTTTGGCAAATCGCTCGCGTCCTCGCATGCTCGGACTTCTCTCCAATCTGATGAAAACGAAACAAGAGGGAAGTATTATTGCTGATTATCTACAACATATCAAAGTTATCATCGATGATTTAGCTTTGATAGGTCATTCTCTCAGTGATGAAGAAGTCATAATCCATACCCTCAATGGCCTAGGAGGCGAGTACAAAGAACTAATAGTAGCACTTCGGGCACGCGACTCACCAATATCATTCGAATAACTTTATGATAAGTTGATCGACTATGAGATGTACTTGAAGCGTGATGATAGGTTGCCCGGACCACCTATTACAGCTCAGGTTAATCAGAAGTCCAAAAGGAAGAGTAACCAGTACAATAAGCACGTCAACAATGATTTGGCTAAGTTGCCTCCTAGCCCTATAGGGCCCAAACCAAACCCCCCTTATCCATATCAAGGTGGGAACTTTCATAATCCTCAGTTGTCGCGTCCTGACTTCACAAGCTACCAACGAGTCATTTGCCAACTATGTGATAAAGTCGAACACTCCGCGAAAGTCTGTTGGTCTTGCCCCAGACTCCCTGCTCCAACACAGTGGCCTCAGGCGAATTTCATGGCTACTCCAACTCCTACCCAATCTAATTGGATTGTGGACTCGGGCGCCTCTCATCACATCACCTCTGATCTTCAAAACTTGTCCATCCACAACAACTATGACGGAAATGAAGATATCATCATCGGTGACGGTAAAAGAATTCTTATTACTCATTCTGGTTCCTCAATGCTTAGTTCACTTACCATAACTTTTACACTCGATGATATTCTGTGTGCACCTAACATTAAAAGAAACCTCATTTCTGTTTCTTAATTCTGTAAACAAAATAATACATCAATTGAATTCTTTCCTAACTTTTTTCTTGTTAAGGATTTGAGCACGGGGGCATCCTTAGTCCAGGGCCAGAACAAAGATAACATTTATGAGTGGTCATCCACTTTGCAAATTACCCTTCCTACTGCTCACTCTTCAGTCGCAGCTCCGGTCGATGTATGGCATCGTCGTCTTAGTCATCCCTCCCCTTTTATCCAGCAAAAATTACTTTCTCGTTATTCTCGTCCTACCTTGAAAATCAATAGCACTGTTAATCATTGTGATGCTTGTCTTTGCAATAAAAGTCATAAACTGCCTTTTGCGACAACCTCCATTTCTTGCTCTAAACCATTTGAAATCATTTATACCGACGTGTGGGGCCTTGCCCCAATTCCTTCTTTTAACAAGTTTCGCTTTTATGTCATTTTTGTAGACTATTTTACTAAGTACACATGGTTATATCCTCTCCACCATAAGTTTGATGTTTCCACAGTATTTACCAACTTTCGAAAGTTGGTCGAGAATTTTTTTCAATCTTCCATTAAAACAGTTTACTTTGATGGTGAAGGCGAATATCAAGCCCTCGCATCTTGTCTCTCTGCTTGTGGTATACAACACCTCAAGTCACCCCCACATACTCCTCAATTGGTTGGCTCTGCTGAACGCAAACATCGGCATATCGTTGAAATTGGTCTCTCCCTTCCACATCAAGCATCCATGCCACCACCTTTTTGGCCAATAGCTTTTCAAACTGCAGTTTATCTCATTAATCGTATGCTCACTTCAGTCTTACAATACCGATCATCATTTGAAAACTTATTCCACAAGCTTCCAAACCTTCATAAACTCAAAGTTTTTGGTTGTTTATGTTATCCATGGCTCCGTCCATATGCATCACATAAGCTAACACCACGATCTAAGCCTTGCACTTTTATAGGCTACTCTCTTGAATATAATGTTTTTCGATGCTATGAACTCCAAACTAAAAAAGTTTTTATATCACGTCATGTTATCTTTGAGGAGTCTGTCTTTCATTTTCAAAATAATCCTACAATGCAAGCTACTCCGATAAACATGCATCACTGGAATATCCCTCCGATCTCATCACACGAACCTCCAATGACACCATCCAGTCCTTACCCTCAAGATCCGCATGCTACTATTACTCCAGTTCAACAGCTACTCACTCCCTCTATTTCTCCACTCCCTTCCTCACAAGTTTCCCCTATTAATGAAACAATACCCTCAGTAACATTACCACTGGCTTTACCTTCTCCTAGACCTAGTGACATTGTCGTGCCGACGGTTGGCCCGGTCCATGACAGTGACTCGCCCTCGACTATACCACCAACACAATCTACCACTTCTATCCCCCCTAGACATCCAATGACAACACGCTCCAAAAGTGGTATTGTCAAACCACGTCAAGTCCTTGACTTGTTAGGATCGAGAGCACTAAGAGGGGGGTGAATTAGTCGTGAAAACTTTCGGGATTTAAAACAAAAGCCGCGTTCGTCCGATAAAAAAATGATTTCGATGTAAATGCCGATTCACGGTTTGTAGTTTACGTAGGTTTGCGTCTAAATGCAGTTTGCGTCTAAATGCAGATTTGCGTCTAAAGCGTGGTTTGCATTTAAGCGCGCATTTTCGTCTAAAGCGCCAGTGCGTCTAAACACGCTTTTTGCGTCTAAACACGCTTTTGCGTCTAAACACAGTTTGCGTCTAAACACAGTTTGCATCTAAGCACAGTTTGCGTCTAAACACAGTTTTGCGTTTAAAGCGCGGTTTTGCGTCTAAAGCGCGGTTCGCGTTTTTGGCGCGTTCGCGTCTAAGCGCGCTTTTTTACGTCTAAGTGCAGTTTTTTTCGTCTAAGTGCGGTTTTCGCCTAAGCGCAGTTTTTTCGTCTAAACGTAGTTTTTACGTCTAAACGTAGTTTTTCGTCTAAAACGGTTTTTGCTAAACTAAAGTTTTACGTCTAACGCGTTTTTGCGTCTAAACGCAATTTTCGTCTAAACGCAGTTTTACGCCTAAACGTAATTTTTACGTCTAAACGCAGTTTTGAACTTTGAAAAGCGTTTTATGAATATGCAGAAAGCAATTTGCAGTTATAAATGGAATCAAAACGTAAAGCGTAAACTGCGCAGTGTAAAGATCGCATGCGAAAACACCGATTTACGCCCCGAATGCAGATTCGGAAAGATCGAGAACTTAGAGACTCGTTTAGAACACGCAGAGGGCAGTAGCAATGTAGGAGGTTTACAGTAATGATAAAGTGCTCAAAGTAAAAGCAAACCAGAGATTTAGAGTGGTTGGTCGGTCTTGACCTACTCCACTTTTGGCTTCCTCCTCCGACGAGGTCACCGACGTCAACTAGCTGCCTTCCTTCAATGGGCGAAGGCTAACTGCCCTTTTACAGTTTCTCTCCTTTTGACGGGCTCGGGGAGACAACCCTTACAGATCCTTTCTCTCCTCTCTTTACAACTCAAGACTTGAAGAATAGAAAGAGGAGAACTTTTTTTGGACTTTACACAAATTTGAGCTCTTAGAATCACTAAAAAAGATCAAGAATTCAGTGTGGATATGTATCTTTTTCGTCTTTGAATGGGTGGGGTATTTATAGGCCCCAACCCAGTTCAAATTTGGAGCTCAAAACGATTAAATCCCGGAATTAGGGATCAAAGTGATTACACCTCTTATTTGAGAGGTTGCACCGCCCGGCAGACTTCGGAGATCGCGAGCCCGGCGGTTGCACCTCTCGTCGGGGGCGGTTGCACCGCTCGAAGTCCGCTCGAAGATCGAGCCCCAGGCGGTGCCACCTCTCGGCCCGGCGGTTGCACCTCTGCGGAGCTTCGAAGACCGAAGCTCGGCGGTGCTACCTCTCTGTCGGGGAGGTTGCACCGCCCGATCTAGCTCGAAGATCGAGCTCGGGCGGTTGCACCTCTCGGTGGGCGGTTGCACCGCTTGATCTCGCTGGGAGACACAGATACGGTGGTTGCACCTCTGGCCTAGGCGGTTGCACCTTTGGTGCAATCGTGGTCGAATGGTTAGCTCCATTCGCCCAATTTCAATCTTTTTTCAGGGGCCAATTGCCCCAAGATTAAGCTAATGGGATCACCTCCCATTTTCAAGCTTAATCAACGTGCTAACTCTGATTAAATCTAAGACAACTTCGCAGCTTTGCTCGATCGTCAATCGCTTCTTCCGCGAGTTTCGGCGAACTTCCGTCGATCATCCGATGAACCCTCGGTGATTCTTACGGACATCCGCAAACTCACGGACTTTGCGACGATCCACTTGGCGAAGTTCGAAGGCGAGCCGGCTGGCAAGCTTCGGACTTCCGGATATGTTCTCGAGAACCTCCGACGACCGTCCGAACTTCCGTCGAACTCTCGAACTCCCAACGTGATCATGATCTTGACTCCGGCGCAACTCCTGCTGCTTGTCTAACTTTCATCGTAGTTAATCCTGCACACTTATCTCAACACATAGATTAGACAACAAATGACAATTGACTTCATCATCAAAATCCGAGATTCAACATGACTTACATGCTATAACAAGTTCCTCCACTGAGACCAATGAACCCACTACAATCACTCAAGCTCAAAAATCTTCTCACTGGCGTAAAGCCATGTGTGACGAATATGATGCTCTCCTCCATAACTCTACATGGTCCTTAGTACCCTTTCATCACACACAAAATATCATTGGGTTTAAATGGGTCTTTCGAATTAAACGGAACCCAAACGGATCCGTTGCCAGATATAAAGCACGTCTAGTCGCCAAAGGGTTTCATCATTGACCTGGTGTCGACTTCACAGAGACATTTAGTCCCGTTGTTAAACCTACAACAATCTGTCTTATCCTGAGTTTGGTCATCTCAAAGGGCTGGCACATACGACAATTGGATGTTAACAATGCCTTTTTACAGGGGACACTTACTAAAGATGTCTTTATGCAGCAACCTCCTGGTTTCGTTCATCCTCAATATCTGAGGCATGTCTGCAAACTTCAAAAATCTATTTATGGACTTCGTCAAGCTCCAAGGGCTTGGTATAACAAGCTTGGCACGTTTTTGACCTCGATTGGCTTCATCAATTCCAAGTCTGATACCTCGTTATTCATTTGCCAGCACAATGGAAGCATAATATATCTTTTAGTATATGTGGATGATATTATTGTCACAGGAAATGATCCTTTGAAGATTCAGGCATTTCTAAAGCACTTGGCCGATCGATTCTCCCTCAAAGATCTAGGAACTTTAAGCTACTTTTTTGGGAGTAGAAGCACCATTTACACCTCCAGGTCTCTTCCTATCACAAAGAAAGTATATTCAAGATTTATTATCAAAGACAAACATGCAAGATGCGAAAGAGGTTACAACTCCTCTCTCTACTAGTGAATCACTTAAATTATGTGATGGAAGTCCTACTACAGGTTCGACTCAATATCGACAAGTCCTTGGCTCCTTACAGTACTTGGCTCTCATCCGTCCAGATATTTCATTTATCGTCAATAAATTATCGCAATTCATGCATCAA
The DNA here is from genome assembly GCA_900464855.2 of Musa schizocarpa. NCBI lineage: Eukaryota > Viridiplantae > Streptophyta > Magnoliopsida > Zingiberales > Musaceae > Musa > Musa schizocarpa. The sequence continues at coordinate 14,453,417 of LS990924.1, read as the reverse complement.
CCATCTACTACGCATTGGTCTACGGTCAAACGAATTTTGCGGTATCTTAAAGGGACTCTTAATCATGGCATTTTTCTTCGCAAAAATACTTCACTCCAACTCCATGCCTTTGCTGATGCTGATTGGGCAGGGAACTTTGATGATAGAATATCTACGTCAGGATACATTGTCTTCCTTGGAGCTACTCCAATCAGTTGGAGTTCTAAAAAACAAAAGACGGTTGCACGATCTACAACTGAAGCTGAATATCGTGTCATCGCCATCGCCGCTGCTGAATTCAATTGGGTCACAAATCTGCTCAAGGAACTTAACGTCAACTCTACAGTTATTCCTACAATATACTGTGATAATATTGGAGCTACCTACTTATGTGCTAATCCAGTATTTCATTCCCGCATGAAACACATAGCCATTGACTTCCACTTCGTGCGAGATCAAGTTGTCAGACATCAACTCCATGTTTCTCACGTACATACAGCTGATCAACTAGCAGACTCACTCACAAAGCCTCTCGTCCGTAAATTTTTTTCATCTCATCGGTCCAAGATCGGCATCCTTGATGGAAGCTCAATCTTGCGGGGGCATGATAAGTAGATAAGATTTCCTCAAGACAGTTGAGGAAATATCTAAGTAGTTGAGAAAAATCCATCCTCCATGCTGAATGTGTATAACCTCCCTGTTGTGTGTGTATAAATAGCTATTAAGAGCTCATTATCAAAATGAACTAGACAATTACATCTTATACATTTCATAGTTTCTTCTATAATTTCTACCTTTCTATATTCTTCGTTTAATTTTTATATTCACCACATAGGATTGATGATGCTTCCGCCGGAGCAGAGTATTGTGGTACCAGGACAAGGCGTTGAACCTCATCATGTACCCAGTTCCGGAGCCGTGGTCCTCCGGATTGCAGGTCTTATAGAGCGTCAGGCAAGGCGGGAAGCCGCGCCGTGGCCTATCAATCTCTGCGCACCAAACCCTATCACCGACATGGTTTCGATCACGTCCATGCCGTTCGCGACGACTTGGGTGACATGGTACGGGAATACTCACTTCCGATACGAACCTACCGGTGAAGAGATTTGCCCAAGAAGTTCCTGCAGTCTGTAGCCTCAGATGTCAAGCTTGGATTGCGGACCGAACACCCAAGACGATGATGGGGCAAGCGGCTCGATTGCGACCTTGCAGCGCGCCGCCAGTCGGAGAGCAATAGCTTCTTCACCCAGAGGGCTCGTTCCTGGAAGAAGTCGAACGGGAGGGTCCTGACAGACGACGGAGTCGACCTTCTCGGTCGTGTGTCGGCGACTGGTGCGACAGCACGATCAAGCAGATCAGAGATCGAGAGTAAGCATCTCGCGAGCGAATAAGCAAACGCAGACGACGGATAGGGTGAAGTGACTGATCGATACTGGGTGCGTAATGATTTGATGCGATAGCCGACTTTAATGATAGCAATCGAAACCAGAAGAATAAAATAAATAAATAAATAGTAATAATTTTTAAATAACACCTTAAATATTAATTCGATGAATAATGTATCTATTAATTTAAATATTTAAAAATTCATTCGATATATTTTCGAAAGTGACTCTGAATTCTATATTCGTAACTTATCGTTAAAAATAATAATTTTTAAATAACAAAATTTATTAGTCATATTGATCTGAGCTTAAAGTAGGATTCCCATTCACTACAGGTGATAGGATTTGCAATGAGGCCAAGAAAATAAGCAATTGGGCCTATGATCCTAATTCACATGGACCTCAGTAACTCAAGGATTATAAGCATTAAAAATAATTATATAACTTATTTTTCTCATAAAATATTGAATTAGTATCAAATTATGTTAACACGGACTCATCGATTTTAAAAATTCATTAGAGCCAAGGTTCATTAAAAAAAAAAAAGTGAGTAAAAAAATATATTAAATATTATTATAAAATTCTTCGAAATTTATGTGAAAGAATGAACAAGAAAATTTATGTTTGAGTGGGGATAACTCAAGCATCTTATATATAATTGATCTCCTATGATGAATAATTTAGTTTTTTTTATGAATATAAATAAAAATTATCAAATCATATTAATCTTATGTGTACTTTTTAATATATTTTTTATTATTGATCTTTATTTTTTATTTTAAAATTTTTCTCTCTCTTCCAAAAGGTGAATAGGAACCTTGTAACGAAGGTGATAAGGACTAGAAAAGACTTCAATTGAAGTTGATAGTAATATACTTATTAGATCTCTAATATAATCCAGATTAAATCTTAGCATAGATTCATCATGCCTAAATGCTAGGTCTTGATACTAAATGTCTAGATCAAATAGTAGCATAGGCTCATCATTCTTAAATATTTAATATTAAATGTCATGGTCGATCTAATGGGCTAAATGATCTATCAATTTCATTTAGTCTAAACCACTGATCAAAATATTTAAACTGAAATTGATAGTAGTATATTTATCAAATTCTTATAAATCAATTTAATCTTGCTCACTAAAAACTAATTAGGGTGTTACAGATATCAATAACTAGAATTCTCAACACCATAGATATTATTTTTGAGTTTGGACAGGCTCTGTGATGGAATGAACTGGCTTTGGTTCGGTGGTAAGGATGGATGGATCAAGGAGAAAGGAACGCTTAATGGGGTGTGGGTGTGATAGAGAAGAGAGCCAATGCAGTGTAAAGAGGTATGGTCATGCATCATCTGATTCCTCGTGCTGGAGGCAACGATGAGAAGAATGGGAAGCCATGCACTGCATTCACACGGTAAGCCCCGTAGCTTACCCTCAAACTACGAAAATGTTGACATACGATATAATACTCTTATTTAATTAACATTTATAAAATAAAATTTGATTAACATAAAAAATCACATATGAATTTAAATTTATCCATCAAATATATTTATGTTAGAGTTAAAATGATATGATCAATATGTCACCATCATAATAAATATTATTTGAAGGGCAGTTATGCATTCTCATATTCTACGTAAGTTGATGATAGTTATAATTGAACTTCACGCCCTCATTATTATATGAACCGCATAATGAGCGGGAGTAAAAGGGGATGCACACGGGATAATTCAAGTTTGACTTATTCGACTAGATCACTAACTTAAATTTCGAATGAGCATTATCGAAAGTGCCCCCGATGTGATTTTGCAAGGGTTCAAATACTACTTGAAGGAATTTACCTTGATACCTACTTGCGAAGGGATCTAGATTGGATTTGAATCAATATCCAACTCCAACAACCAAAACTTGCTTTCACGATTACAATAACCAAAGCGTCACACATAGATCTTGGTCGACTAGATCTAGAGTAAAATCTTCTAATTGTATAGAGTAAAAACAAGTAGAGGAACTAAAGCATTCTTTACTATGTTTTATGTTAAATTAATTTTAATTTGAGCGTGAGAGATCTCATCTGACATGCTTTTGGTGTAAGTCATCAAGAATTTTATCTACGAGGCTTATCAACCTCCAAATCTAAGTCAACATCAACCACTTCAAGAAATGTCGGTCTAGAAATCCACATCAAAAGATAATTTATTTGGAGTTCGAAAGTTAAAGACAACCTCATTAATATTCACAATGTTCATTCTGGATGTGAATGATGTAGATAATAGAATAGGTGAATTGAATAAAGAATCAATGTGCAAGCTAATGTTAATTAGCATATGTGGATTCCGAGGATGATCCATATAATATGATTGTGTGGCCTTTGTACTATGAACTAGACTTAATTATTATATAAATTTTTATGCATCTTTAAAAAGTAATTTTTTAATTTTTTTTGCCTCTAGTTATTAAGGTTTTAGAAATATATATAAATCAAGGTTTCAGACTTAATTGTGTGACCTTTGTACTATGAACTGTCAAGGTAGTTCCAAAGTGGTTCTGACGCATGTGTACAGAGATAACCGAAATGTGACCGAGGTGCATTTGAAGTAAAAATGTCAGTCTCATGATATGTCACTTGTATAGTGTAAGACCAAGATTGAAAGAGGTTTTCTGATTAATCTTTCTGACATTCAAATTAATAATCTAAGATAAGTGAGAGTGATCATGAGTAATTAAAAAATAATCACTCCTTGGTCATTATGCTAAAAATAAGTTTTATACCTAGTCATAAGGATAGTAGAGGAGCTAAATATTATGTGGGGAGGTAGGCTTTAACCATTTCTAACAACCTACCTTTGTCTTATTGTCCATATAAGTGACAACGAAGGAGGTAGCCCACCGTTACTTATTGTCCACACATGTGGACCAAAGAAAGTAAGTCTTGTCTCTCCCTTATTAACTTAGTCGTCATATGAAGGTCACGTGTCAAATGATAATTGGTCGATCATATTCCTCTATCATTTTATCTCCCTTGATAGTGTGTTTCAGAAACTCTTCCGGAGAGGCCCCAAAGTGTAGCTGTCAACTTATCTGACATGTGTATCATGTAGAGGTGGAGGGAGGAGTCATTGAGGTACTTGTTTTGAGTAATAGAAAATATGGTTGGCCTACTTAATCTGTCGAGAAATCAACTTCAGGTAGTGGAAGCTTGCTCTCGAGAGATTTGTTGTAGGAGCCGATGCATGCTCCTCTATTACCCGTCACTAAGGCGGGTTATGGGAAGAGCCGAGTTGAGCGTCTCCTTTGCTCATCATTGAGTGACCTATATCAGGTGACGGGTCCATTGTCAAAGCACTAAGGAATCTATGTAGGCCTACAGCGGGGATGCTGCAAAGATCCCACATTGTTGACCTACGCCTTCTTTTTTACTCATAGTTGAGACAAGTTGTGGGAGGAGTCAAGGTGAGCATCTCCTTTACTCATTGTCAAGGGCCCATGTCAAGCAACCGGGGTCCATAATAGGGAGATTCCGAAGCCCTCAAGTCGTCAACCTAGCCCACCCCTTCGAAGCCCTCAAGTCGTCGACCTATTCTGAAGCGATAGATGGTGGTGTTGAAGTGGGTTCCTCTTCTAATAGTCGATGAGGTTGTTAGGATCGTAATAACATTAAGAGAGAGGTGACCGAGAAGGGGGGGGGAGGGGGCATGGGGGACGTTGTATGGAAGGGGGATTGAATTAGTGCTATAGCAATTTTAACCAATTATAAAGTTTGATCATTAAATTCATATCAAAATGCGATTAACCAAAAGTATAAGTAAGGGTTACAAGTAAAGTAAATCAATAAGCAATAGAAAATCAAGGTAAGAGAAGAAACACAAACCGATTTATAGTAGTTCGGTCGTCCCGACCTATGTCCACTCCCGATTCCTCTTCCCTCGAGACCATCGGCTTTCACTACCGTTTTTCTTTCCAATGAACGAAGATCAACTACCATTGTTATAACTCTTCTCTTTTTAACAGGCCTAAGAGAGAACCTTCATACTTACTTTTTTGCAAGAGATCTCACCGTCAATAATTTAAAATCACCTATAAACTTAAGAAAGTGGAAAAGACAAACAATGCTTAAAGAGAGAGTTTATAACTCAAGAATTAGTGCTCCATCAACCAAGCATGAGTAGGGTATTTATAGACCCCAAAGGCCTCAAGAATTAAGCTAAAAATTTAAATCCTTAAAATTTTAAGGTACTAATAGTACTATCACCGATACTAGGTGGTACTACCACCATCATTGGGCTAAGAATCCAAGCTCTGGTGGTACCACTATCGGCACTGTTGAAAAAGCACAAATAGTGCTTTTCGGCTCTCAAGTGATGAATCTTGAATTTTTGATGATGAAATCAATTGATAAGTTTATGATCTAATCTACATTTTCAATGATACAAGACCAACTTTGATCAAAAGAGATAAATCGATTAAAGCAGAAAGAATCAGACGTTGGGCTGAAATAAACATGTCAGAAGATTGGACATTAATCAAAGGATCGGTCAACGTGCCGATAGAAGGACTTCATGCCATAAGTTTGGGCATCCGACCGAAGGATTGGACATTACGCCAAGGAGATAGAAAGTTGCGAGAGGTCAGCATGCCGATTAGGCAATGTGACGAAGGAGAGGATGCTGCGCCGAAGGATCGAAAGAAGCACTAGATGAACCAATGACATGCCAGACAACATGAAATTCTAGTCTTGTAATCAGTTGTGTCTTAATTGGTCATAGTTAAGTTGTAATTAAGTTAATTTTTTGTGTAACTATGCTAACTCAATTAGGGGCTTATTGGGCCTGAGTTAGGGCTATTTTGGGCTACGAGAAAAGTCCATTCGGTGATCTAAAAATTGGGTCTAGCGATGGCACCGCTGGTCCAAGTGGTGGAATCGCCAATGGCTCAATCTCAAAGACATAGTCTCTGAAACTATGTCAAGTAGTAGTACCGCCTAGTGTCAGGCGGTGGTACCACCTAATGTTAGTACTATAGGGGGTGGTACCGCCAATATCCTAAAATCTCGGGGATTTAAATTTTGGCTCTAATTTTTGAAGCTATTTAGGGTCTATAAATACCATAATCTTTCCTACTTAATAAAGCAAGAAAGTAGAACAAAATTTTATGATTCTAAAGTTGTAAACCCTTATAAAGTATAAAGTCACTCCTCCTAAAGTTTAGATATTATTTTAAGGGAGAGTACGAGGGAAACTTTATAAAAAGTGAGTGTAAAAGTTCTCTCATGAGCCTATCAAAAGAAAAAAGAGTTGTAAGAGGATAATTAATCTTCACCAATTGAATGAAGATCATTAGTGGACACCAGTGGCCTCAACGGAGGAGGAATCAGGAGTGGACGTAGATCACGACGATCGAACTACTATAAATCTGGTGTACTCTTTTCTTTTACTATTTACCTTTATTGCTTACTGATTTTATTGCCAATTACATTCTACAAACATTTTCAAGTTAAGCATCTTTTCGATTCGGGGTTTATTGAATGAGGTTTTTCTAAACTGACGTTTCTATGAAAGCACTAATTCACCACCCCCCCTTTTAGTATTGATTTCAGTCCTAACATTAGGTGGTACTAGTGGCTAGGCTTGGTGGTACCATCGCTGCCTTGGGTGGTACTACCATTGGCACTACCGAAAAAGCACAAATAGTGCTTTATGGCTCTCAAGCGATACTACCATTTGGGCTTGGCAATAGCACTGCCTAAGCCTACTTTAGGTCACCAATTTGGCCTTCTAATAGGCCCAATTAGGCCCTGGTTAAGTCTAATGGGTTTCTTGATAAGTTGGCATAAGATATCATCAATTATATAGTATTCCGTGAGTGGATCAATCAGTGAACTCATTCTCCAATGAGCACATACACTATAGCTCTAATGTCCCTACACGACCAGCTATTAGACCAGCCACCTCCATCATATGAACGAGTATATAGTATACCAGCCTATCTGGTTATCTCGATGTTTCTCTCGAGTATCCTATAACTGAAATTATTTATGAACTATGTTTAAAGTTAAATCGGTCTCATTATCGTGATCTCATCATGATCCGATTCATATTGCATAGATCTATGGACATCACAATATATATATATATATATATATATATATATATATATATATATATATATATATATATATATATATATATAATGAATAATATAAAGTGAAATAATGTTATAATAATAATAAGCAAAAAGATTGCATGTCAAGTCATACGTGTCATCACTCACGTGATTGGCTTGCATGACACCTATGACTAGCAACAACACCTCAATTCACCCCCACATACTCCCCAATTAGTTAGTTTTATCGAATGTAAATATCGACATATAGTTAAAACTGGTCTCGTGCTTCTACATTAAACATTCATGCTACTATGTCTCAGTATATATCATTAATCATATGCTCACTCCAGTCCTATAATACTAGTTATAATTTAAAAAACTATTTTACAAGCTTCCAAACCTTTATAAACTCAAAGTCTTTAGCTATTTATGTTATCTATGGTTACGTCCTTATGCCTCAAATAAGCTGACATTATGATCTAAGCCTTGCATTTTTATAGGATACTCTATTGAACATAATATTTTCCGATGCTATGAACCCAAACTCAAAAAGTCTTTATATCATATTATGTTATTTTTGTGGAGTCTACTTTTTCTTTTCAAAACCATGAGTATCCTACTTTGCAAGCTACTCCGACAAACATATATCACTGGAGTATCTCTCTGACCTTGTCACACAAATCTCCCACAACACTCTCTAGTCCTTACCCTTAAGATCCGTACACTATTGTTACTCTAGTCAATGGCTCCTTTCTCCACTCCCTTCTTCAGAAGTTTCCCCTACTGATATAGCAATACCCCCAGCAACACCTTCTCCTAGACCTAGTGGCATTGAAGTATCATAGGCTAGCCTAGCCCATATCAATGACTCACCATCGGCTATACTAACAGCACAACCTACCACTTCTATAGCCCTTAGATATCCAATTACAACACACTCCAAAAGTGGTATTTTCAAACCACGTCAAATCCTTGACTTGCATATCATAACAAACTCCTCCCCTGAGGTCAATGAACCTACCATAATCATTCAAGTTTAAAAATCTCCTCACTAATATAAAGCCATGTGTGAAAAATATAATGCTCTCTTCCGTAACTCTATATGGACCCTAGTACCCTTTCATCACAAACAAAACATCATTGGGTATAAATGAGTTTTTCGAAAGCAAAACCCAGATGGATCCATTGTCAGATATAAAGCAATAACCTGGTGTTAACTTCACAAAGACATTTAGTCTTATTATTAAACCTACAATAATTTGACTTTTTCTAAGTTTGGTCATCTTAAAAGGTTAACACCTATGATAACTGGATATTAACAATGCCTTTTTATAAGGGACTATAACTAAAGATGTCTTCATGCAGCAACCTCTTGGCTTCATTCATCATCAATATCTAAGGTATGCCTACAAACTATAAAAAACTATTTATGGATTTCGTCAAGCTCCAAGAGCTTGGTATATTGAACTTGGCTCATTTCTGACATTAACTAGCTTCAACAACTCTAAGTCTAATACCTCGTTATTCTTATGACAATAAAATGGAGGCACAATACATCTTCTAGTGTATATGAAAAATATTATTATCACGAGCAATGATCCTCCGGAGATTCAGACATTCCTAAAGCAATTGGTCGATCAATATTCTCTCAAAGAACTTTGAGCTACTTTCTAGGAATAGAAGCAACATTTACATCTTCAAGTCTCTTCCTTTCATAAAAAAAGTATATTCAAGATTTATTATTAAAGTCAAATATGTAGGATGCAAAAGAGGTTACAACTATTGAATCTTAGATTTTGATGATGAAACCAATTGATAGTATTTATGATTTGATCTGTGTTTTGAGTAATGTAGGATGTTTCGATCAGGGAGAGACAATTAAAGTAGGAAGAATAATGTTGAGCTAGAGAAAAATATGTCAGAAGATTGGACGTCGAGCCGAAGAATCGATCGATGTATCGACAAAAGGCTCCGGGCCATGAGTTCGGGCATCAGGCCAAGAAGAGCGAAAATTGCGCCAAGAAAATCGAAGTTGCAGAGGTCAACTAGCCGATTGGGTAACAAGCCACAAGAGAGGATGATACGCCGAAGAATCGGATGAAGCGTCGAGAAACCAATGATATGTCAGACAACATGATTCAAGCTTTGTAATGATTGTCTAGATCAAAGTAGGTTTTATGTGTGCAAGATTAACTATAATAGCAAGGCATAAAGCAAAATGAAGTCCCAGAGTCAAGAATGCGATTTCGTTAGGAGTTCGAGAGTTCATCGGAAGTCCAGACGTTTATTGAAAGTTCTACCAGAATTGACCAAGAAGTCCTAGAGCTTGCCAAAGAAGCTCGTTAGAACTCGCTAAGAAGATCATCGTGAAGTCCAGGAGCTTGTCGGGAGTCCGTTGGAATATTGCCGAGAGATCGTCGGAAGTTTGCCGGAAGAAACCTAGACTTACAAACTTTATTTAGCTTATTAAATGTCTTAAAATTTATAATTAGCACATAATTAGGATTAAAATCAGGCCAACCCAATTGGGGGACAATTTGGCCAAGTTTAGGCTGTGTTGGGCCAAGAGAAAGGCCCAAACAAGTGAAACCGTCATGGCACAATCTTCGAGACTATATTAGGTAGTGGTACCACCCAGACATAGTCTTATAGGCGGTGGTACCGCTAGACTGGGCGGTGGTACCACCCAGTATCAAGCTGCAGGCAGTGGTATCGCCCGTTCCTTGAAATTTTAAGGATTTAAATTTTGGCTCTATTTTTGAAGTCATTTGGGGTCTATAAATACCCTAGCTATTCCTATAGGGAGAGGAAGAAAAGTGAACAAAAACTCTGTGTTTCTAGAGTTGAAAACCCTTGTAAAGTATAGAGTCCCTCCTACTAAAGTTTAGAGACCATTCTAAGGGAGAGTGTGAGGAAAGCTTTGTAAAAATGGAGTGAAAAGATTCTCTCCTGAGCCTATAAAAGGAGAATAGAGTTATAAGAAAGAGGCTGATCTTTGCCTATTAAAGGAAGATTGTTAGTGAATGTCGATGGTCTTGATGGAAGCAAAATTGGGAGTGGATGTAGGTCACGACGATCGAACCACTATAAACTCGGTTTGCATTTACTTATTGCAATTTACATTTACTGCAAACTGCCCTTCTTTACTCTCACTGCTCTACTTCCTCATTACACACTTACGAAAGTGTTTTTAAGTTAAACATATTTCTGATCGGTTTTAATCATATGAAGATTTTTCAAATCAACGTTTTTATCTGCTGCACTAATTCACCCCCCCCCCTCTTAGTGCCGACTCATTCCTAACAGTTGGTATCAAAGCCATGTTCGTTTCTCATTTGGTTTAACACCTAAAAGAAATGGCTCTTTTCGGCTTTCAAGAGGGTCACTCTCTCATTCATCATTATTCAATGGGACGGACTACACATATTGTAAAACTCGAATGAGAATTTTCTTACTTTCTTTGCATTTGAACTTATGGAATATTGTTGAAAGTGGTTTTCAAAAGTCTTCTCTTCTAATGAACCATTGGAATGATTTGGAGAAGAAGATTTTTTCTTTAATTGCTAGAGCTATGAATGCTCTATTTTGTGCCTTAGACAAAAACAAATTTAATCATGTTTTTATATGCAAAACGGCTTTCGATAGTTGGCATACTCTTGAAATCACACACGAAGGCACTAGTAGAGTAAAAGATTCTAAGATAAACCTTTTGATGCATGATTTTGAACTTTTTTAGATAAAGCTAAGCGAGACTATTGGAGACATGTACACCTATTTTACGGATATCATCAATAGTCTAAAAGCTCTTAATAAAAGTTTTTCGAATCTTGAACTTGTGAATAAAGTTTTATGATTGCTATCTAAAAATTGGGATTCGAAAATAACGACAATACAAAAATCAAAGAACTTAAATTATTTTCTGATCGAAGAACTTATCGGGTCTTTGATGACCTACGAAATGACCAATAAAACACATGATAAACATGAGAATAACCTTCTAAAGAACAGGAAGGATTTGACACTTAGAACAAAAGAAAATTACTTGAGAGAAAACTCAAGTGATGGTGATAATGATGATCATGATGATCTTGAACTCTTAATATTAAAATTTAAAAAGTTCATAAAACAAGAATAAAAAATTAAAAATGAACTTAAAAAGAAGAAGTTGCTAAGAAGAAGAAAGCACTTTATGATGAAACGAGTACCTCCGAAGACGAGGAGTAAACCAAAAAATATGAGGTGGCAAACTACTCCTTCACGACTTTCGACGACGAAGTAACCAAAAACCCTTTACTTTATTTCAAAATTACATGATGTTTTTCATGAGTTATCTTTAATTTTAGAAATAAATAAAAATATAAATAAAAGGGGATCATGCTTTTCCTTTACTAGCTAATTTAAAAAATGATAATGATAATTGCATGTTTTATGAAAATATAATAAAATATAAATCTAATGATTAATCCTATGTATGTTTTTAATAAAAAATAATATGTATCTAAATTGATGATTTCCAAATGTGATTAAAAATGCTTCATGTTTAATGAAATCATGCTTGATGATTTAATAATGCATAATGATCATGCTTAATGAGTTTATATTTCAAAATTATACATGATGATTCTTGTAATATATGGCTTATCGGTTTGTACCATAATGAAAGTTACATTTTCGGTTTTAAAAATGATGTATGTTTTAATTTGGCATAAATGAAAAAGATATGCTTATATGAAATAATATAAGTATCATGCTTGATGATTTTATATTTAAATAATGCATCATGATTTGAAGTAATTATTGATCTCGATGATTTCAATGATGAGATTTACTCTTTCGATTTTAAACCATGATGTATGGTTTTCATACGAAAAATTTGAGCATGCTTATATGAAATCAATCACTTAAATTGAAACAACTAAAACGAGAAAAATATTTTTTATAAAATTTATTTTTCTTCATCGTATTGGTTTTGATGAATCAATTTGTATCATTTTTATGAATCTCTTAAAAGTAACTTTGTTGATTTAACAAGTTAAATGATTTGAAGATAAATGATGATTTTTCTCTTGATTATAACTTATGATATTTTTTCTATGAATCATCATCTTGATTTCTCGATATTTGATGCATGAGATTTCTCTATGAATCAAGATCTTATTTTTGAACTCCTATGTTTCTTCCTACCATTTTTTCAAAAATGAGAGATTAATGAATCTATCTATGTCCTTTTTATGAATCTCTTAAAAATGAATTTTATTTAACGATTTGAATTTGAGTGAGCTTTATCTTGATTTTTCGAGATTTATAACTTGAGATCTTTCTATGAATTGAGATATTTTCTTCTCCTTGTTTCTTCTTGTCATTTACTAAAGAGGAGAAAATAAATGATGAATGTTTGGTACCAACAATCATAAAATGATAAATGCTTAAAGTTGTTGATTTAATATTTGGTATCATGAATGCTTTAGTATCATGCATGGGAGTAATGATAAAGGTTTTGAAAACAAATATTTGTATTATGTTTGATAATTTTACTTTTTGTCAAATGAATCATGATTTTTCTTGTGAATTCTTGGAATTATTACTTGAGATTTTTTTTTTTTGAATCAAGATCTCTTCTTTGTACTCCTACGATTTTTTCCTAGTATTTTATTTAAAGAAGAGATTTACTGCATGAATTATGTCTTCGGGTATTTAAGTGATCTTATCTTTAATGACATGATTTCTTTGTATTTATGACTTGTATGTCTTGAAATGATTGAAATATTTTACACCATTATGTTCTTCCCTTATTCTTTCTTGTTTACAATGATAAAAAGGGGAGAAGTTTGCATGGTAGGATGTAATTTGACAAATTGATACCATCATGATATGAAATATTTATGATTTGGAATGATGTATGCAATACTTATGCTTTTTATTATGATGATGTATGTGATGTATTGCATATGATGTGAATCATGATTAAAATTGCTTTGATTTGAATTCAAGTTTTATCTCAATTATGACATTTTAAAATAAGAATGACACTTTACCTTTGTCATGATTTGAAAATTATTGTAAAGGAAAAAAAATTACAAAATTAATTTCTTCTCTTCTTTCTGACAATAACAAAGGGGAAGAAAGAACTAGCTATGCTTGTTCTAAAATTATGTAAAATTTGCTAGCTTGCATGGTGAAAAATATGTTAGCTTGCTTAATGTAAAACTTGCTATCTTACTAGCTTGCATATCCAAAAATTACTAGATTGCCCAACTCAAAAGAGAAGCAAGAATTACTAGCTTGCACATCTCAAAGGAGAAGTAAAGATTGCTAACTTGCATATTTCAAGAAGCAAAAGTTTCTTTCTTGAACACTTCAAATATATTGCTAACTTATATTTTTTAAAAATAATATAAAAATTTGCTAGCTTGCATAATGTAGAACATGCTATCTTGAACATCACCAAGACTTGCTACCTTGTAATCTCAAGAGAAGCAATAGTACTATCTTGCTTATCTCAAGAAGCAAAACATGCTAAACTTGCACATATAGCAAAATTTACAAACTTGTAAAACTCAAATTTTTACTAGTTTGCATAATGATAAAATTGAAGAATATATTTATAATGTAATTATTTGAATTGTAATATGTCTAAAAACTTGAAAGTTGTACTTCTCCTTTTTGTTGATGACAAAGGGGGAGAAGTATGATGTTATGCATAAGTTTATGATAACATGTTGCTTGGATTTTTAAATCCAAGAGTTCTATCAATATGACATATTGCTAGGGTGAGTTAAGGTTAACTCCGTCATCAATTGGTTATCATCATCAAAAAGGGAGAGATTGTTGAATCTCGAATTTTGATGATGAAACTAATTGATAGTATTTATGATTTGATCTGCATTTTGAGTGATGTATGATGCTTCGATCAGGGAGAGACAATTAAAGTAGGAAAAATCATGTTAGGTTGAAGAAAAACATGTCAAAAGATTGGACGTCGAGCCTAAGAGTCGATCGACATATCGATAGAAGGCTTCAGGCCATGAGTTCGAGCATCAGGCCAAGAAGAGCAAAAATTATGCTAAGGAAATCGGAGTTGCGGAGGTCAATTAGTCGATTGGGCAATAGGTCGCAAGAGAGGACGATGCGCCAAAGAATTAGATGAAGCGTCGAGGAACCAATGACATGCCGGACAACATAATTCAAGCTTTATAATAATTGTCTAGATCGAAGTAGATGTTTATATGTGCAGGATTAACTATGATAGCAAGGCATAAAGTAAAATGAAGTCCCGGAGTCAAGAATACGATTTCGTTGGGAGTTCGAGAATTCGTCGGAAGTCCGAACGTTCGTCGAAAGTTCTATCGGAATTGACCGAGAAGTCTAGAAGCTTACCAAAGAAGCTCATTGGAACTCGCTAAGAAAATCGTTGTGAAGTCTAGGAGCTTGCTGGGAGTTCGCTGGAACATTACCAAGAGATCATCGGAAGATCGCCGGAAGCTCACCGAAAGAAACCTAGACTTACGAACTTTGTTTAGCTTAGTAAATATCTTAAAATTCATAGTTAACATATAATTAGGATTATAATTGGGCCAACCCAATTAGGGGACAGTTGGACCAAAGTTTGGGCTATGTTGAGTTAAGAGAAAGGCCCAAACAGTAACCAAACAGGTGAAACCATCGTGGCACAATCTCCGAGACTATGTC
Source organism: Musa schizocarpa (assembly GCA_900464855.2). Lineage (NCBI taxonomy): Eukaryota > Viridiplantae > Streptophyta > Magnoliopsida > Zingiberales > Musaceae > Musa > Musa schizocarpa. The sequence continues at coordinate 14,438,255 of LS990924.1, read as the reverse complement.
AGGCGGTGGTACCACCCAAACATAGTCTTCTAGGCAGTGGTACTACGAGACTGGGCGGTGGTACCGCCCAGTATCAAGTTGCAGGCGATGGTATCGCGTGTACCCTAAAATTTCGGTGATTTGAATTTTGGCTACATTTTTTAAGCCATTCGGGGTTTATAATGTTAGGATCGAGAGCACTAAGAGGGGGGGGGGGGGGTGAATTAGTGCAGCGGAAAACTTTCTGCGATTAAAACCGAAAGCTACGTTTGAATGATAAGGACAACTCTGTATGAGAGTTGATACTAAGCAAGGTTTGATCAATCTATGCGAGGCGTTTGCGCAATGATGAAAACCAGAATATCGGCAAGAACCGAAATCCGATGTTAGATGACGGAGAAAACAGATTTACGTCTAAGTGTCGATTCGTAAATCACTTGTTTAGACAGAAGTATAAAGACAGTGTGCTGCTATTGTACAGCTCAAAAAGTAATCTGCAAAAAGCAGATTTACGTCTAAACGCAGATTTACGTCTAAACGCAAATTTACGTCTAAACACAGATTTACGTCTAAACTTTGAAACTCGTTTGTAAAATTGCAGAAGGCAGTATGCAGTTGAAATCAAGATGTAAACGTAAACTGAAATCTGATGTTTGTATGAGGAAAGCCGATTTACGTCTAAATGCAGTTTTACATCTAAACGCAGTTTTGCGTCTAAACGCAGTTTTACGTCTAAACGTAGTTTTACGTCTAAACGCAGTTTTGCGTCTAAACGCTATTTTACGTCTAAACGCAGTTTTGAACTTTGAAAAGCGTTTTATGAATACGCAGAAGGCAATTTGCAGTTATAAATGGAATCAAAACGTAAGCGTAAACTGCAGCGTAAAGATCGTACGAAGACACCGATTTACGTCTGAATGCAGATTCGGAAAGATCAGAGTTTAGAGACTCGTTCGTAAAAGCGCAGAGGGCAGTAGCTATGTAGGAGGTTTGCAGTAATGATAAAGTGCTCAAGTAAAAGCAAACCAGAGATTTAGAGTGGTTCGGTCAGTCTTGACCTACTCCACTTTTGGCTTCCTCCTCCGACGAGGTCACCGATGTCAACTAGCTGCCTTCCTTCAATGGGCGAAGGCCAACTTCCCTTTTACAGTTTCACTCCTTTTGACGGGCTCAGGAGACAACCCTTACAAATCCTTTCTCTCCTCTCTTTACAACTCAAGACTTGAAGAACAGAAAGAGGAGACTTAAGGCTTTACAACAATTTTGAGCTCAAGGATCACAGAAAAGATCAAGATTTCGGTGTTGGTCTCTTGTGTTTTCTGTGCTGAATGGGTGGGGTATTTATAGGCCCCAACCCAATTCAAATTTGGAGCTCAAAACGATCAAATCCTGGAATTCCGGGATCAGGCGGTTGCACCTCTTGATTGGAGAGGTTGCACCGCCTGGCAGAGTTCTGAGATCGAGCCCAAAGCGGTTGCACACCTCTATCGGGCGGTTGCACCGCCGAAGTCCGCTTTCGAGAGGCCGAGCCCCAGGCGGTGCCACCTCGGCCCGAGGCGGTTGTACCTCTCTCGCCTAAGCTCAAGACCGAGCTCGGCGGTGCTACCTCTGTCGGGGAGGTTGCACCGCCCGATCTAGCTTCAAGCCCGAGCTGCAGGCGGTTGCACCTCTCGGTGGGGCGGTTGCACCGCCCGATCTCATTGGAGACATAGCCACGGCGGTTGCACCTCTGGTTTTAGGCGGTTGCACCGCTTTGGTGCAATCGTGGTCCCGAATGGTTAGCTCCATTCGGCCCAATTTCAATCTTTTAGGGGCCCAATTGCCCCAAGATTAAGTTAATGGGATCACCTCCCATTTACCAACTTAATCAACGTGCTAACTATGATTAAATCTAAGACAATTTCTGCAGCTTTGCTCCGATCGTCAATCGCTTCTTCCGCGAAGTTTTCGCGAACTTCCGTCGATCATCCGATGAACCCTCGGTGATCCTTCTGCGGACTTCGGCAAACTCCTGGACTTTCATGCGACGATCCACTTGGCGAGTTCCGACGAGCTTCTCTTGGCAAGCTTCTGGACTTCTCGGATCGTTCTCGAGAACCTCCGGCGGCCGTCTCGAACTTCCGTCGAACTCTCGAACTCCCAAGCGTGATCATGATCTTGACTCCGACGCAACTCCTGCTGCTTGTCTAACTTCATCGTAGTTAATCCTGCACACTTATCTCAACACATAGATTAGATAACAAATGACAATTGACTTCATCATCAAAATCCGAGATTCAACGATCTCCCCCTTTTTGATGATGACAATCAATTGATAATGGAGTTATCCTTAACTCCCCCTATCTATATGCCGTAGTTGAGATAAGTCAACCTTGAATTCAAGACCTAAGAATTCAAGTGACGTATTGATAAGTTAGATCAGTTAAACTTATCAATACTCCCATCATGTCACGCCCCTCAAAAATATCGACAATATTTAAAATTTTCATCATAACTAACCCAGGATCCAAGCACACATTTGAGGTCACTAAGAAAACATGCAGATCAAAATTTCACCTCTATAGTCTACAAATTCATAACCCTGTGCATTTCATAAACATACCACACATCACTCGGTAATTCACACAATCAGAACTCAACTCATCAAAATAATAACCACAACATAAATTCACAAATGGGGAAGTCTATGCAGTCACCAAACCAACGATTACCATAAGGTCATATCATTACACGAATATAACTTAACATACCAAAATCCTATACATGAGGGATCCTTTATCTTACACAAAATCCACAGGTTTAGATTCATCGTCACATTTCATAAGATGCAGAGTATCTTATACAACAAATACACATATGCTAACAAAGATCTGTCCAAAATCTTCTAAACTTTCCACCGCCTCACCCAATCTTAACATTTAAGCAAGCAATATGCTATCCTGAAAAAAATTTATCAACAAACGGGGTGAGCATAAAGAGCTCGACAAGTGACTAACATATCCATATCAAAAAATAGTACAACTTCCAAAGAGATACAGTTCCAAAATACAAGGCAGAATATACGATTTGCAAACATAATATCATTAAGAAAAAGAAACACAATTGTCCTTTCAATCTTACATATTTGGTTCCGATGATTGGGGCATGGAGTAATTGGAGCATATCAAGAACAAAGGTAACATATCGGACTTATCAATGGCATATAAAATGTTCAAGCATATCAATGGCATATGGAACATTTCAAGCAAAATCATCGGTGAATGAACATATCGAGCATATCAAAACAAATATCGTCAGAAGCTCAAACGCCGCCCTTGACGTTGCAATCATATCATTCTTATCCAGAGCATGAGTAAAACAACTCACCAAAACTCTGGATGTCATATCAAACATATAGAAGGTGTGGTGGGATCTCGGTCGAATGTGATTCATCCATTTTCGAATGACCACTGACAAAAGTCTCCCCGTCGGGGGAGATCCCTCCACCCACGTCTAGGTGAAGTCGAGGGGGCGGCAAAGTATCGAGGCTCTAAGCACATACCCTTTACCATTTTCGGCAAAGGTCCGAGAATATCCCATGGAGCGGGACCCCACAGAAGAGGGTAATAAAGCGATCCCACGTGAGCGGGACCCCCACGGAGCGGGTAATAAGCGATACCCTTTACCATTTCTGGCAAAGGTCCAGACAATCCCACACACCAGAGTACAAGATGGCAGTTTTAACAATAAGTAGCATATATCGGAAGCACACGCTGAACAACGTGCATGTGCCTTTTTTCAAACAATACTGAAACAAAGAACAAATCTCTCACAAATGTATTCAGATTTGGAATGAAATAAAAACAAGAGTGTACAGGAATTTCCAAGCAATCATATTTAGCTCAAATCCAATAAGAAGGTTTAACGAATTCAAATATCCAAGGGGAGGCAGAATATCTAAATCGACCAAAGCTTCGATTTGGGACAGAATTCCAGTGGCACATCAAACAAATACTTCAGAATATCAATTATGCTCCAATACCCATAAGAAAACTATGGTCGAACCATATATCAAACTATATTCTGATGGAACAAATTTCATACGAAACAGGGTTCCCAACGCGGAGTTACCTTTGATTTGGTAACACAAGGTCAAAAACGCAATCACTGTTTTGCATAATTTACAGGGCCGGATTCAACAGATAATAGGGTAGGCAATTGAATTCCAAAATTTTCAAACTATATTTCAAAAGAAATATTTTCAAGTCTAGTTTCAAATAAAATCAGTTTGGTATAATTCAGAATTTTCAACAGGGAGTTATAGGCATTTTAGTATCGACAGGTCAGAAATCTTGAACCATGTTTTACAGCGTCTATAGGCTCAATTGAATCAGATGTTTGGGTAAGTATTCGGTATCCAAAATCTACAAAATCAGTGTCAAAAGGAAGATATAAGAGTCTAATTTCAAACAAAATAGTTTTTGCCCGAATTCACATTTTGCACTAAAACTTATAGCTGAAAGGGTCAGTTTACCGAAAAGAAACTTCAGAATCCATGGTTCTATGTCCAAAGAGAGGCATATCAGTTTCTAAATAGAAATCCTTCAATTTATTTTGATTCAACATAAAAACAGAGACTAAAAATTCTGTAGGATAGGGTTAGAACACTTGCCCTTGAGAATTTTAGCCTAAATGAGAAGAATTGAGCAAGAAACCTTAAAGCCCCAATTTCTTCTTCCTCTTCTTCTTCTTCTTCTTCTTCTTCTTTCTTTCTTTCTTTCTTTCCCAGATCATCCACGCAGCTGCCTTCTCTGCCTTGTATTTTTGTACATTTTACAGTTTAGTCCTTGTATTTATCATATTTACGATTAGGTCCTCAGGGTTTACATATAGGTCCTCAGATTTTTGTTTTAACAAATCCTCCAACTCTTATGAATATGTTCTCAGATTCATACTTTGACTTTTTATTAAATTTAAAATAGATACATACATTACAACTAGAAACTTATACGAAAATTCAGAAATGAGGGATGTTACACATCATGATACCTATCATGATGTATCTCTTCGAGAATGATGTCAAGGCTTGACATACATCATCAAGTTTGTATGATTGTGTTTGTAACTATTCATCATGTAATTGAATGTTATCATATAAAGCAGCGAAGGACTATTACATGATGCACACATTTGTGATTATCTAGCAAGTTTGTATTTACTTCACAAGATAGGATATCAACTCAAGACATAATGCAAACTATAGCACATGTTCATATATCTCTTGGTGATGCAAGGATGAAATAACTATAACATTGTTTATAGCATCACTCAAGTATTTGCAACATGATTATGGCAGTGTTTATCAATTCATATGTTTCTCCCCCTTTGTCATCAACAAAAAGCATGATAGCATTATCAAAAGGCATGGTAGATGTGATTACAGCAGGTTATCTCTTTTCCTTGTTATAGTTCGTTGCTTGAAGGAGGAAAGTCATTTTTCAACAAGTTTTCATAAGAGTGTACAGGAAAATCCCATTTTTAGCATTCAAACCAAAAAAAATGAACTTCTTACTTGCATTCGGTTATGAAAAAATTGTCACATAATTTTTAACATGTTGTTTGATCAAGTGATGCCAAGTTTAGATATGCAAGTTGCAAGCTAGCGAATTTTTGCTTCCTTTGAGTGTTAGCTTTTGATGTAGTAACGCAACTATTTCAAGTGCAGCATTTCATCATATGGCATGATATTATCATGTATAGCATGATTTTGATATTATTTTATGATATAAATATTTGAATATTTTTGCAAGTGTAGCATTGCATCACATGGTAAGATATCAGCTCGTACAATGCAAATTCTTGTTTGATAGCAATCATATTAACATTAGCAATAGCAACCATATCAATGTCATACTGCTGACTTATCAACTACATTGGTATGTCGCTTTATATTTTTCAAGGCATAAGGTTTTTAAACCATTTTAGTTTTAGTGCAAAATCCGAGATAAACAATAAGAGATGTTTGTAAATATGCTTACATATCAGGGTAACATATGGAGTGTACAGCATATCAGGTAACCATATCAAAAATAAAGTTCTTCATGATGAGTAACAAAATGAGTTTACATGTCATATCAAAAAAAAACAACGGATGTTCATACAAGCTTATTCATGAGGTGGAAGGTTGAAGTGCCTAAATAAAGAGTCAAATTGTCGATGGATTTGCTGCAGCTTGGTTAGGATTTGATCTTGTCGAAGTTCAAGCCGTTCTTATCTTTGTTCAAATCGGTCCATCCGAATCCCGATATCTTCGATGGATGATGTGTGAGTTTGCTCAACCGGATGTGTTTCCTCAAAGGGACAGATCGGAGGAGATTGGGTACTCCTAAAGACTGGTGTTTCCGGCTCGGGTTCAGGTTCAGGTTCAGGTTGAGGGGGATCAGTTCTTCTAGGCATTCTAACCCAGTTACCGTTTCTATAGTGACATCTTAGTCGGTGAAGTAGATTTTTGTTTATTATGCTGAATCTATCTACTTTCATTACTTCTTCTTCTTGTGGTATTTGAATGTCGTAAGCTTTCATTATTCTAATAATTATACCACCATATGGGAGCATCATATCTTTCTTAGATAATTCTAACATGTTTTGTTGGATAAGATAGCCAAGACAAATGTCACGTCCTTTCATGATTAAGTACATAATTCCTAATTCTAATTGACTCACTTCATCATGATGGTATTGTTTAGGAAGAATTATACTAGTCATGATATGATGAAGTATCTTAGTGTTAAAAGGTAGTAGATGTTCACAACTTTTAGGAACAAATTCTATGTTAGGATTGGCAAAGATTGTTCCTAAGGCTTCAACATAGGATGTTTCAATAGTTTCTTCATCCCATGATCCTCTAAAGTAAAGTCCTATGCTTTTCATGGGAATGCCTATCATATCACAAATGAATCTATCAGTGATTGAGATGTGTTGTCCTAAGAGATAGGTTGACATCCTTTCTTCATCATCTATTTGCATGTTATTGTAAAACAATCTAACTAGCCTAGGATAGATGGGTTCGTTGATCTGCAAAATTGGAAGTAGATTTAGGTTTGCAAACCATTGGATAGTCTCTACGTCTCTTAGTTCATTCAGATCTACGTATTTTCCCTTATTGATGCTTCTTAGTTCGAAGGAGAGAAATTTTTCAGCATGGTTTTTGGAATCAAAAAGGGTAAGATCAAACTCTTCTACTAATCTCCTCTTTCCCTTGTCCCTTGAGGATCTTCTAGAACCCATAACTACTGCTGTTTAAAGAGATAAAGATGAACAAGAGTGAATGAAGAACAAAACAGAATTTCAGAGGTTCTTAGAGAATACCTTAGTGAAATCTTCAAAATAGGGAGCGATTCTTGATGTTTTGCTCCGAAATTGGAGGTATTTGGGAAGCTAAACGGGATGAAATGAGGATGGAGGAGGCTTGGAGGAGTAGAGAATGAAAGGGAGGTGAGTTGGGGTCGGTTTCACCGCCGGCCCTAGCGTGGGTTAAAAAGGCAGAGTTGCGGGCGGTTGCACCTCTGGCTGGAGCGGTGCAACCGCTGGCAACTCGTGATGGCTGGAGGTGCCACCGCTGGCTGGAGAGGTGCCACCGCTTGTAGGCAGTGAACACCTAATTGTGATTTGATCAGGGAGGTTTTGTCTTGAGGAGAGTTTTCATTCAGAACAATTAACGTTGCTTACATGATTACGTGTGCGTTTTTATTTCATGGCAAAAACGCTTGTACGATCAAGATAGAACTTTTAACGTGCATACTCCTAATGTCGTACATGTGTTCGTGATTTTGAAAAGTCACATTCGGTTGTATCCAAATTGCTTTTGTGATTTCATAATTACCACTCGTTGTTGTATCCAAATTGCGTTTGGGTCATGACTGTCGAGAATCAAGGAGCAGAACATTAATTCTTGCTCCAGCCTAAGGTTTTAATGTTTTTATAGGAAGGGATGATTTTTAGGTACCTATTTGCTTTTGGGTGCCTCACTAATAGATCTAAATTTTCTATCATGTTGCATAGAATTTGTCATGGTTCCTTTAGGAACCCAAATTAATTTGTTTGGACTAAATTTCCTAAATGGATAATAATGCGTTCTGTGTCCGAACTTGCAACAAAAGTTGCATTTGCTTTGATGTCTGACATGTAAGATGGGGCCTTTTACAAAGGTAGTTGGATTTTGGTGAGGACTCCTCACAAATCCAATCCCACTTCTTTTGGGAACATGACCCTTGTTTGTAAGGATCATGTTTAATGACTTCTTTGCCAACCCTCAATTTCTTCAAGGTGTCCTTAAGTAGCAAGTTTTTTTTGAAAAGTTTCTAGATCATGACATTTGATGCATGAATTTAAACTATCATGATATTCAATTTTTAACTTATTAAAATCACAAGTAAGACTATCATGCTCCTTTTTTTTAGCAATTTGTATTTTCTATTGATAATCTTGCATTCATCAAATAAGTCATGGAAGGCATTTAATAATTCATCGAAAGATAAATCAGCATCTAATATATTCGTTACCTCCTCTCCGATGGCCATTAAGGCGTTATGAGCAACTTGCTCGGTGTTGGACTCCTCTTCTTGAGATCTTTCGAGTCATCCCATGTTGCTTGAAGAGCCTTCTTCTTTGATGTTCTTCTTTTGACTTGGGGACAATCACTCTTGTAGTGTCCGCTTTTTTACATTCATAGCAGATCACTTGGTCCTTCTTGGGTTCAAGTTTATTTTTAAATATCATTCTTAAACTTGTTTTTCTTGAAGAATTTTTTAAACTTTCTTGTTAAAAGTGCCAAGTCATCATCATTAGTCCTCATCACTTGAGTTTTCTCTCAAGTGGCATTCAAAGTTTTAAGTGTCATATCCTTCCCTGTTCTTTGGAAGGATGTCTTCTTGCTCTTCATGAGATTTGCAAGTCATCTCATAGGTCATTAATGACCCGATTAGTTCTTCAAGAGGGAAGTTTGCAGATCTTTTGCCTCTTGAATAGCAGTGACTTTAGGATCCCAACTTTTAGGAAGGGATCTTAGTATCTTATTTTGAGTTCAAAATCCAAAAAAACTTTTTTTCGAGTCCTTTTAGACCATTGACGACATCCGTGAAGCGGGTAAACATGTCGCCAATGGTTTCACTCGGTTTCATCCGAAAAAGTTCAAAAGAATGCAACAACAAATTGATTTTTGACTCTTTCACTCTACTTGTGCCCTCGTGGGTCACTTCAAGTGTGTGCCAAATATCAAATGCAGTTTCGCAAGTTGAAACACGATTAAACTCGTTTTTATCAAGTGCGCAAAATAAGGCATTCATAGCCTTTGCATTAAGAGAAGACTTTGAAAATCCATTTTCAACAAGGTTCCACAGTTCAAAATCCATAGAGATAAGAAAGATCCTCATTCGGGTCTTCCAGTAGATGTAGTCCGTTCCACTGGACATGGGTGGACGTGTAATAGAATGCCCCTCTTGGTTTCCGGCGTATTCCATCTCTCTTGGGTTTTAATCCGTTAGAGAGTTAACCTTGCTCTGATACCAATTGTTAGGATCGAGAGCACTAAGAGGGGGGGGTGAATTAGTGCAGCGGAAAACTTTCTGCGATTAAAACCGAAAGCTGCGTTTGAATGATAAGGACAACTCTGTATGAGAGTTGATACTAAGCAAGGTTTCAGTCAATCTATGCAGGCAGTTTGCAGCAATGATGAAAACCAGAATATCGGCGCAAACTGAAATCCGATGTTCATACGAAGAAACAGATTTACGTCTAAGTGTCGATTCGTAAATCACTTGTTTAGACAGAAGTATAAAGACAGTGTGCTGCTATTGTACAGCTCAAAAAGTAATCTGCAAAAAGCAGATTTACGTCTAAACGCAGATTTACGTCTAAACGCAAATTTACGTCTAAACACAGATTTACGTCTAAACTTTGAAACTCGTTTGTAAAATTGCAGAAGGCAGTATGCAGTTGAAATCAAGATGTAAACGTAAACTGAAATCTGATGTTTGTATGAGGAAAGCCGATTTACGTCTAAATGCAGTTTTACGTCTAAACGCAGTTTTGCGTCTAAACGTAGTTTTACGTCTAAATGCAGTTTTGCGTCTAAACGCAGTTTTGCGTCTAAACGCTATTTTACATCTAAACGCAGTTTTGAACTTTGAAAAGCATTTTATGAATACGCAGAAGGCAATTTGCAGTTATAAATGGAATCAAAACGTAAGCGTAAACTGCAGCGTAAAGATCGTACGAAGACACCGATTTACGTTTGAATGCAGATTCGGAAAGATCAGAGTTTAGAGACTCGTTCGTAAAAGCGCAGAGGGCAGTAGCTATGTAGGAGGTTTGCAGTAATGATAAAGTGCTCAAGTAAAAAGCAAACCAGAGATTTAGAGTGGTTGGTCGGTCTTGACCTACTCCACTTTTGGCTTCCTCCTCCGACGAGGTCACCGACGTCAACTAGTCTGCCTTCCTTCAATGGGGAAGGCCAACTTCCCTTTATAGTTTCACTCCTTTTGACGGGCTCGGGGAGACAACCCTTACAAATCCTTTTCTCCTCTCTTTACAACTCAAGACTTGAAGAACGAGAAAGAGGAGACTTAAGGCTTTACAACAATTTTGAGCTCAAGGATCACAGAGAAGATCAAGATTTCGTGTTGGTCTCTTGTGTTTTTTGTGCTGAATGGGTGGGGTATTTATAGGCCCCAACCCAATTCAAATTGGAGCTCAAACGATCAAATCCCGGAATTCGGGATCGCTGATTGCACCTCTTGATTGGAGAGGTTGCACCGCCTCGGCAGAGCTTTCGAGATCGAGCCGTGTGGTTGCACCTCTTCTGGGGGCGGTTGCACCGCCTGAAGTCCGCTCAAGATCGAGCCCTAGGCAGTGCCACCTCCTGCATCGGAGGCGGTTGCACCCTCTCGCCTGAAGCTCGAAGACCGAGCTCAGCGGTGCTACCTCTCTGCCGGAGGTTGCACCGCCAGCCTAGCTCAAGACCGAGCTCTAGGGCGGTTGCACCTCTCGGCTGGGGCGGTTGCACTGCCCGCCTCGGTTGGGAGACATAGCTCGGGCGGTTGTACCGCTGGCCTAGGGCGGTTGCACCGCACTGGTGCAATCGTGGTCCGAATGGTTAGCTCCATTCGGCCCAATTTCAATCTTTTCGGGGCCCAATTGCCCCTAAGATTAAGTTAATGGGATCACCTCCCATTTACCAACTTAATCAACATGCTAACTACGATTAAATCTAAGACAATTTCTGCAGCTTTTGTTCGATCGTCAATCGCTTCTTCCGGCGAAGTTTCCGTGAACTTCCGTCGATCATCCGATGAACCCTCAATGATCCTTCATGGACTTTAGGCAAACTCACGGACTTTATGACGATCCACTTGGCGAAGTTCGACGAAGCTTAAAGCTTGGCAAGCTTCGGACTTTCGGATCTGTTTCTCAGAGAACCTCCGACGACCAGGTCGAACTTCCGTCGAACTCTCGAACTCCCAACGTGATCATGATCTTGACTCAACAAGACTCCCCGCCGCTTGTCTAACTTCCTCGTAGTTAATCCTGCACACTTATCTCAACACATAGATTAGATAACAAATGACAATTGATTTCATCATCAAAATCCGAGATTCAACATATAAATATCCTAGCTATTCCTACAAGGAGAGGAAGAAAAGTAAACAAAAACTCTTGTAAAGTATAGAGTCTCTCCTCTTAAAGTTTAGAGACCATTCTGAGGGAGAGTGTGAGGGAAGCTTTGTAAAAAGGGGGGTGTAAAGGTTTTCTCTTGAGCCTGCAAAATGAGAATAGAGTTATAATAAGGAGGTTGATCTTCGTTTATTAAAGGAAGATCGTTAGTAGATGTCGGTGGCCTCGGCGGAAGAGGAATCAGAGGTGGATGTATGTCACGATGACCGAACCACTATAAACTCGGTTTGTATTTACTTCTTGCAATTTGCACTACTCTTCTTTACTCTCACTGCTCTATTTCCTCATTACACACTTACGTAAGTGTTTTTAAGTTAAACATATTTTTGATCGGTTTTAATCATATGAAGATTTTTTAAACCGACGTTTTTATCCGCTGTACTAATTCACCCCCTCCCCCTCTTAATGCTGACTCATTCCTAACAATAACTCCCCTATCACTCAAATTATGTGATGGAAGCCCTACTACGGACTCCACTCAATACCGATAAGTACTTGACTCATTACAGTACTTAGCTCTCGCCAATCCAGATATCTCATTTGTAGTTAATAAATTATCACAATTCATGTATTGACTATCTACTACGCATTGGTCTATGATCAAATGAATTTTACGGTATCTTAAAGGAACCCTCAATGGTGAGTGAGTGAGTTTGCTAATTGATCAGCCGATCAAACATCAACTACGTGTTTTTCACGTACATACGGCGGATCAACTAGCAAACTCACTCACAAAGCCTCTCATCCGTAAACTATTTTCGTTACATCGATCAAAGATCAGAAACCTTGTAATGAGCTTAATCTTGTAAGGGTATGATAGCATATAAGATTTTCTTAACTGCACGACAAAATCTCGTTCATGAAAATCCACTCTTCTAACATGTATAAATAAATATTATATTCAACTAATTTAGGTGCTTTGTCATTATATTACAATTTATCACTATGAACATCTAAATGTATATAATAATGTTAGATTTTGTATGTGTTTGACTCCCATCTATTTATTGTACGGCGTGTCTTGTTGTCAGCAACTTGCGGAAATAATTTGATCTAAGAACGAAGTGCAGACTCAATAATTAAGCTACGAGAAGTTTGTGGTTATCCTCCTAAGTTGCACATCGAAGATTTGCTACTCCTAATATGTAGTTGGAATTACATGGTAGAATATTGTCTTCAGCTTCAATATCATATTTTGAAATCATTAAAAAATAATTTGTGTAATTTTAATGGATTTGTTTTTGATAGGAGAGAGAGAGGATAGAGTCAATTAAGTCTTTTCGATAGGACGGCTGACATCGTAGTTTCAAATAATATTACTCGACGAGATGAATACTAAGGTTCGAGTGAGTGCATGGCTTGATCCAAAGAGCTCGAGATCCGTGTTCATAAGAGAGGATTCGTAATATATGTATATATATATATATTCTTAATGATGAAAGGTTATTTAGATAAATTCTCTCTTGAGAAGTGCTCTTATTTTTAGAATTTTCTAATATATCCTTTTTTTTTTCCTAATACTTGAAATATTGCAGTCACCTATCTTCATCATTTTTCTATAAGATGAACGGATCTAGTCATAGTATTTTCAACAATACTAAAAGAAAAAAAACACTATGATGTAATATAAAAAAATATTATGTTATAGTGTTTTTTGTATTGTGTTATAATTTTTACTAGTATTAATAAAAACACTGTAATGCAATGCAGAATCACTATAAGCACATTGTTTTTGTGATATTTATATAAAGACATTGTGCTTTTGTAGTATTTTTGTATCGTGATACAAAATTTATTGTAATATTTGTTTGATATTATTAAAATAAAAAATGTTATTATTTCAAATAATAATTCAAAAAAGGAAAAAAAATATTTCAAATTTTTATTATTTAAAATAAAACAATATTTTTTTTAATTCACCCAATTTATTTGACTGATATTCTAATGCTACTTTATATCTCTCTTATAAGGATTCAAAAATACACTACAAAATTACTATAAAAAAAAGCTTTCTCTCTCTCTCTCTCTCTCTCTCTTTCTATATATATATATCGCCTCGGGGAATGTCGTGATGGATTGGGGGAGGGGGGAAGAAAGTAAAAGAAGAGGAGGCAGTGCTTAGATTCTGGAGGGCATGGCACCGACCGCGTGCCAACCATTTCTTTATGCGTGCAGATCCGGGAGTTGTAATCATGGAGCAGAGCAGAATGACGCGTGGAGCGACAGCTTGGGATAGCGTTTCATAGCATGGATACGATGGCAATCTCAATACCACTATCATCATCATCATCATGCTGCTGCTGCTGCTGCTGCTGCTGCCCACAGTTCCGAGTACGGTTGACAAGGTTAATGACACAGGAACAAGCGATGTCGCTGTCGGGAGAGAGAAGAAGGGAAATGGGCAGGCTACAGTTGGTCAGAGTGACCTCGAGGAAGAAGAAGAGGATGGACGGGGAGGAGGAAGAAGGGTCGTTTGGCAACGCCATGTAGCCACGGGTGGGGAAAGGTGGCTTCTCTTTTCGCAAAGGCGCTTAAAGGAGTTGGTGACCGAGAGAAAGGGACAATTGTCACTGTCCTTCAAGCTCAAAAGAGGAGAGAAAGAGCTGGGAGAGAGAGAGACAGCAGTGAGGATGGAGGACTTGCTTTTCTCTTATCTCTTCAACAGCGGACTGAAGAGGTCAAGGCTGCTGCTTCGGGGTCTTTGCCTTGGGAGATGGGGTGTGCTCTCTCTCTCTCTCTCTCTACCCTCTGCCCAAGACTGGCATCCACAGGATGGGTTCTTCTTCCACACAATAGGCCCAGGCCCACTCTCTCTCTCTCTCTCTCTCTCTCCTCCGCTTCTTCGCGTCCAACTAAAACCCAAACCCATGTCCGCATTCCTCATCCTTGCAGCTGTTCCACAGGATGTGCTTCTCCGCCCTCCACTTGGTTGAAGCGATGTGATGGCTGGGATCGGAAATCCGACTCAGGGCTCCTCTTCCTCAGCTGCGTTCTTGATCAGCTGAGGATCTACCTTTTGTTTCCTTGCTTCTTCTTGCGTTGAGCTTGATTCCGAGGGTTGTGTTGGTTGCGTAAGAGCTCAGGTGGTGGTGTCCGGTGATGGACTCCTGGGGCTTGGATGGCCAAACCTTTTACAAGCAGGAGCAGCAATGAGAGGAGAGCGAGATGCTACCAGTTTAGCCGCAGAAGGAGAAGGAGAATATGTGGCAAGAGGAAGCAGAGAGAAACAAGATCTGGTAGCAGCAGCAGCAGCAGCCATAGGTTGGTGAGATCGAAAGCTGGAACAGGGACGCAAGAAGAGGGAGAAGGATCTGGATCCGACAGAGGCTCCCTATCTTCCGATTCCGGCGGAACCAAACGAAAGCGGAGGAGGAGAAAGAGAGGTAGAAAACGGAGGAGGAGTTCAGCTTCATCAAAGCCACCGCCACGACTGGGGCGCTTACGTTTCTTCTTCTTCGGCTGCCACCGCTTCCTTCTCCGAGTATGCCCGGCTTCCCGAGAGGATGGGGGAGGGCTACAGCCACCAAAGCCTCTTCCTGCAGCAGCAGCAGCAGTTGCAGCGGCCGGTTGCGCGCTCGAGGCTCGGCGGCGGCGGCGTGAGGGGCGGCGCGGTCGGGGAGATCGTGGAGGTCCAGGGAGGCCACATTGTGCGGTCCACCGGCCGCAAGGACCGCCACAGCAAGGTGTGCACCGCCAAGGGCCCCCGCGACCGCCGCGTCCGCCTCTCCGCCCACACCGCCATCCAGTTCTACGACGTGCAGGACCGCCTCGGCTACGACCGCCCCAGCAAGGCCGTCGACTGGCTCATCAAGAACGCCAAGACCGCCATCGACGAGCTCGCGGAGCTTCCTCCCTGGACCCCCTCCGCAACCGTCGCCTCTTCCTCCCGCCCTCCTCCACCTCCTCCTCCCAATCAGTTCCCGTCCACCGAGCAGGCCACCGGCGAGTCCAGCAGGAAACCGATTCCAGTAGCCGATCCAGTCGCTTCCGTTGCTTTCAGCTTTGGCGGCGGCGGCGGTGCTAACGCTAGCTTTCTGCCACCATCACTGGACACCGACTCGATCGTCGATACGATCAAGTCCTTCTTCCCAGTGGCTGCTGCTTCGGCTGCTACTTCGCTGTCCTCTACCCCTTCCGTTGGATTCCACACCTACTCATCCGACCTTCCGTCGCGAGATAGCAGCCAAGTCAAATACCTCCACCTATCCCTCCAATCCTTCCAAGATCCGATCTTTCGCAATCCTGAATCCAGCCACCATCATCGCCACCACGGCCAATACCACCAGAGCTCAGCTCCTCCCACGCACGACGCACACTTCCCGGGCTCCGTCCAGTTCGCGTTTGGTTCCGACGAACAGGGCCACCGGATTTCTCCGTGGAACGTGGTGGAATCGAGCGGCGGCGGCTGTGGCGGAGGCCACGCATTCAGCTTCCCACCACCGCAGGCGGTGCCGCTGCACTCTGTGCTCGGCCATAGCCAGCTTTTCTCTCAGAGGGGACCCCTTCAGTCCAGTAACCCGCCCGCGATCCGAGCTTGGGCCGACCCTGCAGCTGCCGCAGCCGATCACCGGATGCAACCTGCGCTCCATCCGTCAATCTCATCCATCGGTTTGGCATCTGGCACCGGCTTCTCAGGGTTCCAAGTCCCGGCACGGATCCAGGGCGAAGAGGAGCACGACGGCATCATCACCGGCAAGCCGCCGTCTGCTTCCTCTGCGTCTCGCAGTTGATGGAGTCGAACAGGGGAAGCGATCACCAGCAGTCTAAAACACTTGTGTGTTCTCACAGGATTGCTTACAGAGGAGAGTGATGGGAACCCCATCATCTCTTTATGACTCTCTGGTTGGTCGGTGCCCTCACTCCTCTCTGTCATTTGCTTCTGCTTGTGTTCTATCTTCCAGTTGCAGTAGCAGTAGTCGTAGTAGTAGTAGTAGTAGTTGTTGTTGTTGTTGTTGTTTTTGTCATTGTTTCTCATGGTTTCATGCAACTCAAACTGCTGTCTGTGGAGATTTGCTTCTGTTTCAGCTCTCAGGAATAAAAGCAGTAGTTTTCTGAGTGGATTGAGCAATGACAGGGAGATGGATGCTTACTTGGATTGGAAGTGACTGTCAATGACATGTTCTGTATTGCCTAAAAGAAGTGGCCATGGCACCATTTGAAGCTTCATGGAATTAGTATGCACATTCCCATCTCAGTTGAAGATTCTGAGGGTTATTCTCTCTCTCTCTCTCTCTCTCTCTCTCTCTCTCTCTCTCTCTCTATATAAACAATGTCTGCTTTTTGTTCCACCCACTTCCATTTTATGTTGCTTGGTCACTGGAGATGCTTCTTTGAACAGCAAAAGCACATACAACAATTGGAAATCAGAAAGATTGCCAGGTTAGAATCCGATCGTATTCTGAGACCTACAGCTTGTGTCCAACATCTCTTAAAAGCCAGCAAGAAGTGCTCTTGGTTGCATCAACCTTACATTCCATTGGTTTCGACTGGATCACTTGTCTCTGCTATTTTGCTTTGAACCCAAGAGAAAAGATAATTTCTTCGGATTTATACGAGAGAATGTATAACGAAATTTCTTTGTGAGTTGAGGTTAATTGAGAATTATGTATATATATATATATATATATATATATATATATATATATATATACATATACATTTTATGGCACTACTAATCTCGAGATCCTCCTTTTAGCACTACTAATATGATTTTATCGTCAATTTAACTTAACAAAATTGACTCAATATACATCTATCAATTTTGAAGGAGAGAAGTCATCGAGTAGTATTAGAATTTAAAGGATGGATAATAAATCACATCTCCCTCGTCCCACATCAATAAGCCTATATATTAACTTCCTATAAAAGATTGT
This sequence comes from Musa schizocarpa, assembly GCA_900464855.2. Lineage (NCBI taxonomy): Eukaryota > Viridiplantae > Streptophyta > Magnoliopsida > Zingiberales > Musaceae > Musa > Musa schizocarpa. Next base: position 14,420,694 of record LS990924.1, on the reverse strand, counting down.
AGCAGGATTCGTGTGTCAAATGTAGTCAGTTATCTACAAACATCAAAGGTGGCTTATAAGTTTTTGTTTAGTTTATTTTGAATGAAAATACTTATCTAATTTATTTCAAATAAAAACATATGTAGTATATATCTGCAAGCATCTAAGTTTTATAAGTAAGTAGACAAGAAAACTATTTAATACAGTGTTGTTCAGTTAGATGCTCTAATGATTTAATATTTAACGTGGACAATAAGTTCTTTGTCCATTCCATTTTTGATAGTCTATATTTCTTATGTTAAATCTTGCTTGATAGAAAATAATAACAATCATATCATACACAATCAAAACTTAGTCATCCAGAGTCCCGAATTATCTGAGTTTGCTTTTCCCTGCAAGAATAGGTTGAATGTGCAGCTGCCGGTTGAATGCCTGGTTGAAGAGGACCCGCGTCTGGATGGCTGATATGACAGGCATCCATGCCAAGGCTGCGATGGGTGCAAAGAGCACACATCCCATCCCATAGTCGTAAGCATACGCTACGGCTTGGATGGTGTCCCACACACCCGTGTACTCGAGCTTGGGTCTCAGAACTTGGGCGATCTGCAATCAAACAACACCGATAAGAAGATATCATGTGCGGTGTGTGTGTGTGTGTGGTGTATTTAGATATATATATATACTCACCAACAGTAGCCCCCAGCCAGTGGGTATGAAGGCAAGGCAGCACACAAATAGATCCATGATGGAGAGCTTGCATACGCTCGATAGAGTGATAATGCATGCTATCGCACTCAGAAACAAAAACAACTTGAAAACCCTGAATAGAAGATGATGCTTCGCGCTAAGCCGGCGACGGCCCACATGTATCAGCTGCAGCATAGTTAGTCATCATGATGGTACGGGGTAACATGTATCTTCTTCCAAAGTAGAAAAGCAATGAAGCAGAGTGGACGTAGCGTACCTTGACCAACGAGAATACGGCAACAATCACAAACCATGAAAGCACATAAACCACGATGTTTTTGCTTTGGTGTGATATGTCGAGGTGATAAACGAGCCCATATTGATAAATGAAGAACCGCAGGGAGAGAACAACTTCGACCATTCCGGAACTCAACCCCGAGTGCCGAAAATGAATGTGCTCGGCATTCCACCATGATTCCCAACATTTGTCTGGCTGTATGCCGATGCCGCCCTGATTGTTCATCCACTTGTTCCAGTCAGTCCAGTCCTCGACGATCTTTCGCCACACGAATCCAGAAGGATTGAAGAGGAAGGGCGTGAACAACCAGGTTCCCGCCATGAACCATGAAGAGTAAGTGATCATGACATACGCCACTGTGCTCTCATAAGTTCTCCTGAACAGGTTGTAGACGATCAAGAGGAAGAGCAACTCGAATCCTTTGACGAAGTGGCTTCGTGAGTAGAGCTGATAGTTCTCAGAAAAGCTTGCGTGGAAAACCACGAATTTGCGACCGGTGGGTCGGTATTTGGCACCACCGTGGAGAAGGGTTCTTCCGAAATGATGGGCCTTCGTTCCGAGTGAAAACGTGAAGAAGATGGAGGCCAGCTGCAATTGCATGAGAATGAAGTCACTCAAGGCCAGACGGACCCCCTTCTCCAAACCAAGCTCCATCATCATGGGTAACCCGGTAAGGAGTCCTAGTTGGAGGAAAGACTGGGATGCAAGTGCTGTTTCTAACGATTTTACGTTCTGCATTCGAGCCTCCGTGATTAACGCCTTCTCCAGTCCACTAAGAACCAAGTATAGCTGGCCATAGAGGAAGATGTAAACCCCAAATATTGATATCTGCGAAATTTCCAATAAAAGGTAAAACCGATTAGTTAAGAGGAACAATCAATGCATGCATGTTATTATGGAAGAAGAAGCCAGAATAAACATTACGTCAACTCGGCAAGGAGGATGCTTGTAAGACAAAAAGAAAGAAACGATTATAAAGTGTGCAGAGGATCGGGATTCCAATAAGGCTGGCTATACAGGAATCCCGGTTCTTCTTGAAGTTACTGAGAGAAAATGCCGATGGATAATGATGAGTGATAAAAGGGTTCAGGATTTTTGTATGCTCTATGCTAAAGTGTTTTGATCCATTTAAAATATTTGAACAAGTAGGTATATTGATGCATGGTAACATGCATATACATGCACAAAGCTTCTTGCAAGAGATCTACAAGTTGTCACCCCTACTAGTTTTATTGTATGTTCTATGCTAAAGTTTCTTTTTCCATTTAAAATATTTAAACACGTAGGTAAAGAAATTGATGCATAGTAACAGGCATATACATGTACAAAGCTTTTTACAAGAGATCTAGAAGCTGTCACCCCTACTAGTTTTTTTGTATGCTCTATGCTAAAGTGTTTTTTCCATTTAAAATATTTGAACATGTAGTTAAAGATATTGATGCATAGTAACAGGCATATGTACATGCACACAAAGCTTCTTACAGGAGATCTAGAAGCCATCACCCCTACTAGTTTTTTGTATGCTCTATAATAGAGTGTTTCTTCCATCTAAAATGTTTCAACATGTAGGTAAAGATATTGATGCATAGTGACAGATATGTACATGCACAAAGCTTGTTACAAGAAGAGATCTAGAAGCTGTCACCTACTAGTTTTTTTGTATGCTCTATAATAAACTCTTTCTTCCATCTAAAATGTTTCAACATCTAGGTAAAGATATTGATGCATAGTGACAGACATGTACATGCACACAAAGCTTCTTACAGGAGATCTAGAAGCCATCACCCCTATTAGTTTTTTGTATGCTCTATAATAAAGTGTTTCTTCCATCTAAAATGTTTCAACATGTAGGTAAAGATATTGACGCATAGTGACAGATACGTACATGCACATAAAGCTTCTTACGGGAGATCTAGAAGCTATCACCCCTACTAGGTTTTTGTATGCTCTATACTAAAGTGTTTCTTCCATCTAAAATGTTTCAACATGTAGGTAAAGATATCGATGCATAGTGACAGATACGTACATGCACAAAGCTTGTTACAAGAAGAGATGTAGGAGCTGTCACCTACTAGGCTGTTGAAGTAAAACCCAACCGTCGTGAAATAACAAGAAAGCATCCGGAAAAAGTCAAAGCGTTGCCCAAGGCGGTAAATGTCACGGCTGAGGGATTGTTCACTGTTTCCATTTGCTACCTTCGCTTCGAATTTTGATATCTGATTAAGACCAACATCACGTCCTTTGCCAACTTGCATATACTCATTGTAGGTTACATATCCCCGACGTAGTGTGGAATTAAATCCTGCAAAAATAAAATAAAAAACTAAATATTCATTCTTTAACAATATAACGATAGTGATGAACGTAAAGAGACATGCCTACCAGCAAAGACGTCCTCGCTCAAATTGATGGTTTTAGATGCTTTGCTTACACCACCTCTTGTCAGGTGAAATACCCTGTCGAATAGATCTGGGTGTCCATAATGAAACCTCACCCTGCATGTGTAGATTTGGCGATCCTATTAAAAAGCAGAGAACAAAAGTAATAGCAAAAGGAAAAAACAAGAAAAGAGAAAAATGGTGCGGCCCTTGCCTGAGGGGATTTGCAAGAAACCTTTGCCCGATAGTGACAAAACTAGTCTCTTGATAGGACATGAACCCCGCAAGAGATGAGACACTGCAATTATCGAGAACAAACCGTACGTAAAACAGATGCTCCGGAATTGAATCATCATCTTTAATCTGTTGAGCTATTTTTGTTAACAAAGATTTGACAGGAAACAATGATAGACCGACCTTCCGGTGAATATGTGTTCCCTGAGACCAAGTATGGTCGGAGGGTTCTCTCCATGATGTCTACGAAATTCTTGAAGAACATTTCTCATTTTATACGCTTCTTCAAGATAATTGTCCTGAAAAACCAGAATGTTAAACTCGAGGCTGAAACAGCAGCAGCTAAGGTAACATGAAAAGCATCTGAAGCACATACTTGGTTCATATCAATCGTTTGTAGGGCATCACCACGAGTGAAAATAATTGCATGGTTTTGATTCTCAGGCTTCCCTTCTCCAATAATCGGTGGGCCAGGTAACTTGATACGATATATCTCCTACAGGTATTCCAACAACCAGTATCGAAATGCAAATAAGAATTTGAAATGACAAAAGAAAAAGAAAGAATGAGACTGTCTGTAAATTCTATACGAATTTCTGTTCCATCTGCAGCCAACAATGTGAAATATCAAATGAAGCACAATATAAGCCTCGTTATAGTTTCTCTTAGATACATAGGACAATTTGTTCCTTCATTCGGTGATCATCAACACAAAAAGAACAGAAAGGTCATGCAGCATTTCCGTCTGTCTCAGAGGTTTGCTGGCCACATCAACAGACTTTCTAGGTCGACACATTCGAGTCATCTTTGTTTTTTCGTTGCTTTATATTTTTACTCGTTATCTTCTGCTTAAACTCCTTCTCAAGGCTTTTGATGATTATATGAACTCTAATAGTTCAAATCTAATTTCTGATCCTCTACAATCCATTGTTTTGATGATATCAACCTAAATTAGAAAGAGATGCATCTGGTCAAGCACAAGTTGCAAAACCATTACAAGCAAAGCAATTAAAAGCAAGGTATGCAATACCATACCGTACCGGTGTTTCGAGGTTGGCTCGGTACGGTACCGTGTACCACTTGGTACACCAAAGCATACCGAGTGGTTTTAAATAGTTCTTCCTCTACTGTAGTATTATAGCACTGTAACACGTTCCATCCGATAGCGGATGGTCCACGTACCGGTATGCCGTCGGACCAGTACGTACTGTCCTTACCGGACGGTACTATTCAAAATTTCATACCATAATTAAAAAAACATATTTGACCATTTCCAAAGAGAGAAGATCAAGTCATGAGATAATTCTCGAATTAAGAGCAAGGATTTAGCTTAGTGTGGCACTTGGTTGTTGACCAGATGTTCCAGCAGTATGCACGGTGCTGTGTCAGCCAACACGGCTACAAGATCTTGGTCATTGATTTTTCCAGCCATGAGGATCTCCTATTAGCAAAACATTACCATCTATTGATTCTGTAAATTTCAAGGCGAGGTAACAAGGGAATGGTGTCTTTACTTCCGACCAGGACAATCATTAAACCGATACAATCCCATGAATGAAAGACGAGGATAAGGAACTCTCAGATCATTCCATATCTTGTTGGATTAGCCACCATAGTTTGTTAGAACTTCAATTTATTAATTTTCATTTAAAAAATATTCATACTATATAAAATAATCTCAGCATAAAAAGCAAATTCAATATCATGAATGATAACAAAATGAGGATTTTAAATTACACCAATTATTCTATTTGATAAAACAACCTAAACAGGATTGTTCAATCATGCAGAGAAAATCAGATGTTCCTGGTTTGCGGTTAAAGCTCTAGCTCAATACCTGACTTGGTATAAGTAACATAATTCGAGGAGCAATACCTGATCGAGATTATTGTCTGCCTTGACCAGTACAGAAGAATAAACCTGCCGTCGATTATCAGCCGAGTTAACTTCTTTCTCCTCGATGTAAGCAACACGTAATGATGGATATCTTGAATATCAATCTTAAGTCAGTAATAATGAGAAATGAAAGATGCAAACTGCCAATGAATTTTCAAAGGATACCTTATCATCAAATCAAGTATATCCTGAGCATGTGGATCACCTGAAGATTTTTGCGCTCCAAAATTTTGGCAAGAGACGACATAAGTGAATTTCATATCGGCTAATGCATCAAACTGAGCTGACAATGCATGCTGGCTGTTTCTCTTGTTCTGTTCTCCATCAATAGCAGCATATCCTTTACAGATTTATGGTTTAACAATTAACAAATAAGAACAACTTCCTAGCTTATAAATGTAAAAAAAATTTATTTCTAACAAGGTACAAACTTCATTATGTAAATATTTCAAGAGATTTTAGAAAAAGTTAAGAACCATGATGGAAGAATAGGAGATTTTTTTAACAAAATTCAATACCTGCTTTAAGATGTACCATTTCCCCACCTGAATCACTAGCTCTGTCCAGGAAGGCTTGCAGTTTCAAAGCCTCCCTATAATACATCATTCCTCGGACTGGTTCAGTGATAAAAGAAAATTCACATATTAGATTTTTTTATAACAAAAAAACGTAGCAAATCAAAGCAAAGGCATCAATTTCTGTTCTCTTATCACCAGTGCGACTCAATGTTTGTCCACGGAAAGAAGCCCAATATTGAATTTCTTCATTTGATGCCTTAGGACCGAGACGTTCTAGAAAGTTTGTCCACTCATCTAAAATAAAGAAATGAAAATCATTAGCAACATGCATATGGAATTAAGAGACAATATTTACGACAAAGCCATTCCCAAAGGTACCTGGATATATTTTTTGCATATATGAGAGAATGGACGCCCCATCTTGACTTGAGTGAAGCTCCTCATGTGAAAATTTAACTTCTTCCATATAGTAAGGAGTCATCACACTAATTTTGAGAGAATTTTAGACCATAAAATTTCATGGAGAACCAAAATTTTCTTTTAATGGATAATAAAAAACCAAAAGAATATCATTGACTAATGCTCTTCATTTCAAGGTTTTCCATGCCGCAGTATGCCACCCAATGTGGGTGGTATGTATCAGTTCTACAAGGAACTCGTACGGATGGTATATATCGGTTTATTGGTATGTCCTACCATAGTGTGTGTTAGTACATCGATACGGTTCGGTATATTTTATATCGACGATCGATTGGTATATCAATATGGGCCAGTAAGACGAACCATACTTCATTTTACTATTTCAGCAACTTTTTTTCTTCGAAGTAAAGAATATTAAAAAATAAAAAATTTACCATTTAAGAAAATCCTATTGTCACTACATGGAATTTGATTAGAAAAATGAATTTCGAAATTCAGTTCAATTAGTTTAGTAGTTTTGCAAATATCACTGAGAGATATTACAATAATCAAGTGGAATGAGAGAAAGAATGGCAGACAAGGTAGGTTACTACACACCATGTAAATCTTGATAACTTGATATGAATTCCATAACTATGACATTACTACAATTTAAAACTACAAACTTCCTTAATATGCCAGAAAACAATAGGGATCCTACATTTATTATCTTTGTTGAAAATCAATGAACTTTAATGGTACATATCAAGAAAAGCACTCTTAAGAGTTTCTTTTCCAAATTTGTCATGACTGACGATAATTCCTCTGGCTGGTAGTGGTTCAAACATACTAAATCAAACCCAGCATATCAATAGGCAAAATTGATATCCTACACCCAACTTATCTTACAAGGGCCATATGAGATAAAATCTTCCATCACCAGGTTGAGTCACATAATGTTAGCCAAACAACAAATTTTGTTTAATTACTTATTCCCATTATGATCCGACCCTTTTCTAGGCTTCTAGCATGGGTCAAGTAAGCCCTAAACTTTACTGGTGTTACCAGTTTTTAGTTCCGCCTTGCTGGCAACTTTTGGAGGCCAATCTAGGGCCAATTCAATTGTTATATGGTCTTATAGTCTCTTCCTTAGCTTCATGGATTCAACATTCATCTTTGATACCAAACCTTTATTTGTTAGAATCCCACTCATGGACCCAGACCTAGACACGAGGCAGCCATTTTCAGATTCAAGTTACATGATTTAGCATCAGCACCAAGAGCGCTGGCTCCCCACCAAGGAGTTAACAAGCAGGCCATGTTACCACTAGACTAATCAGTGCTTCTCTTTGTTGGTTAACCACATGGGAGAGCACGCAAGCCTACTAAGTGACCACTTGATCCTACATTTACATGGATAGTCCATGCCAGAGCTTATGCTGGATTCATGCTGACTCCTAGTATAAAACTGAACTTTAATCAGCATGTCACAAAAATCCAACATCTTACCTAATTTGAGCAGTCTAATGGAAAACAAGCTACATCAGCCCTATTCCAAAACATTGAGAACATTTCTCTTTGTTGTTACTTTCTAAATAATTTTCATCACTGTTTCTAGCAACTAGTTTAGTAAGTCAGAAAATCCTCTTTTGAGTGCTGGGAAGATGGAAACATGTACAAAAAAAATTAGAAAAATTAGCACAAGGGCATTTAGATGGAAGACTAATGTTACTTAAAAAAAGGAATTTCTTATATTCATGGAAAATTAAAGATATCACCAACTAAATTCAATTACCTCCATCAATTCTCACTGATCCTTGATAAAATATTCATGCATTATTGTTGTTCTAAAGGGTTCTGCACAACCTGACAAAAGATAAAACATTTTATCTCCATCTGCATGCAAGTTGGTAGAGACACCTCTTTCTCCATAGAATGGTCACCTGGTCCCAATAACCCACTAATGAAACTGTGCAGTTCCCACCTCAGTGGCAGCTTTAGAACATTTACTGAGTTTTTAAGCATGCAATAATATTTTATCGTTTTGCCACATTATCCTAAATCTAGAGATAAAGACAGTCCCTAGAGACATAGAAACATCAAATTATAATCATGTATATTATTGAAATATTGAATATATAACTTAATATAATTTGGATTCGTCATTTCGAGTATTGGACCCATCTCGGAGATTTGTCAAGTCCATATGCATCGGTCTACATCGATGTCCTGACAAACGGAAGGCTAGGGCATACCGGTGGGAACTCAGGTGATCCGTGTCTCGATTGCCAGTCAGATCAGTCCATACCGATTGTATTGTTCTAACTCAGGCGGTACAACAAACGTTGGTCTATGTTACACTTGAATGACAAAATGTCACGAACTGATGATAAATGATTATAAAGACTCAAAATACTTCAGTGAAAATAACTGATCAATTTTGGTACCTGAATGACAACATGTTATGCACTTTAGGAGCACTAGGCATATCCATGAACAAAGATGTCGCAAAGAATGAGATGCGTCTTCCAGCCTCCAAGTTAGTGGGAATGTCCATAGCTTTTTCTTTGACGGTGAGCAACAAATATAGTCGCTTAACCTGCCCAAAAGATGGTGTCATACGAAGAAATTATGCTTTTCAGATATGTAAGTGATTGACCTGTTCTTTCAATGAACCATCATCAGGAAATGGGAAACATATGGCACAGTCAGATGCAAACAACTCTGGCTGATGACATCCAAATAAACCATCACCATCTAACACCAGATTCGTGGAGCAATTGATCATGTCCAAGATACTGTTATCAATGAATCCATCAACAGAAGAACAGAAACAATTATAATACAACAGATCAATATCTTCTGTTGCTCACCTTGAACTATTCATCATCACATCTTTTGTCAAAATCTCTATTATATCTTGAAGTAAAATGACTACTTTCTCTCGATGAGCTAGTTTGTTTTCAAACTACACAAAGATAGCCCACATGTCAAAAGAGGCAACTTAAGATTTAAGCAGTAGGATGACTTTTAAAGTCGGTATCTGAACAGCCACAGTACAATTACCAGAAATTCAACCAGGTGGACAAGCTTATCATGTATAATAGGAAGTTCATTCATCTGAAAATCCACAAGAAGGCTTGAATTTTTAATACCTTGTTCAATTTTTTTGAAAATATCCCCCACAACTCTGAACCAAAAGCCAGTTATGTTATAACAATATTTAAAAGTATAAAGGAGTTTATTGATTCCAAGAGACAGAAATATAGGAAACATGAGTAAAATATGAGTGGCAAAAAGGTCTACCTTTTCTCTAGATCACCAGTGATGAGGAACTCGAAGATACTCTTCAGTGAGTCATAAGATTCATCAATAGCATTGATCATATAACTATCTTTGTTTATTTTTCTCTGAAGTTGCTCATACTTCCCCACAAAATCTTTAGTCACATTCACTGCTGCCGAAAACTAAAATGAAAAGGGCTCCTAAGTTATAGAACTGTATTATGATGCATATGGCATTCCCAAAATAGAAGTTACCTTACTAGCCAAAAGAAATAAGGGCCACCTTATAGAATTAGAACTCAAATTTGCAGACACTGGCATGATCATTAAATCCAACTCTCTATTGGCAAAGAAATTAAACCGTCATATAATGTGTTCAATTAAACTGTCATACAATGTGGTAAGTATCAATTCAAACAAATGAGTTACAAAGCACCTGTTACTTATTAAATCCTCCATGCGAAAGCTGCTGATAATTTCATTCCAAACTGTAGCAAATCTAACCAGGTCACTCCTTTCAGGTTTTAAATCCTAATTAAGTAAATTAAAAGAGAAAATTAGAAAAAAAGGGGAATCAACTCTTTTATTGATAAAATTAGTTTTAAAAAGATTGTGCAAAGAAAGACATCCACCTTAAAAATTTTGTTGTGTAAAAAGTTTCTGTAAGTCCTCTTATTTTCTTTTTGTGATGTGCGAGGAACAAGAAAATCATTGAACCTAGAGGGCAAGGAGTGGAACCGACTTCTCACCATTCCCATTGTACGAATCTGGATTTGAATGATACAATCAGCACTAAAGCATATGCTAGTTATATAGGCATCAAGCTGGAGACTTAGATTGGAACAAAACTTGGCAACTCACCTCCCCGAGATGATGGATGATACCATAAACTCCACCAAAGATTGTACAAAATATAGAATACCATATCTGTGTGTCCATAAAATATACCTGAATGGAAAATGAAATCAGCAGAATCAAAGTTCAAGAATCTTCCAGCAAATTGCATGGAACTAAGAATAGAAAAGAGTAAAAGACACAAACAACAAAGAACATGTTTAAATTTGTAAATGGGAAGATATTTACAAGAAGAACTGGGGCCCAGACTGCAAGGATTGCACCGGCATTGTTTTTGACTGAAGCAAGAAAGAAGACAATTAGTTATACACATCATATAAATTTCATCCATAAATAATGCTATGAGAAAAGGCACCTTTTGGAAAGAGCTCATGCCAATCATACTCATTTACACTAACTTTCATTATTTGCTTTGTTGGCTGTACAAGAAGTTTTATCTGCACGAGGACAAGGAGTCATTTGGCTATTAGTACAATGACAAAAAAAATGCAAGCTCAGTCTGACTTGTGAAACTTATATGAAACAAAATAGATCAACAGTACTTATATGAAAACTTGTGATCAATAACCTAAAAGAAGAGGAAATGATTCAAATGTGTTAACATTCAAAATGTAATTTGTTATTTGATTGAATATATCATGACTGTTTAGTCATAATCTAAACACAAAAAAAATCATAAAGATCCAGAAAAGACAGATTAGGATTAAAAACATCATTAGGCATTAGCAACTGTTTGGCTGCCATAAAAAGGTTAAGTTGAAAGTTGAAACACAATATGGTTAACTGCTTTAGACATTAGCATCTATTTGAATCCAAGAAAAAAGTTGGAAAAGTAATTTATATTACAACATATCTCCACTGAGAACAAGGTTGTCACTTAGAGCATTGGATTATAGTAAAACGAAATGGAAGCCCCTTTCTTTCCTTTGCTTGTGTATGGAGGCACAAAAAGGTAAAACTTCCTCTTCTTTTTGGAAGATATCTAGAGAGGTCAAGGGGAGTTCTGAATAAGTTTTCTTTTCATTTACTGGAGAAGTCCTGAAAAACAATTTTCCTGGTAAATTCCAAACAGTTCAATTTTCCTATTGAACAAACATCAGAAACAGAGGTTTGGGTAAAAACAGATCAATGAAAATTTTCATGCAACTGAAAATATCCTTAATGATTATTCAAAATACTTATTTGCAAGACACCGAAGACCGAAATGCACACACATTTAATAATCAGATCTTAAAATTCAGTATATTCAGTTATTCACCATGACTAATGTATTTTCCTTTTATGCTTTTGACAAAAGGACAACATTGTTGGCCATTTTTTTGTAAATGCCATTACAAATTTAAGCTACTACAGTTCAATATGGTGTGCTCATGATCCAAAGATCTGCATGTGAAATCCAAAGTTCAATTGTCATTAATAGCTGCAATTAGACCAGCAATGAGCATTCAGCATTTGCCTTAAAAAGAAAGTCAACAGTGAAAGAGTCACATTCTGGGCTGTGAAAGCATAATTTTACTTTTTGCATATCCACATAAAAATCTGTAACCAAAAATTCAAAAGTTGCATTTAATATCAAATTTTCTTGTTGTGCTTTCCTTGATCTTGTTTACCAATCTTGTCCCTGGATTTAGTCATCCTATTACCTCAAAATAATAGCTGAACAAAAGTTTGATTGTCAATAGAATCACCCAAAATGTTGTGTACCTGAGAGAGAGAAAGAGGATATTAGCCAATGGTACTAACAATAATGTATAAAATTGATAGATCAGGAAATTACTTCAGAAGAGAAACTTGGCCCATTTGCATTCCTCGTCCAATGTATAGTCGTGGCTACAGCAAAAAATCTTATCAGCATTTATAAACAGATCAACTTAATTCAACAATTGACAGCATGTAGGATCATTAAAATTTTCCCTATAAGATGCTTATGAAAAGAAAATGTGGGAAATACAATGACAAATTTCAAATTCCAGAATTTGTTCTCAGATATTACTATGCACTTATTGGAATATAAGCTAATGAGAATAAAAACTCTATATAAAATTCCAGGATAACATGAGAACTTCCATGTGGTTTTCAAATTAAGTTGGCTAAAGGGGTTGTGATGCATTTAATGGGTCGTGTTGTGTCAAATGATTTGACCTGACAAGACCTGAACTATAATTAATAAGGTCAAACAGGCTATTTGTGATAAGCCAACAATAAATAGTTCAGGTAAGGATTTTTGATCTTTTGACACACTCAACTATAATGATCATGTTCAGGTCTCGTGTCAAGGTCAACCCAACAGCAATCCAATCCAACCCATTGACACCCCATCAGCAAGCCTCTATATTTATCAATTTGGAGTCATCTATATATTTCACAATCCACCATATAATTCCCCTACAACAAATATTGTTCTTATACTTCAAATTATGCGGGTCTACTCAAAACCAAGGGCCCTAATATACATAAGTCCATCTGTAAAATATGGAGCTGATCGACTATTGTATGCTTTCATTTTTGTTTTACTCTTTACTCATTTTTTCCAACTTTTTAACTGTCATTTGAAAGCTATAAACATGTTTGAATAGTTAGATGCATATCCCATTCAGATGGACAAGGAGGTTATCCTTGGAAACAAAAAGATAACTACCTAGGCATTCACCTTGATCCACTACAACAAATAAATAACTGAGACATGATTGTTAATGCTTTGTATATGTCCTAGAAAAAAAAGAGAGTTATGCTGCTAAGTTTATGGAGAATTAAGCATATAATAACATGAGGACGATACTTACTTGAGCCCACCAGGAAATGAATTTACAGATTTGCCAATTTGAGGTCTCAAGATAACTGCTAACAGCAGGAAAGAAAAATAATGCCATTCCAACGACATTACTAGTCAAGTATATTGCGACCACAATCATATATGGTGATAAGCAGAACAGATAAAGATTGCTCTGAGATAGTTTTGTGGAGCAAACATAATTTTTTTGAGAAGTGGCATACACAGCTGGTAGAATTATCGTCCATATTGCACATATACAAAACTTCAAAGCAAATCTTAGTTTCTCATCAAAGTTCAGGGCATGCCTTGCTTTCCATGTAAATACAAAGTCAACAGTCACTGCAATTGATCAAATATGATAAAGGAGTCATTCAGTACATAATCTATGATATTGACAGAAATAGTACATTATGTGTAAAATTGTAGTCAGAAATAATGCAAAATATTGGGAGAACAACCTTGTATGAGCCTAAGAACTGCATTAGTCACAAAAATGCTTAAAATATCTCCGAAGACTAAGGGATCAAGTAATTCAAGAGGAGTCTCCAAGCCATGCCATGCCATGATTATCATAACCTGTGAATTATAGTGATATTTGAGAAACAAGAAAACCATTTTTACAACAGAATAAATGAAAGAAACAGCCAAAAAGTTTTACAAGCTGTATAAACCTGGAGAGCAAGTATAAGAAATGTCCACATCCGGTCAAAGCTTCTAAACAGATGCCAGAATGATCGAATTTCTACAAAGTTTGTCTTGCCCACCCACTTAGAGTGCGAAGTTATAGTTTCCTAAGAGACATATTGTATCATATCAAAGGAAAAGATTATACAATAACAAAAATATAATTACTTGAATTTTCTATGCATATCGATCAAATGAAGTATAAACCAATCTTGTGTTGCCGACTCACAAATACACATAATGGATCATAAGAGTAGCATCACCAAAAAAAGAAACAAAGATGAAATTTGACCAGTTTAATGAGGTGATTATGTTATTACCACAAAGAGGGAGATGGAGAATGATAAGTACAATTTTGAAATTTCAATTTTCTAGTAATTCTCATTGAAAAGTAACATAAGCAGTCCTTTTCATTGCCCTCTGATGGTTGCTCACCCAACTTACACTTAAAAACTGAATGTCCATTAAAGTTTATTCCATGATTTGTCATACCACGGTATGCCGTGCGATATAGGTGGTACATATCGATCTGATAGGGAACTGGTACGTGAACCACTCTATAATGAGCAGTACACATTACATGACTCCGTATCGGGTACTATTACCAATCAAGGGCTGAGATTTCCTTGTTTGAACCAAAGTAAAGGATTTCTCCCCCTTCTTCAAACTATTGCACTCTCTCAAACTCTTTCTCACTCACATCTCTCTCTCATTCTCACATTTTCATTCTCCAAAACTCAAGAAAGCTGTGATTTGTGAATTGGATCAAATTTGAGAGGCTATATTTGGGAGGATTAAGAGAAAAATACTCTAGTATATATTCTCTTTTCAGATTTTTATTGATTTATGAGATGATTAAGTCTATTTTATGTGGTTAATGACAATGTCTAATATGTAGTTTGACATATTTTTTATGGTAAAATAATGTTAATTAGGAAGTATTTAAGACTTTTAATGTTGTGATTAGTGTGTTTAGTACTGATTTTTTCAAAAATAGATACTTAATGGATCAAATATTTATATTTCATGCATATTAAGGTGATTTACCTGTTTGTAATGGTATAATATGTTTAATTAAGTTTTTTTTTAACCTATAATTAACGATTTTAATGATGATTTAATCAAAATTTGATCTATATTAGGTAAATTCAATGTCTTTAATACCTATTAGGGTATTTGACATATTTACAGGGGTGAAAGAAGACTAATTAGGGATTTATTAACTATGTTAATGTTGTGATTAGTGTATTTAATTACCATGATATCGAAATTTGACCCATATTGGTTTAATTAAATATCTTCAATGCATATTAGAGTGTTTGACATATTTATAGTGATGAAAAAGGAATAATTATAGAGCAATTAACTATGTTAATGCTGTGATTAGTGTATTTAATGATGATTTCATCATAATTTGACCTATATTAAATCAAATTTACATATTTAATGCTTCTTAAGTTATTTAAAATATTTATAGTGGTAAAATAAAGCTAATTAATGTATAATTAATCTTTTTTATTATTGTAATTAGTGTATTCAATGATATTGAGTCAATTCTACATATTTAATGCAAAATAGGTTGATTGATATATTTATAGTGATAAAGTAGGGTTCATTACGTATAATCACACCTTATTATTTTTAAATTAGGGGTAATCATAACTTGCTTATTTGATTCAATTTTGGTAAAAACATGGTACCAAGGAATGGGCATCTGATGATTCTTGGGATCATACCCAAAAGATATATGGGAACCGTCATTATTGACAATGTATTTATTGTGACTACATTAACAAGAGTGGAGGAATCACTCAAGTGAAGATGAATTTGACCGGCAGGTATCCTGATGTTGCAAAATGCAAGAAGGTTCCGATAGAGGTCTGTTGAACATTTCAAGATAAGTTACAACAGACAAGGAAAGATACAATGAAAAAGAAGATAAGAGCTGAGGAAGAATACTATAGAATTATGCAGAAACCGGTTTATAACGAATATAAGGGTCGTGACAATGATATCAACCCGGATCTCAAAGTTGGTATTCATGCATCACTGATGCATTAGCACTTAAACGAGGAAGCAATGAGGCATCAACGACCTAACTCATAATGGGACCGTGATGATGGCAATGGATCTATGCCACAAGGAATCTAAAAGTCGGCTAGCATGAGATAGTCAATTGCCCCTTATCAATTGAGCCGAATTGATAGCATGAGGCAGGGTAGAATCCGTGGTTTTATAAGAGGACTTAGCAAGAGGTCAGCACTAACTATTATTAATATTGATTCGCAAGCCTATCCTCCATAAACAACGAAGCAGATACAGATTGACGATGCATATACAAAAGAAAAGAAACAGAATATTGGGACAGCAATTGCAAAATGATTCAACTTCCAACACAACCTAAGGTTCATATTATCATAGAATGGTCTCCTTTATTCAAAAGACTGGTATGGAGATCCAACCTCCAACACTAAAGGAAATTCACGACGTGTATTTGGAAGAGAAGATGGCAAAACTAAAATATTGGATTAAATCTTTCAATAGGCAATGAGACAAATATAGGGTGATACTAATGTGTGACAATTGGATAGGGCCAACAAGAATAAGTATCATTAATTTTCTTGTGTATTGCAACAAATGAATGATTTTCCATAAGTCAGTTAACGTTTTCGACAAGATTTAAGTTGCAAATTACATTAAAAACCTAATCGACACCATAGTAGAGGAGATCAAACCATAGTACATTGTTCAGATAGTCATCGACAATGGAGCCAATTTCAAGAAGATCATTTTACAATTGGTGAGAAAAAATATATTGTTTTGGACTCCATGTACAGCTCATTACATGGATTTAATACTGAAGGATATTGGTGAGCTACCATCAGTCAACAAGTGTATAACTCAAGCACAATCGATCACAAAGTTTATGAATGGTAAGATACTTTGACCTGGAGTCACTTGGTTTACTATAAATTTCATTACTAAAGTCAATACAGCAAAAAAGGTAGGACCTCAAGGCAATGGTCATCTCATAAGAATGGTCTGCTTTCAGGTATTCATGATCAAGCGATTGAAAAAAAAGGTAAAAAAGATTATTTTTTATTCTAGATTTTATGATATCGTAAATTAAATTATAATAGGAGTGGAACCACTTTATATTGTCCTCCATAAGGTCGATATAGATAAGCATCCCCAAATGTCTTATCTTAGACATATGCTAATTACAACAAAAGAAGAGGTCAAGAAAGCATTCATAGATTATTTTAAGGCCGATCAATACTTATAGATCATCGATGGCAGGATCTAAGTACATATGAACCAAGACATCCATAATGTAAGTAAATTCATATTCAATGTAATTTAATTCATAATTTTTAATATTTAAAAAATTCTTACTAACGAAATTATTTGTCTTATACCTATTATTTAAATCTAGCCATTCGATTTCGGTATAGTCTTGGGATGTGATCAAATTTATTATCAGTACTAAGAAATGTTATATATCGACTCTTGCCAAGTACACAGATACAACCAGGGCTGATTATTTCATGAAACAATTGGTTCATTCTCCGACGTTGTAGTTGTATTATGTCGTTACAATATGGATTCTGGTGAGAAAAAGTTACACATATGCTATATTTGACATTAATTGTTTGTTATGCTAATAAAGTCCTTTTTATATCTTTTTACAACCGAGTAGTGGCTATAGTTTAGAGATGATACGCCAAATTTAAGGAAGGTTGTCATCCGTGTACTTTTATAGACGACAACATCTAGTGATTGTGAACATAATCGGTCAACATTCGCATTGATTCACACGAAGATACACAATAGATTATCGTATAGACGATTGAAAAACCTAGTATATGTCCATTGTAACATGTGGCTAAGGTTACGATGTGCTGAGCTCGATAAGAAGCTAAAGGAAACAAAGATTGATCTCATCGACCTCCAATAATACAACGAAGATTCAGAGCCGATGTTAGAGTGTGTCGAAGCAGCGGAGAATCAAGAGGATTCTCTACTTGATGAGGCGGGAGATCCTTCATGTCCTTCATGTTTTATCACCAAGACAATAGAAGAAGAAGCACAACCCCAACAGGAGGAAGATCCTCCTCGATTAGAACGTGACATAAGGAACTAGACAACATCGAGTCAGATTGCTCGAGGAACTAGAGACGTCCAATCATCACAGTGGTCCTCCCAATGTGCAAAGGCAAAGGCAAAGGCAAAAAGGAAGGTAGTAGTATCAGCCGCTCCATTAGAAAGAATCGAGTCAGGCGATGAGACACCTTCTCAATCGCATTCAACAACTCGCTCGGTCCAGAGACATGACAGCGACGTGGACAGCAATGCATCGACCGATTATGGCAGCGACGTCGAGGAGTCAATAGTCCTATCTACGTAATTTAAGGGTGGTGTATGGATCGAGAAGCAATATTTTACACGTCACCCAAGATTCAAATCATAGAGCTCAACAAAATACTAGTCAAGTTTATACATAAAAGGAGAAGAGAAAGACAGTAGATGATTATGAGCAGATGCAACAGAACCTACACGGCGCAGACACAAAGCGAAACTCATCGTATTCATAGCTGTCATATTATAAAGAATGTTATGGCCAATAGCAGTACGGTGATAGTTGGTCATTCTTCTTCGAGCAGCAATACAATAATCGATCTTATGATACGAAGTAACAGATCAATGGTGAAAATAAAAGTTTTGATATTCTCCATGCTCCATAACAATACATGCCACAATCGTCCTTGACTCAAGAGCCGCCTCAGACACAAATGGTTCAGGATGATCAGATTATGACCATCACCACATTGATACACCATGGCATATGGTGTATCATTATACTATGTCGTGTGATCAATTTTAGGATTGGGTCTGACAAACATATCAAATTAATATACAAATACATAGGATCGAGAGACCTGATCCACCGCCCGTGGAGACCCATCATTACTTTTGGTGGTAGAACTAGGTATATCCATCGATTGATATCTTGATTCATTTGAATCTTAAAATTTAAGTTATTTAAAAATAATCTAATAATTTAAATTATTTTTTTATAGATAATTCAATATTAATGGAAGGATGGTCCAGAACATAAAGCAAAGCTACTCCTCAAAGCTCGAAAAAGATATATGTCATTATTATTTCTTAATTTAGATTATTTTTGCTTAAATTATACTAATTTCATATTTATTTCTAATTTAAATTTTTTAATATATTTTTTTCTATTTTTAAGAATTTTTAGAGCTATTTTGATTTTTTTTCATACTGTCAGTATGCCTCGTCGTACCGACATATGGTACGTCGATATGCCTTATTATCTACCATACTGATGGCCTGCCGATACACTGATACAAACCGGCAAGATGAACCTTAGTTTATTCTATTGTTAAATATCAAAGAAATTAAATTACAATAAAAAGAAACTCATGTTAGATAAAGACACCAAATCCAAAAATACAAAGCATGTAAGTTGAGCACTAGACTAATAATTCTTATGATTTAATGGCAATTAAACAAACCTACTTTCTGTCTTGGATACATCATCTTTAATTAGTAAATTTTCAATTAACAACGATATTTTGGAAAGAGCAAGCAACTCTGTTATATTTAGTTAAAAGTCAAAGAACAAGAAATGATTGTCATACCTTAGTATCGATACTTTGATTAGAGAGAGCTGACGTACTTTGATTAGAGGGAGGCGACATACTTTGTTTAGATCGAGGTGATGTACAAAAGAAATCATGGTCAGGACGCATGGGCCAACCAAGCTTAAAACAATCAACAGACCTACAGAGAAGTTACAGAGTCAGCTGGGTGTCATAAGCATGCTCATATAGGTGTGCACCGAAGGAGATCATTAAAAGGCAATGCTCACCAAAAGAACTCATTCAGATCGTCATAATTTCTCCATGTCGAATGATCAGAGTGCCCATTTTTACTCTTTCGGGCTTCCTTCAACAATAAAATCAAGCTAAGATAACATAGAGAAGGCAAATCAATAAGGAACTTGAGAATGAATGTATAGAACCTCATATATGACATCGTAGATTGGGGTAACTATGTTGTTGAGAAAAGATTCACATTCTCCTCCATATGCAGGTACGACTTTCTCTCCAGTTTTAAAGCTAATTGCGCCGGATAGCATCCCATATAAATCACCTGCCATCTGAAAGAAGAGTTTAATCTCATCAAAGAAAGAAATAGTTTCAACAAATCTATAATTCCATGTATTAAATAACATGAAAACTAGGTCCAAACTATTAGGGTTTAACTACCTGGATCTCCAACTATGTGGTCGTCCTGCTAGCAACTTACATGGATAATCCTAGAGTCATCATGGCCTTCCTAGTTGCTTCTAACCTAGTTTTCTAAGTCCCTTCTCTCTGTCACAGACTCGCAGTACCTCATATGTGAATTGACTTATCAGGGCATGGCCTCTTTCAACATGTTTGAGCCATCTCAATTGATTATTTTCTTCTTATCTGTGGTTATATTTCTTTCTATAACACCCATTTGTCTTTCATATGTTGTTGCCTAGATGTCCAATTTGTATAGTATAGAACCTTTTTAAAAACGACAAATAATCATACAAAATAATGATATAAATTGCACATTACCTGATGAAATATATAGCATAGGCACTCTGGCATTAGCCGTAAGTTAGAAGCCTCTCCCCATATAAGCAGATATAGAGAAATGTATAGTAATTTGTACTGTTGCACTTCCTGCTTCACAGACGGTAACCTAATGGCAAATAGAAGTAGAAGACACATTGCACATTCCTTAGTAAATGATATCAAGAGAGTAAATACCAAACAGTAGATGTTTTTGTCTAGTCAGTTAAGGAATAACTGACCCAAGTCCTTACCAAATGTTGCTTTGTCGCCCCAAAAATTTGCACCAGTTCACATAATTTTCAAATAATTCCACCATTAGTTCATGTACCGCTCTATCATCAAGCTGACAAAGAAAAATTCTGTGTCTATACTCGTGTTTCATGAGAAACCAAATATAAGATGATGCATATCTACCCAGCAGGTTGTACCTTCAACATGGACGTGGGCTTTGGACTGAGCCTGCCTTGTATGTTAGCTAGCAGTAAAATCAGATGTTCCCGCTGATTAGCTACATTTCCTTTCTGTAAAGCACATCGACTTCATAAACTACAGTATAATGCTGAATTTAAGACACGAGGCTCACATGAAAAAGCTAAGGAACCATCAATAGAGCAATTGTTTTCCATGCCAACCGTGCATAGGTTAAGGTGGGTATCATTGCACAAAATGCATAGTTATTCTTTGTACCTGAAACCCAAACCAGCATTGAAGCCTTTCAAATAAATCCTTGTGGCCACCTGCATCATTCTGAGCACCTTCCGCTAATGGAAGACCTCGAACACTACGTACAGCAGAAACTGCAGCTTTAATCTGTAAATTTGAAGTTAAAAGATATTCCATAAGAGGATATGACATAAATCAGAATTGACACTAGTGCAAGTAGCTAAATCATGAATGTATCCTTGGCAATCTACAAAAATATAACTGAGATGGAAAGTTAGCAAATTAATACGGCAAATTGCATGCTGGCCACCTCCAGCGTATTTGACATAGCAAATTTGACGATGACATTCACTAAGAACCTCAGATAGAAGATTTATTTAACCTCTGGAAGAAGCATAATTGCATGCTGGCCACCTCTAGTGTTAAGCGGAAGAATATTATATCGATCATATGAACGGACACTTTCTTCAATGTCAACAGCAGCAGCAGCAGACTGTGAATTTGCGAGATACAATTAATATGAGAAAAACATCAAGTGTGCTAGTTTCTTGTCGGCCAAGGAACCTTATTGACGTTTTGAAAAGGACAAAGCTGGGAACCTCAGGGCCAGCTCTAGACATGAATGCTTTCAACACTTCGAATAGCACAGACGAAACTTCACCTTCTTTCATTTTCTTCCTGGTAAAGAAGAAGTTAACTGCTAAGAAAAATGATAAAAAACAAATAGCACATGAAAGAGCAAAGCCACCAATTAGGAGTCAGGAATGGTAATTTCTCTTGGGGTCAGTATAAGTGAAACCATCAATTATAAATTAGAAACAGTGACCTCTCTTGGAGTTAAGTAATAACTTACTTGTTGTAGAAATATTTCAATTCCCGAGCATCACTTGTTTCCTTCCGCATATGCATGGTGGTATATTCATCCTGTCACGCAAAGCAAAACACAGATATGAGGAGTAGAAATATGATAGAAGATCATGATAGAGGCATACATGGAAATCTAATCAATCTTACGTTATTTGAGTACATGATTGAGGAAAATATCTCCCTCAAAACTTGCATAATAAAATCAATCTCTTTCATTGTATATTACTCAATTCAACAAAATAGACTAGATCAGAATATCGTAAATGAAGTATCGATACGTTCCTAGCAGTACATGCACGTGACGTGTGCACACAGGGGCACGGGGCAATGAGAAGAAAAAGAAAAGCAAACATTCGAATTACCTAATGATGTGTTATTCAACACAGAGCACTGAGACAGAGCAAGAAAATCTCTATTCATGCAAAACATCTTAAAATTTTGTATTGCAATAGCTACATGGACACCAAAAGTGATAGAAGATAAGAACATACGAGGAAATCTTATCTGCTATAAAAAAGGACTAAAACCGTAAAGAAAATTGTGAGCTATTCGTAAAGGTAAGATTCAAGAACCTGCTTCAGTCTCAGAAGAAGTGCGGTTTTGAATTGTCGGACACCCCGACCGCTTGAATGTTGATCCAGCATGTGTGTGTTCTCAAAAGCATGAAAGCGACCTGTCCATGGAAGTCATCAAGAAAATGATGCGAAGTCAGCAAATTGAAAACGCATGCTATATAACTCTTTTGAGGGAAAAATAGAAAACAGGATTGGATCCCTCTGCACCGAGCACATGCTACTGGTTGCTTCCAAATTTTATTTGTTTTGACATTAATGAATGTAGGTACACCCTACCTTTCCGAATAGTCTCATTTTCTCGAGAACACATCCTACGCTCTTGAACCAAAATTTCTTCCTGCCATCCCTAAAAGAGGTGTTTAGTTGGGTTAGACATGTTGTGCCATAAGCTACGAGCTTAAGCTTTTGGATTCGAGTGGTGTTCAAGTTAACATGTCCGGGGTTCTATCATCTCTTGGATGTCGTTCTAGGTGCATCTTCCTGAATCCACTTTCGTAGGGGGGCGATCATCCAAATAAATAATCACAGCAAAAGGATGAAGAACCAATAAATGACCTACAATCTCTACGCTCTGATTTCTCTTCTCCATGGCGATCCAAGAATCGGGTAAGTCGAGAAATGTAGATTGACCAGGAATAGGGCGACGCAGGTATCTTCTTCTTACAGTGGTAGGCGACGCGAGGGGACTCGATCTCGATCTGGTTAGCCACGCGGAGGAAGCGGCGCACGTCGGCGACGAGCGTCGGCGGGACCTTCTCGCTGTCGAAGGGAGCCCGCGAGTACTGGGGGGCACTCGGCCGGTGGACCGGCGGCATAGAGGAGGGTCCCTCCGCGGGCACGATCTCGTTCGCCATCGCCAGCCCAGCTCCAATAGGACGAGGAGATCCCTCGAAGGATTCCGATCTGATCCGCCATGGCTTTTGGATCCACGTATATGTAACAAATGTTTGCGCACATACGTCTCCGTTTGGCTTTTGCTCTTTTTGGGGTGGGCGGGCTGCGAGCGAGGTGGGAGCTTTTTTTGCTTTTGCTTTTGCTTTCGCTTTCGCTTTCGCTTTCGTTTCCGCTTTACTAGTGTTATTGTCTGACGACAGCGGAGAGAAGAGAGAGAGAGAGAGAGAGGGAGAGAGAGGAGGAGGAGGAGGAAATGGGGGAGAACGAGAAGTGGGAGAGAGACGGAGGAAGAAGGAGGAAGAAGAAGGAAAAAGGGCGGAAGATGAGGAGGAACGGCTTTTTTGAACGGACTGACTGCTTTAGAATGAGACGATTGCTTAACCACGAACCCCTACTTGTTTGAACGGAACGAACTGCTTTCAACATACTACCAACTGTATCCTTCTATTTTTCTCATTATTTTTTTTTAAATTTTTTAATTAAATAATAATTTTTCACCTAAAAAGTTTTTTTTTTATAAAAATATAAAATAATCGATAAATATTTGTTGGTTCGAGCTTATTAAAGTCGAATTAATAGACGAGTAGGAGGAGTGGTTAAATATGATATGATCGATTAGTATTTTGAGATTTCTAAAATTAGTATTCTAGGACGATAAGGAATTATAGTACGAGTATCTCATGTATATTTAGGTTTTGATAGGAGAAGAAAATCATTAAAAGTTAAAATGTAGTGTGAAATATTTATATGATAAAAATTTTATTTTTTTAGATATAAGCGGGAGTTACCGAACCATATTAATTTTGTATCAGCTTTCTTATATGTCTTTTATTTATTAGCGTATAAATTTTTCTTTTGATTTTTGATTCTGTTCTTCCTCCTCGATCAAATCAGTATATATCGAGAATAAATCATATTGAACACGAACCAAGCTCGAGTTAAGTTTCGACTCACCACATGCTTATCTCAAGCACTAACTTGGCTCATCTTCTTCTATCAAGACGTTGCTAAAAGCTCATCATCTATGTTTAGTCATTATACTGTACCTACCATTTCATCGTGTGATGACAACCTAATCAATACAAGTCGATTCAAAATATATACACAAAGACATTCATGCCATATCTTATATTATAATTTTTATCATATATTAAAGTATTGCCAAAGCTCATCATGTATGCTTTTTGTTTAAACCATTATCTAATGGTCTTCACAAAAGTTGTAATTCCACGTGTACACATTGTTCGTAATGAGAAGAAGAATTGCATGCAATCATTGGCAATAAAGTCCCAACAGGTCCTCGAATAATAATCGTGCATGCTGGTAGCCTTGAGTGGTAGTAGGAGATAAAAAGGAGGGGGGGTGGGGGAGTGGCTTTCGAACCGCATTGCTAAAGGTTTAGATACAGATGAGTGAGATCATTGAATGATCCCACGGAAGACAAAGCTACTTTAATGGCCGTCCAATCCTTAAGTTCTCTGAATCTTTTCATGCTTGTGGAGTACACGCACTTCCTTAACACTTAAGATATGACATTTGGGAGAGAGAAAAGGAGGTGAGGTGTTTTTTTATAATTAAAGATGATGTCTTCTAAAATTTGTAAAAAGAAATGAAAGAAAAATATAATTTTTTTTTTTAAATGTATATGACTTAAATTAAAATAACTCAAAGATCTTATAATTGATTTCATGTGCTGAAAATTTTAGTTTTCTCGGTGCATATAGATGATATTTGTTGATCTATGTTAAAATTTACGTTAGCTTTTTATATACTTCTTAGCTTGTTTATCTCTAAATATTCTTTTAATTTTAAAATTTTTCTCTTCTTCTCCGATAAGTGATATCGGAGCCTAAAAAATTTCACGGTAAGAGAGGAGATGCAAAAGTAAAACGAGATAAAGATTGTTTGGATTATCAAATATTTTTTTTTTATTTCTAAAGCCGAGATAGAATCCTAATATAAGAAAATTTTCTTGTGAAGAAAAAAAAAGCTTGATAATTAGATTTTGATTCTTTTATAAATATCGTATGTATCTCTGGGTTTAAGTAGAGAAAGAATAATATAGGAAGCATACTTATAATGCTTCTCATTTTATTTCTAGAGTGTTTAGAGAATATACTTTCTAGAATTTTCAGGAAAGATAAAAATATAAATATAAATTTTGATTTATCGGAGCCTAAAAGATTCTACTGTAAGAGAGAAGAGGCAAAAGTAAAACAAGATAAAGATTGTTTGGGTTATCAAATATATTTTTATTTCTAAAGTCGAGATAAGGAATCTTAATACAAGGAAAAGTTCTTGTGAAGGAAGAAAATCCCGATAATTAGATTTTAATTCTCCTATAAATATCTTATGTGACTTTGGGTTTTAGTACAGAATATATTTTCTAGAGTGTTTAGAGAATATACTTTCTAAAATTTTCAAGAAAGATAAAAATAATAATATAAAATTTTGATTATCGGAGCCTAAAAGATTCCATGGTAAGAGAGAAGATGCAAAAGTAAAATAAGATAAAGATTATTTGGATTATCAAATATATTTTTTTTATTTTTAAAGTAATCATAATACAAGGAAAAGTTCTTGTGAAGGAAGAAAATCTCGATAATTAGATTTTGATTCTCCTATAAATATCTTATGCATGTTTGGGTTTTAGTACATAATATACTTTCTAAAGTGTTTAGAGAATATACTTTCTAGAATTTTCAGGAAAAATAAAAATAAAACTATAATTTTTTTAAAATTTATATGCAATCAAAATTTTATTTTTTCTTCATAAATATAAATAAAATTTATCAAACTTTACATCGATTTTATGATATATTTTTTAACTTATTGATCTTTGGATTTTTCTTTTGATTTTAAATTTTTTTTCTCTCTTTTCTCCATCAGCATCTCTGCCTACTCCAACCAACCCACTTGCAAGAGAAGATTGCGGGTTCCACCCGGAGAGCATCGACCGACCTATATTTCCTCGTCTCCCTTCTTCCTCTTCAGGCCGTGAAAGACCTGCAGATCGTGAAGCAGCTAAGAAACCCTTAACTTTCACTGTGCCAAAAGAGATGGAATGCTCCCTTTCTTTCGATACGAAATGAAAAGGCCTACTACAAGAACACCAGTGCTGACATCATCCCCAGTAAAGACTCATCCTGAAGAGCTCGACAATTACACGTCCGGGAGAAGGCTGCACAACAATCCGCTCGAAACTTCCGGCCACTATTTACTTGCAGAGACTGACAAGCAGCATCCAGTCATTGTTCTTTTTCTCGTGTTGAAACTCAAGATAAAGTTGGTTTTTGTTTGGATGGATGAAAGGAGTTGGCAAGAAGAATCAGTCAGACAGCTTTAGCTGTTTCACTTACAAGCACAAATCCCAAAAGCCATGCACGGGAAAAGTAATCTTCCAATGGGCTATCAAAGGAGAGGATAATTAGGAGTAATCAGCAAACAATGCGCCTTCTCTGTGTATTATATGTATCTCCGGGAACTCTTAGCACCATTTCTAGTGTTGTGCAGAATCCATTCAGACTAGTCATCGGACTCACCCCTCTCAAGCGATGCGCAGTCCTCGATCTAAAAGGCAAACCGACTAGTCCATTGAATCCGAACAGTTTCTGTAGACTTTTCGTGGACTGTTCATAGCAAAAGGCAGCGTGATCCGCGTCATGCATGGCCGGCCGAGATAGGCATGGCATCCATATCATCGACGCCGTTATATCTCCTCTTCCAGCGATCTGATCATGCAGCGACTCCATGAGAAGAGCTTCGCCCATCACCGCCGAGACCGTGTCCCGCTAGCGAAAGGAAGACGACGGCTTGCGAATTGCCATGTTTCGCTTATATTGCTAGCCATGGGAGGAGGAAGACTTGATGTGCTTGACCTCAGGCCAGAAACGTTCTCCGAGAGAAAACCGTGGAGTTTTGGCTTAAGCTTAGCACTTAATGGGGAGGTGGCGAACCTAATCAGAATGGACTCACTATTGTAGATATGGTTGTGAAGCAAAATAACTTGACCAACTCTGATGAATAAGAACAAAAATAGAGTGTTAAGAAGAAATATTCATATAATAACTTTAATTTGTATTAAATCTCACACACACACACACAAATATATATATATATATATATATAATGTAATATAATATAATAATATAATAGCTCTCACTGATGATTTGAACTCTCCGACCGAAATTAACATGTGTCGCCTCCATCCTTAGTCAACATGGGAGCCGTCAAATCCTTTCAACGAGGATGTGATAGGTTGCAGGTGAGGCAGCCTCGAAGAGGCGTGTCCAACTCGGCCAGCAGTCGCCATCGTCCGACCATTGACAGCTCATACGATACTCTGATAAGGGTGGCTCGTCCTACTTGCTCAGTTGCTATTCTTGATGGGGAGCTGAGGAGGCGGCCCACAACAGGCATTATTGGATCGAACTCCGTCAGACGATGATCAACTGTTGTTAATCAAGAAGCAGCGAGTGTTTCAGGACAAACGATCACCAACACCAAATGCCTAATCGGTCAGGACATACGACCAACCACATACAACGTTCACCTCCTGCTGAATAGCTTCGCACTGTGCAGACAAACCACGAACATGGAGAAGGAGAAGAAGAGGGAGAAGACGATGTGAATAGACGATTCACCCACGGGAACACACACACCAACACCGAGAGAGACACGCGGGGACCCACACAGGCGAGGTCGGGGTTGGGATGGGTTCAGAGTGAGGGAGCGCCTCGCCGGGAGAGGTGTACGGTGCAGTCGTCCTTGGGCACGATGGTTGGCACGTACGCGATCTCGTCGCAGCCGTCGGTGCGGTGGCGCTCGAAGTCGACGAGCGAGGTGAAGAGGGCGATGAAGAGGACGAGGTGGTTGATGGCATAGCGCTGGCCCACGCACTGGTGGGCGCCCGCGCCGAAGGCCAGGAAGTGGCGCTTGTGGACCCGGTCCTCCGCCCGCTGTTCCGAGAACCGTTCTGGGTCGAACCGGTCCGGCTCGGTGAACCCCTGGAACGACGATTCGTACGCCGACGGGAACACTATCGCCCCCTTCGGCACCGTGTACCACTCCGTCAGCGGGAACGGCTGCCCGGCGATGTGGGGCACCATCGTCGCCGGCGGCCGGTACCGCACCACCTCCCTTGCCACCGCCTGCGTGTACCGCATCTGCTGCACCTGCTCCGCCGTGATGGGCGCCCCCGACTCCGGCGCCCACAGCGCCGCCACCTCCCCCCGGACCCGCGCCAGCACATCCGGGTGCGAGTCCAGCAGCGCCACCGCCCACAGCAGCGACGAGGTGGACGCGTCCTGCGCCGCGAATAGGAAGTCGAACAGGTGGCCGCCGATCTCCTCGTCCCCGTTCTCCGGCGGCGGCCGCGTCCCGGCGGCCTCCGCCTCCGCGACCTCCCGCAGGGTTTCCTGCATCCAGAAGTCGACGAGGCAGCTCGGCTCGTCGCCGGCGCGCATCCGCTCCTTGCTCTGGGCGACGCAGCCGGAGAGGGTGCGGATCAGGCGGGACACCGCGAGCCTTGCCCGCCGGAAGGCGAACCCGGGAAGATCGAAGGGGATGGCCATGAGGCCCACGTTGAAGAGGTTGTAGTCCCGGTTGAACTGCTCGCGCGCGGCGGCAGAGAGGTATGGCCCCGCGAAGACGGTCTGCGAGGTCTCGAGGTTGAGGTCCCTGCAGAGGAGCCGGAGCGCGATGGGCTTGGGAGAAGGAGCGGAGCGGGCGAGCCAGTCGTGGAGGTGGGCGAGGATGACGCGCTGCTGGATGTTGATGTAGGTGGAGAGGGCGCGGGGGGTGAAGTTGGGGGCGATGCGGCGGCGGAGGTCCTTGTGCTGCTGGTCGAACATGTAGATGAGATTGTGCTCGCCGAACAGCTTCTTGCCGAAGGGGTGGCCGATGAGGTGGAAGGCGTCGGGGCGGACGTTGGCGAACACCTTGTGGGAGAGCTCGGTGGAGCGGACGAAGACGATGAAGCGGCCGACGAGGAAGTTGGCGGAGACGCCGAGGCCCGAGTCGCGGGCGAGGGCGGCCTGCCGCTCCCAGAACCTCGTCGGGTTCATGATCATGGGAAGGGCGCTGCCGAGGAAGGGGACGACGAAGTGAGGCCCCGGGAGCGAGCCCTTCTTGCGCAGGTACGACAGCTGCTCCCATAGCAGGAAGAAGGCCGCCGCGCAGAGGAGGTAAGGACCGGAAGCCGCGACGGCCTGGCGGAGTGCTGCGTGCCCGAGGCCGTCCCAGCCGAGACAGTTGTACTCCATGGTTCGGTGATCGATCGATCGATCGATCAATCTCCTCTCCGCTGCAGCAGTATGACGGCGTGGGTGTGTTGGTAAGTGGCACGGATTGCTTGGCTTAAGATAGGAACGATATCATGGTACATTGGGTTGACTAACCATGCAGCCTTGGAACTCTCTAACATAGCTTCCCGACTTTGACAGTGTAGAGGGAAAACAATTTTGAACACTGTGATTAGAGAGAACGATCGAAGCCGTACAGGAAAATGGTCAGCTCAATATCAGTGGTCAAAAGGAGCTCTGAGAGCTTCGCATCAGATCGAGAAAGGCTGACAAGGGAAGCAGGACGAGGGACTGCGAGATACGGAAGAGGTGGAGGGAGGTCTAAATTCTTATTAGAGAATTTAGAAGAATAATCACTCAACTACGCTACGTTACAGAAGACACTCACTCACTCACATCAGATATCTGTCTAGATAAAAATTATAGAAGAAACTATGAAATATATAAGATGTAATTGTCTAGTAAATTTTTGATAACTATTTATACCCATTCAGTATAGTAAATTTTTCTCAACAGATTTTCTCGTGAGGAAATCTTACCTGCTTATTATAGATTTATTGTCGAGGAATTTAAGATAACAAAGATATCTGCCACCATAATCCAATTCTTTAGAAAAGTTACTGCAGTCCAATGTGTTTTGTGGCTGATGAATGCAATCTTTTAACAAAGGAGACCAGTGTTGATCAACAACATAACCCAACCCAGGTTTTAAAGAGCAGTGTGCAGTGGGAAGAACTAAGACAGACATGATAATAAACAAAAGGATGCTGGTAATCCAATCTGCCCACTGGAATTCATTCCTCTTTCGGGAGGCAGCAGCATGAGAGGCATAGATGTTGGTTTCTGATTGATTAATACTGATCTTCTTCAATCGATGAACTTGTTTAAAGCTATTCACGATGCGTTTTTTACGGGATATAAAGAATAAATATTATTTTTATATATGAATAAATACTAGTCAGTCATAATACATAGTAAAATTAAATAAAAATCATAATCAAATATGATATCAAGATTTACGTTAAAAATTCTGCTCAGGTAAAAATCACATGACAAACAAAAAATAATCCACTATAAAAATAATGAATATATAAATCTTAAAATCTTTTGTCTTAAAAATCTTAGCAATAATCTGAAAAGAATAACTGAGATATAAGGATTACTACACAATATCCATATTCTCCCCAGTAATCTAATCTAATGTAACATGAAAATACCGTAGATCTAGGATTAAATTAAAGGGGAGATGGGCTATGAGTTGTTAAAGATGAACTGAACTTATGGGCTGCCAGCTCAGTATTTTACTAATTTGCTATATTTTGATTTCTATGAGACAAAGGGTTGTTTTCGGTATACATTTTGTTAAATTATTTATAGCAGCTTTTTTGTTTCTGGAAAAACAGTGGCATGCTAACCTTTTGGTAGAGTTTTCATCGGAAAAGGACTTTTTGTATAGAAATTTTCAATCCTGCCTTTGGGGTTGGCATCTTCAGTGAAACTTAATTCCCAATTGATATGTGATAGGCATTATTGATTTGCACTTGATTTACATAAAACTCATGCAAGATGCAGATTTTTGAATCAAATTAATATAGCTGTAGTCAAACTGCTAATCTGATCTCCTAAAATGGCTCTGTAATAGAAATACAAGTTGGTGGCTTTGTGTGCGTCTGTTTTAAGCCTACAAATCCAACTTGGTGGCACAAGACATGTTCCTCGAGCTGGACAGTGTCCTAATCCAGCATTCAGTTTCTGCAATCACATCAATCTGCTTGCAACTTTCATGACCCAACCAGCTTAATGTGACTTAATAATTTGTATAAACTTTCATGTTTCAGCTTCAATTATTATTATTATTGTTTATTTTTTCATGCGATCATTTTTCACGTTAGATATTATAATGCCCCACCTTAGTTTCGCATTAGATATTCCAAAAATCAATCTCATTAGATCGGATACGTATCTACCTATGTTTTCGATCTATTCATCTCATCAATAGAGCTCACGGATGGTTGTAAATTTGATGTAGAATGTTCAGATCCAACGGTGGTAGTAATCTCTACCGTATTTCTGTCACGTTATATTACCATTTATAACGGATCAATATGTGCTTGATCTTCATAACGGTATCGGAGGTGTCCATTATGCTCCTTGTAGCGGATTTATCGGTTTACGGTCTTCAAACTGATAGGGACATTTACGTAATTTCGATGTCCCACGCGGGCCCCACTATATCTGGCCCTAATTCCCACCTCTTTGTTCCCCCGTACTTACTCCTTCCTCGGCGACGGCTGCGGCGGCGGAGGGCGGTGATGTCGAAGCAGGCGATGATCGAGAGCCACCGAGAGGGCGCGGAGGTCCACCGCGGCGCTGACCTCTGCAAGAAGCAGTCGATGGACCTACTGGCGGAGCTCCACCTGCCCAAGGCCCTCCTTCCGCTGGCGGCCGTGGAGGAGGTCGGCTACAACCGGGCCACCGGGTTCGTGTGGCTGAGGCAGAACAAGTCCACCACCCATGTCTTCAAGGCCATCGGAAAGACGGTGTCGTACGCGTCGGAGGTAACGGCCTTCGTGGAGGACCGCCGGATGAAGCGGATGACCGGGGTCAAGAGCCGGGAGCTCCTCATCTGGGTCTCCATCACCGACATGTACATTGACGATCCCGAGTCCAAGCAGATCACCTTCAAGACCCCCGCCGGGATCGGCCGCTCCTTCCCGGTCTCCGCCTTCGAAGCCGACGCGGATAAGGAAGAGGAGCGCGACGGCGGTGGCGGCGGTAAGTAAGGGATTAGATCTATAGTTGTGCTCTCTCTTTTCCTCTCGCAAAATAATTAGATTACAGTACTGCATGTGTGAGGATGTGTTGTTTTGCTATGATGATGAAGTGTTCGTATGTATATTCTCTGCTCCGCAACGATAAGTACTAGGCATTGAGTTTGCTTATGCGAACTTGTCATCAGGAGGGATTACAAATTGGGAAGAATGGGATGTGATGGAGAATGTTAGTTGTTGATTCACCATCAATGGGAAGCATCCAAACATGTTTAATGTGAGTGATGAGAAGAAACTTGTCACCGGAGGGGGGAGGAGAAGTTCTGATCTTTGGCATTTAGCAGACATGGCCGAGTGCAGAGAAGTCCTCCATACTATAAATACTAGGCCTTGAGTTTGTTTATGTGAATTTGTCATCAGGAGGGATCAGAACCGGGAAGAAGGGGATGCAAGGTAGAGTCTTGGCTTGTTGATTAACCATGAACGGAAGGCATAAAAACATGTTTAGCATGAGTGGAAATAAGAAAACTTGTCATTGGAGGATGGAGGAAAGATTCTTCTCTTTGGCATTTAGCAGATATAGCTGACTGCAGATTACTCCTAACTATAAATACTAGGCATTGAGTTAGTTTGTTTTCGTGAATTTGTCATCACTAGGAATTAAAATTGGGAACAAGGGGGGATGCAAGGTGGAGTCTTGAGTTGTTGATTTACCATGGATGTGAAGTATATAAACATGTTGAGTATGAGCGGAAGAGAAAAAACTTGGTCATCGGGGAGGGGAGGAAACATTTTCTCTTTGGCATTTAGCAGACATGGCAGAGTGCAGGGTACTCCTAACCGTAAATACTAGGCATCATCAAGTTTGTTTAGGTGAGTTTGGATTACAATTAGGAAGAAGGGGTTGTGACGTAGAGTGTTGGGTTGTTGATTCACCATGAACGGGAGGTAATATAAACATGTAGTGCGAGTGAAATGAGTTTGTTTATCTGAGTTTGGACTATAATTAGGAAGAAGGGGTGTGGGATAGAGTCTCGAGTTGTTGATTCACCATGAATGGGAGGTACATAAACATGAAGCGCGAGTGAAAAGAAGAAACCTGTCATCGGAGCGGGGAGGGAAAATTATTCTCTTTGGCATTTAACAGAGATGGCTGAGCTTTGAGTACTACTCCTGATCATAAATACTAGGTATTTAGTTCGTTTATGTGAATTTGTCATCAGGAAGGATCAGGATCAGGAAGAAGGGGATGGAAGGTGGAAGTCTTGGTTGTTGATTCACCATGGATGTGAGGTATATAAACATGTTGATTGTGAATGAAGAGAAGAACTTGTGATTGTAGGGGGAGGAAAAATTCCTCTCTCGGGCATGTAGGCAGACATGGTTGCGTGCAGGCAGAGAAGTACTAATTATAAATGCTAGGCATTGAGTTTGTCTATGTGAATTTGTCATCATGAAGGATTACAAATTGAATGAAGGGGATGTGTGGCTTTGTAATGATCCCAGAGACTTGCATGGGAAGGAAGGCATGTTCCAATGTGTAACTCAAAGTAAACCAAGAACGCAGTACTGTCTTAAGTCAGAGTTGGACTTTTTGTCTTTCCTGATTGCTAGAGTTGATGCTAATGGCTAGTCTAATCATCAACACGGGTCTACAATCTAATATAGGCAATCAACATATAAAGATGAGTTAGATAAAGAAAAAATAATTATGGATTATCATAGAACTAACCAAAGAAGACATGCAGGTGTAGCTTCTTAGTCATAGGTGCTTTGTAAGCTAATCATATGAGTGATGACATTAATGACACAAAACATATTCTTTTTGTTTATTATTATTTATTGATATTTTATCGTTTTATTTTGCATGTTGTATGTATTGTGATATCCATTGATACGTGGAATGAGAATCGAATTATGATAAAATTGTGATAATGAGATTGATTCGCCTTTAAATACAAACCCTAAATAATTATGATCATACGTTACTCGAGAGGGACATCAAGATAATCGAACAGACTGGTGTGCTGTATACTCGTCCATATGATGGAGGCAATTGGTCTCATAGTTGCTCGTGTAGGGATACTAGGGATACAGTGCAGGTGCTCATTGGAGAATGAGTTCACTAATTGATCCGCTCATAAAATATTGGATGGTTGATTATACCTCATTGTCAAACAACGATTTCGCTGTTCTAATTATGTATCTAGTCTTTAGACTTGAGACAATAAGGATGTTTTATATGAGTACTCCACTCTTTAATATCGGACTTATAGACTTGGAAGTTCCAAATATAGTACAGTCAGTAATTGGGAGTGGTAGCCAATCTTATGAGGGCTATTGAGTGTCGATAGAAGATTATCCACTCTCGATGTCATAAGAGAAATATCTTATATGTTCTTGCTCAACCAAATCTCTAGCTAGAGAAAGAGTTCTTAAAAGAATCCGATTAAAGTGAGACTCAATGAGAAACCGTATGAGTTTGATAGCACCATACTCGGTATAAGTCTCTAGGATATTAGATGGATGAGAGACTATAGGTATACGGTAACTAAGGATAGATACGTCCAATGGATTGGATTCCCTTGTATCATTTGGGGACTATAGCGTAGTGGCCTAGTACGTCCGTAGTCGATGAGTCGAGTGAATTATTATAAAGATAATAATTCATTGAGCCAAAATGAGTTCTGACATGTATGACTCACGACCAGTTCGATATTAGGCCTAGATGGTCACACATATATGGTAGGTGTTACGACGAGTAGAGGTTTAGATATGAGATATCTGTTGGAGCCCTCATCTTGTTGAATATCCAATAAGCCCATGAATTATTGGATCCTATGAATGAGATCCAATAAGAGCTAATGAGAGATTATTGTGTAGAGACCCACTAATCTAAGAGGCTTGGGTAGTTGGATGGAGATTCAGTACTAAATATGGCATGATCTGTTAGGGTTAAGTTGATAAGGGAGCCTCTATAAATATGAGAGAACCAAAGGGCCATAAGCTAGACCCCTTTTGGCTGCCACCTTCTATTCTCCTCTCTCATTCTCCTCCTTAGCTAAGAGCACTTATTTGAGGTGTGTGGAGATTTGGGCAGCGATTTGAGGAGCATCTTCACAGCCCCCTGTCGTGTGGATCACTACTAGAGTAAAGGACAATTGATCTTCTTCATCCTCTCTCACATATCTGTAGGATTTCGGGGATATACGATCTTCCTAGATAAAACACATCTTTTTTAACATGCATGATTTTTTAGTTTTGCAGGTTTTTGCGGATCAATCTTCGTACAACGACAAGAAACTATTTATATAGAAATATGAGAATTTTATTTTCTATTCTTCCACTGCACACGTGATGGTGCCCCAAGATTTCCCAACACAGCTCAATCTCGAAACTTCAACTGACATGATACTATCCGCCCACAACAATTAACAGTATATGATGATTGTTGAATCTTGTATTTTGATGATGAAACCAATTGATAAGTGTTTATGATTTGATCTACATTTTTAGTGACGCAGGATGCTTCGATCAGGATGAGACAATTAAAGTAGGAAAATCATTTTGGGCCGGTTGAATATGTTAGAAGATTGGATGTCGAGCTGGAGGATCGATCGACGTATCGACAAAAGGCTTCGGACCATGGATTTTGGCATCAGGCCAAGAAGAGCGGATATTGCACCAAGATATCGGAGTTGTAGAGTCAACTAGCCGATTGGGCAATAGATCACAAGAGAGGACGATGCGCCGAAGAATCAGACGAAGCGTCGATAGACCAATGACATGCCGGACAACATGATTCAAGCTTAGTAATAATTGTCTAGATCAAAGTATGTTTTTACATGTGCATGATTAACTACGATAGCAAGCCAATAACATGATTCAAGTGTGTTTTTAGTGACGCAGGATGCTTTAATTAGGATGAGACAATTAAAGCAAGAAGAATCATGTTGGGCCGATGGAACATGTCAGAAGATTGGACGTCGAGCCGGAGGATCAGTCGACGTATCGACAGAAGGCTTCGGGCATCGGGCTAAGAAGAGCAGATATTGTACCAAGATATCAGAGTTACGGAGTCAACTAGCTGATTAGGCAATAGGCCGCAAGAGAGGACGATGTGCCGAAGAATCGGACAAAGCGTCGATGGACTAATGACATGCCGCACAACATGATTCAAGCTTAGTAATAATTGTCTAGATCGAAGTGTGTTTTTACATGTGCAGGATTAACTACAATAGCAAGGCATAAAGCAAAATGAAGTCCCGGAGTCAAGAACGCGATTTTGTTGGGAGTTCGAGAGTTCGTCGGAAGTCCGAACGTTCGTCGGAAGTTCTGCCGGAACCAACTGAGAAGTCTAGGAGCTTGCCAAAGAAGCTCATTGGAACTCGCCAAGAAGATCGTCGTGAAGTCCGGAAGCTTGTCGGGAGTCTATTGGAACATTGCCGAGAGATCGTCGGAAGTTCATCGGAAGATTGCTGGAAGCTCGCCGGAAGAAACCTAGACTTACGGACTTGTTTAGCTTAGGAAATGTCTTAAATTTCGTAGTTAGCACGTAATTGAGATTGCAATTGGGCCAACCCAATTAAGGGTCAGTTTGGCCCATGTACGAACTGTGTTAGGCCCAATGAAAAGGCTCAAACAGTGACCCATGAGGTGGCACCATCGTGGCACAATCTTCGAGACTGTGTCAGGCGGTGATATCGCTAGTTTGGGCAGTGCTACCGCCCAGACATAGCCTCCGAGAGGTTGCAGGCGATGGTACCGCCCAACATAGCCTCCCAGGTGGTGGTATCGCCTAGTGTAGTCCTAGTATCAGACTACCACCGCCTATACATAACCTTTGAGAGGCTGCAAGCGATGGTACCGCCCAGCATAGCCTCCCAGGTGGTGGTACTGCCCAGTCCAGTCCCAATGTCAGACTGACACTAGCGGTGGTACCGCCCAGCATAGGCGTTGGTACCGCCCGAACCTAGGAAACCCAAAATGAGATGTTTTTAGGCTCCAAGTTTGAATCAACTTGAGGCCTATAAATACCCCTCTCATCCCTAGTTAATATACACAAGCACAAAGAATTTAAAAAGGGAAAAACGCTGTTGTAATCTCTTGTGAGAATCCTCCTCTTCAAAGTTCTAAGTGTTAGAATAGTTTGAGAGAGGAGTGAGTGCTTGTAAGGGTTGTCTCCTAAACCCGATAGAAGGAGAAGAGGGGTGTAAGAAGGAGGTTGATCTTCGCCTATTAAAGGAAGATCGATAGTGGATGCCGGTGGCCTCGACGGAAGAGGAATCGACGGAGTGGATGTAGGTTACGACGACCGAACCACTGTAAAACTCGGTTTGCATTTCTATTTATGCAATTTATCTTTACTGCAAACTTACTTACTTTACATCCATTACGCTTTTCCGTACACTTTCGATCTTAAGTATCTTTCCGAAATCGATTTTAGGGTACGAAGATTTTCTGAAACCAACATAATTTTACCACTGCACTAATTCACCCCCTCTTAGTGCCGACTCTTTTCCTAACAATTGGTATCAGAGCCTCGTTATTTCTCATTTGGTTTAACACCCAAGAGAAATGTCTCTTTTCGGCTTTCAAGAGGGACTTTCTCTCATTTGTCCTCTCTTGTCCTCTCTTGTTCTATGGGACAGACTACACATATTGAAAAACTCGAATGAGAGTTTTCTTGCTTTCGTTGGATTTAAATTTATGGAGTATTGTGGAAAATAATTTTCGAATATCTTCTTTTCCAATGAACCATTGGAATAATTTGGAGAAGATGAATTTTTCTTTAAATGCTAGAGCTATGAATACTCTATTTTGCGCTTTGGATAAAATTGTGTTTAATCGGGTTTCTACTTACGAAACGACTTTTGACATTTGACATACTCTTGAAATCACACATGAAGGCACTAGCAAAGTTAAAGATTCAAAAATCAACTTTTTGATGCATGATTTTGAACTTTTCATATGAAACCAAACGAAACCATTGGAGATATGTACACTTGTTTTATGAATGTCATCAATGGTTTAAAAGCACTTGGTAGAAGTTTTTTGAATTTTGAACTTGTAAACAAAATTTTACGTTCTCTTAATAAGAGTTGGGATCCGAAAGTAACGATAATAAAAGAGGCTAAAAACCTAAATAACATACTACTTGAAGAACTAATTGGGTCTTCAACGACCTACGAAATGACCAATGTGGCACAAAATGAACATGAGAACAATCTTCCAAAGAACAGGAAGGATTTTGGACTTAGAGCAATCGAAGACTACTCGAGCATAAGCTCAAGTGATGGTGAACTTGAACTCCTCACTATGAATTTTAAAAAGTTCATAAAACAAAAACTAAAGAACAAAAAGAATATAACTACTTGCTTTGAACGCAAGAAGAGGGAAGCACTTTGGGACAAATCAAGCTCATCCGAAGATGAGGAGAAAATCAACAAAGGCGAGGAGGCAAACTACGTCTTAATGACTTTCGATGATGAGGTAATCAAAACTCATTTAATTTGCTTCGAAATTACATGATGCTTTTCATGAATTATTTTTAATTTAGTTTAGAATAATTATTTTTCTTGAAATTTACATGTTTAAAAATAAAATAAAAATGCAAAAATTATGATCATGCTAGTAATTTTGAAAATGATAATAAAAATTATATATTTTATGTTAAAGGAATAAAATATTATATTTAAATCTAATGATAATCCTATGTATGTTTTTCAAAAAGAAATAATGTGTATCTTGATGATTTTTGATTTTGATTGAAACAATGCTTGATGTCTTAATGAAAATATTAAGAGGTTTGATATCATACTTAACGATGATGCATGACTTTTGTATGGAAAACTAAGTATGAAAAGTTAGATTCACCTAAAACTAAAAATGCATAACTACAACAAACAAAATGATCTTGATGGAAAATACTTTATGTTTGATGAAATCAATTTCGATGATGCATAATGATGTAATTATGTAATGAAAATGTTAAATATTTTGAAATCATATTTTGATGTCATACATAATGATCATGCTTAATAAAATTTGAAATTATGCATGATGATTCTTGAGATTTATAGATTATCGATTTTTACGGTAATGAAAGTAGCTTTTTCGGTTTTTAAACGTTGATGCATATTTTTATTTGGCATAAATGAAATAAATCACATGAATTGAAACAACTAAAAAGAGAAAATTATTTTTCTTGAAATTTTTTTTTCTCTATCTTATTGATTTTGATGAATCTATTTGATTATCTTTTTATGAATATCTTGAAAATGATTTTGATTTGATGAGTTAAATTTGAATGAGACTTATTTTGATTTTTCGAGATTTATAACTTGAGATTTCTTATGCATGAATTAAAATATTATATCATTTGATCTCATATATTTATTTTTATTATTTATAAAAAAAAAGATTAAATAAATCATGTGGTATTCATGATTTGATATTATTATCTTTCATGACATGATATGCAAATTCCTTTGTATTTATGGTTGTAAACCTCATGTAATAAGTAGAGCATTGATATGAAAATTGTATTCTTCCACTCTACTTCTTCTTTCTTATTTACAATGACAAAAAGGGGGAAAGAAAATAGCTAGCATCTTAAAGAGAACCAAATTTGCTAGCTTGAATGATAAACTTAGACATGTTAGATCTTCCAAATACATAAATTCCTCTTATACATTTTTCGGATTATGATCTTGATCTCTTGAATTTTAAGACTTGATCTTTTATTTTTTATGATTGAAATATTGATGTAATGATTTAGAATCATACATTTTATATTTTAGAAATATACATGATAATTTGGTATTATGCATGTTATACTTCAACTTATAACAATGATGCATGCAATGATGAAATTTTTACGATGAAAAATTGTTTTGACATTCATAACTGATTTTTCATCTTTGTTGTTTAACCTTTGTCATAATTTGGAAATTGATGAATTGCACAATTGTTTTAGTTATTCCCCTCTTTTTGCCAATGACAAAAGGGGAGAAAGAATTTCTAGCGTGCACATCCCTTCTATTTGACAATGACATAGGGGGAACAAATTTTGCTAACTTGCTAGCTATCTTGTATACTTCAAGAAGAAGCAAAAAGATTGCTCGTCTCAAAAGATGCTAAAATCTTACCAACTTTCATGTATGTAAAATTTGCTAGCTCACAAATTGTAAGGAGAAAAAAACTTGCTAGTTTGCTTACACATCTATCTAGAGAGAAGCAAAAATTACAAACGTACATATTGAAAAGAGAGGCAAAACTTATTAATTTGCTCATCTCAAAAGCAAGAAATACTATCTTGCAATATCAAGCAAAAGTGCTATCTTGCCTATCTCAAGAAGCAAAACTTGCAACTTTCATATTGCAAAAGGAAGCAAAAGTGGCTAGCTTGCATATTCTAAAATTTTGTAAAATTTTTGCCAGCTTGCATGATGATAAAACTGGAGATTTATGATGCAATGTATTGAACTTGTATCTCAAACAAATAAAAGTTACACTTCTCCTTTTTGTTGATGACAAAGGGGGAGAAGTATTATCATGTTAATGCATGATGACGTGTTGCAAATATTCATGATGAAATTTGTAATGACTTGAATTGAGCTTGAATTTAAGGTTCTATTAATATGACATATTGATAGGGGGAGTTAAGGTTAACTCCGTCATCAATTGGTTGTCATCATAAAAAAGGGGAAGATTGTTGAATCTCGTATTTTGATGATGAAACCAATTGATAAGTGTTTATGATTTGATCTGCGTTTTTAGTGACGCAGGATGCTTCAATCAGGATGAGACAATTAAAGCAGGAAGAATCATATTGGATCAGTGGAACATGTCAAAAGATTGGACGTCGAGCCGGAGGATTGGTCGACGTATCGATAGAAGGCTTCTGGCCATGGATTCGGGCATCGAGTCAAGAAGAGCAGATATTGCACCAAGGATGCCGGAGTTGCAGAGTCAACTAGCCGATTGGGCAATAGGCCGTTAGAGAAGACGATGTGTCGAAAAATCGAATGAAGCATCGATGAACTAATGACATGTCGGACAACATATTTTAAGCTTAGTAATAATTGTCTAGATTGAAGTATATTTCTATATGTATAGGATTAACTACGATAGCAAGGCATAGAGTAAAATGAAGTCCTAGAGTCAAGAACGCGATTTTGTTGGGAGTTTGAGAGTTCGTCGGAAGTCCAGACGTTCGTCAGAAGTTCTACCAGAGGAGCTTGCCAAAAAAGCTCGTCGGAACTCACCAAGAAGATCGTCGTGAAGTCCAGGAGCTTGCTGGGAGTCCATTGGAACATTACCGAGAGATTGTCAGAAGTTCACCGGAAGCTCGTCGGAAGAAATCTAGACTTACAGACTTGTTTAGCTTAGGAAATGTCTTAAATTTCATAGTTAGCACGTAATTGGGATTAGAATTGGGCCAACCCAATTAAGGGTCAGTTTGGCCCATGTAAGAACTGTGTTGGGCCCAATGAAAAAGCCCAAACAATGACCCATGAGGTGGCACCATCGTGGCATAGTCTTCGAGACTGTGTTAGGCGGTGGTACCGCCCAGACACAACCTCCGAGAGGCTACAAGTGGTGGTACCGCCCAGCATAGCCTCCCAGGCGGTGGTACCGCCAGACTTGGCAGTGGCACCACCCAGTGCAGTCCTAGTGTCAGACTAACACTAGGAAACCCAGGATGAGATGTTTTTAGGCTCCAAATTTGAACAAACTTGAGGCCTATAAATACCCCTCTCATCCCTAGTTAATATACACAAGCACAGAGAATTTAAAAAGAGAAAAATGCTATTGTAATCTCTTGTGAGAATCCTCCTCTTCAAAGTTCTAAGTGTTAGAATAGTTTGAGAGAGGAGTGAGTGCTTGTAAGGGTTGTCTCCTAAACCCAGTAAAAGGAGAAGAGAGGTGTAAGAAGGAGGTTGATCTTCGCCTGTTAAAGGAAGATCGATAGTGGATGCCGGTGGCCTCGATGGAAGAGGAATCAACGGAGTGGATGTAGGTCACGACGACCGAACCACTATAAAACTCGGTTTGCATTTCTATTTGTGCAATTTATCTTTACTACAAACTTACTTGCTTTACATCCACTACGCTCTTCCGTGCGCTTTCGATCTCAAGTATCTTTCTGAAATCGATTTTAGTGTACGAAGATTTTCTGAAACTGACGTAATTTTACCGCTGCACTAATTCACCCTCCCCCCCTCTTAGTGCCGACTCTTTTCCTAACAATGATGACTCAGAAGATGACAGTGAAAGATACAGAAGATATCAGGCGCCACCCAAACAAAATAAACTCTTTGAGGATTATCGCCTCAAAATATACATCCCTGGTTTTAATGGCTACCTTAACATTGAAGCTTTTCTTGACTAG
Source organism: Musa schizocarpa (assembly GCA_900464855.2). NCBI lineage: Eukaryota > Viridiplantae > Streptophyta > Magnoliopsida > Zingiberales > Musaceae > Musa > Musa schizocarpa. The sequence continues at coordinate 14,377,600 of LS990924.1, read as the reverse complement.
AGTTATGAAGTAGAGAACTTCTTTGAGATGATAGATGCCTTTGATCACAAATAAGTCAAGCTTATTGTATGCAAGTTGAAAGGAGGTGCACTTTGTGGGATACGTTACAAAATAATAGAAGAAGATACAGAAAGACACCAATACATCTATGGTGAAAGATGAAGCAACTTCTTAAAGAAATAGTCCTACCCCTAAACTATGAACAATTATTGTTCCTATAATACCAAACTGTATCTAAGACACTCAATATGTAATCGAGTATACTGATGAATTCTTATATCTTTCAACTAGATGTAATTTATTAAAGTTAGAAGATTAGCAAATAGTAAGGTACGTCAATAGATTAAAATTTATAATTAAAGATAGAATATCTTTTAACTTCGACATGGATAACATATGAAACTCACAATGACATTAAAAGGCTAAAATGTTGATTCGACTCCAATTGCTACTCGGTAATTCTTTACTCTAACAACATGATCTGCTCTTAACAAAGAGAAGCAAGTTATGACCGAGTCAATACAACCTACAAATCAAGGAACAAATACCGGAGCAACAACAAGGCAAGCTAAGAATATCTTGACTATCACAAATAATCCATATGCTCGACCCTTCGTCAAGAAATGTTTTAAATGTGGGGAACCTGGTTATTGTTCCAACGAGTGTTATGCTTGTAAGACTATTAATCTTGCAAATCACAAAGATGACTTTGAATAAGAAGATAACTAAGATGATGTAATTGATGATATTGACAATATTGAAGCAGTAGAGGAAGAAGGGGAATACATCATATGTGTTATAAAAAGATTATTACTCACCCCAAGATAAAAAGATCCTTCTCAGCATAAGAAAATCTTCCATTCTCGATGCAGTGTTAATAACAAAGTCTGGGCATTGATCATAGACAATGGAAGCTGTGATAATATTATATCCACATTACTAATTAACTAATTTTTAAGACATAAATTTATCTCACATTACTAATTAATTAATTAATTAATTTTTAAAGCTTATAATTAGTATAAATAAATGTCCCCTCCTAATTACTAATTAACTAATTTTTAAGATCAATTCTAGTAATATTTTTTAAAATATATTTCGTGACCGTACAGCTTCTCCTGCTCACACAGTCCTTTTCCCGAGCAGTGAGGCTATCTATGTTTTGCTTCTCCTCCACCGGAGGGGGATGACTCGGTGGGTATCTTTGCATTCTGAGACTGCCAAACTCTGTCAGCTTTCAGCTTTTGCCTCCCAACGCAACCTTGTGGAGGAGAAGTTCGCATGCCAACAAAACAAAGACCGGCTGATACATTGCATCCGCTGGTCTCTACGTTCTCGTGGGAGGGGCAAGCGAAAGCAATCATCTCCATCGGAGAAGCTTCCATTGACATCTCCATCCATCACCACTTCCAACTTTTCTCGCACGTTTGGGTTTCTGGCGGTAGAGAGTGCACTGTGGTAACTCACTTCTTTCTTTCTTTGTCGACCTGAAAGTTGATCTTTGCATCGATCATAGTTATTATTATGATGCAAATTTCTTAACATAATTACGTTTATTACTACTACATACATACATACATACATATATACATACATAAAAGAAATATACATTTCATATACATTCACGTCATTTTCCAAAAATGATATTCTTTAATTTCAAGATTTTCCGACAAAGTTTTCACCGAATAATCTATTTATCTAATATTTTCATAGATTTATAGGATGAGATTCATAAAGTAAGTTAATTTAAAACTAATATATTATTATTATTATTATTATTATTATTATTATGTGTAAAAAATTATTGTGTGAGCAATAATAAATAATTACGTGATTAGACTGACTACATTTCGTTTGGGATTAAAAAAGGTTAATTTTAATTTTTTAATTAATGGATGGAACGTGAATTATTTAAATATGAATTAAAGATAACAAAGGACTATTATTCTAATATATGAATGATTTTACATCAAATTAATCTGCTTTACATTTGTTCCAACACGCAGACCACCGTCGTCTGTACACACGTACGCCTCACTCGTGTGACCAACCGCTCTCCATACATATATATATATATACTCTCCATAATGCAAGTGGCTCGCACGGCCGCCGGTCTCGTAATCTAGCCCGTAAGATCACAGCCGTCGGATCCTCCCTCGTTCCACTATTCACCGTGCGATGCGGTATCGCCACCCTCACCGAATCCTTCCTACAACGCTATGCTTATGCTTAGTCTATTGTTATACGTATTATATTGTGGTGGTGATGGGGACTTCTCAGCAAGCAAATACGCGATAAATATGTCGCCTAAATCGAAGCGCACGGTGAATTTTGGCCCTTTTTAGCGCAAAAAGCGAACTTGGGGAAAGGAGGAATAGGATCGATCGGTAGGGTTGGGGGGAGAGAGAGAGAGAGAGAGAGAGAGAGAGGAGATGGAGGGAGGAGCCAAGCCGACGGATACCGAGATGGCGGAGGCCGGAGGGCAGCCACCGCCGCCGCAGGCTGCTCTGCCGCAGCAGGGGCTGGAGAGCGTCCAGGCGACGCCCAGCCACGGTGGCCGGTTCGTCCAGTACAACATATTCGGGAACATCTTTGAGGTCACCTCCAAATACCAGCCGCCCATCATGCCCATCGGCAAGGGCGCCTACGGAATCGTCTGGTAAATCTCTCTCTCTCTCTCTCTCTCTCTCTCTCTCTCTCTCTCTCTCTCAGCTATGGGTTCTTCTTGAATGGGGAAAGATCCGATTTTGTTTGGCCGACGGTGATGTTGGTTGTCTGCGTTTGGGAAAAGTTTCCTTTTCTATGGGCGGAATAGTGGGGGTTGGTTGTTGTTTGAATCCTTGCCGGCTCTGTGGTTGTAGCTCGGCTTTGAATTCGGAGACGCAGGAGCAAGTGGCGATCAAGAAGATCGCCAACGCATTTGATAACAAGATCGATGCCAAGAGGACGCTGCGTGAGATAAAGCTTCTCAGGCACATGGATCATGAAAATGTGAGTGGTTTGCCTGCTTCGCTCTATCTGTTCCCCATTTTCTTCTATATCCCTGCTTGCTAATATATGAAATCACGCAATGTAAAATGCTGTAGAAATTATCAAAATCAATTTTTTTTCCTCTGCTTTTTTTTGGAAGTGGATCATCAAAACAAAATAGGCAGTATAAAGTTGATCTTTTTCTTATCTGACTTGTGATTTATGCAATACAGATTGTTGCAATCAGAGATATAATACCGTCCCCCATACGGCAGGCATTCAACGATGTCTACATTGCTTATGAGTTGATGGATACTGACCTTCATCAAATTATTCGTTCAAATCAAGGTCTCTCTGAGGAGCATTGTCAGGTTGTTTTTTAATCCCCTTACACCATATTGAACGATTTATACTTGTTTCATTTTCAGAGATTAAGTGCTCTTTGGTATATCACTGTGACTCTCATGAGATTTGATACAGCATTAATCATGCTCAAACTATTGACTAACTGCTAATTTAATCATCCTGCATTAGGCCTTCTGAAGGAGTGGGCTAGTGTCTAATGGATTTATATCTGGTTCCTCCATTTGTAAACTTGAGTGCTCTTGTGTATATCTTCAGTTGATTCTCTGAGAAACTAATAGTTAAAAAAGGTGGTTAGTGTATTTTGGTTCTGATTCCAAATTGTTGGATTCTTGACTGAGAAAACGGTGTCTTGGTTTTTTTTTTTTAATATGTAAACAATCCAAGCCAATGTGGCTTTATTACAAAGAAAGAAAGATTTAAATAGCTCGCTTGGCTCAGTTTAATAAAAGCTATAGTTAATTGAATGTTTACTGGGCAAGCTTATGTGAAGCTGAGCTCGAGTCAAACTGAGTTTGAGTTTGATATGATCCAGTGTGAGTTACAGCTTTGAAAAAGGCTGTCAGTAAGTCATGATGATTGATGAGCAAGCAGCTCAATGGTTCCAATAGAAATTCTACAATCTTATTCTTTGCAATTTGCTGAAACTTGTTAATCATGTAGCAATTCATTTCTTCAGCTGATGTTTGGGATATTTTTGTAGTTGACACATAACTCATTCTAAAGGTATCTTTTGTTTCCTTCCCATGCAGTATTTCCTTTATCAGATTCTTCGTGGGCTAAAATACATACATTCAGCAAATGTTCTCCACAGAGACCTTAAACCAAGCAATCTCCTCTTAAATGCCAACTGTGATCTGAAAATATGTGACTTTGGACTTGCTCGTACTACCTCAGAAACTGACTTCATGACAGAATATGTTGTTACAAGATGGTATCGAGCACCAGAACTATTGCTAAATTCTTCAGAGTATACTGCGGCAATTGATGTGTGGTCTGTCGGCTGCATCTTTATGGAACTGATGGACCGGAAGCCTCTATTTCCTGGAAGGGATCATGTGCACCAGCTACGTCTGTTGATGGAGGTATGGTCCTCCTATTTAAACTTTGTCTCGTGTCTTCTGAAAAATCATCTTTTATTCATTGTGTTATTCTGTGTATTTTTTGCTAGCGCTTACTTGCTAGTTTGCCATGAGAGTACTAGAATTTCGATTTTGGTCAGTCCTCCATGCATGATGTTAGTCATAATTTTATATTATAAACTCTTGGAGTTTTTGAAAGCGAGGCTTAGCTCCATCCGAGCTTATGTTTTTGAAAGGAGCCTTGTCGCCATTGTTTTTGAGATTGATTGTTTCCGACTTAAGTTATTGGGATTTAAGTCTTGGAAGCCTCTTTACTTGGAGGACTAAGGCTGTGTACATGTGAATCTCCTCAAACCTCACAATGGCAGAAGCCTAGAAAATCATGATATCCTTTTTATCCTTACAGATTTTTTGATTTGGCAAATTCTATCTACAACCAACACTTATATTTCGTGATTGCCACTGAGTGTTTTGCATGGGATTTGCTTGGTAGATATTTTGGTAGTTCCATATCAATTTGTTTTGCACCTCTATGAATAATAGCCAACGCAAGCTATTGGATATAGGATCTGTCTATCTTCCTTTTATCTTGTATTAGTCATGATGACATTTAGCTTCTATGCATACTTGATAATTAGTATAATACCATTGTTTAACTTACCAATAGTGGCTTTATCTATAACTATCTGTTTACATCTCTTTCTAAGGGCTGCCTCGTGGATTAGTGCAAGTTTTCTGAAGTTTTCTTTTTGTTCTTGTTGGTTTGCATCAGCATCAGCTTCTTGTCAACACTTGGGTAGCCCTGACTATAGTTCGATTCGAATCGGAATCGAACCGGGTTGGAATCAGTTTCAAACCAATCTGACGGTGTGTTGGTTCCAAACCGAACTAGAACCAAACTGCCCTCCTATTTTAAATTATGATTTTTTTATTTTAAAATGTTTTTAATGAAAAATAAAAAAACTAGCGGTTCGAACTAGAACCGGAACCGAAACTGCCGGTTTTGCTTCCAGAACCGGCCCTCTGCAGTTTAGTTTCAGTTCTCAAAATTTAGCAACCAGAACCGTTGGTTCCGGAACCAGGGTCAGGTCTGCACTTGGTTATTGCATCAAGTAACTCATCTTTCTTTTGCATGAGTACATCATCTACATTTGGGATGCATTATTTTCAAATTCAATACGTAACCATGATCAAGTTTATTTCTGTTGTATGGCATGGCATTATGCCACATGCAACATGATACACTTTCTACCAGTGTAGCTCACATTGACCTTTGGCAGCTCATCGTTATGTTGATATGCTATTAGCATAGCAGCCGTTCATGGTATGAGCTGTTATAAGTATGGTACGAGTACATCATCTACATTTGGTATACATTATTTTCAAATTCGATACCTAACCATGATCAAGTTTATTTCTGTTGTATGGCATGGCATTATGCCTCATGCAACAAAATACACTTTGTACTAGGGTATGCTGTACTGTACCGGCGTTTCGACCCGGGCTCGGTATCGGTACGGTACGGTGTACCGAGCACTGTAGCGCTGCTACAGTGCGGACCGGTATCGGGCGGTCCGTGTACTGCTGATCTGTCGGACCGGTACGTACCACCCGTACCGGGCGGTACGATCCGGTATGGCAGACATTGCTTTGTACCGGTGTAGCTCACATTGAACTTTGGCAGCTCATCGTTATGTTGATATGCTATTAGCATAGCAGCCGTTCATGGTATGAGCTGTTATAATTATGGTACGAGTACATCATCTACATTTGGTATACATTATTTTCAAATTCGATACCTAATCATGATCAAGTTTATTTCTGTTGTATGGTATGGCATTATGCCTCATGCAACATAATACACTTTGTACCAGTGTAGCTCACATTGAACTTTGACAGGTCATCGTTATGTTGATATGCTATTAGCATAGCGGCCGTTCATGGTATGAGCTGTTATAATCAGCAAAATCAAATTTTGATCCAACTATCAAGCTTTTCGGTAACTCTGGTTCAACTTTATGAATGCTCATTTATTGTGCTCTTGTTGGAGATGAACCAAAAATATTTGAAATTGGGGATACAAGGGAAAGTTGCAGATTGGATATGAATTAAAAATGGAAATCAAAGAGGTTGATTGGGGTAGGGAAAGAAAAAAGGAAGAGGAAATGTAGAGGTCTTCTGCCTAGATTGCACTCCAATTCAACATAAACCAAGTGAATAAAACCAAGTGAGTTCCCTAGTGATTTTTGTACCAACGCTGATCTGTATCTTGATTCCTTTTTAATGGAATGAGTAGATAGGATTGTTTCTTTTGTGGTTAAAAAGAAGTGAAAGCTGAGGATACTTTGGAAGCGAGAAAAGGCTCTGATTTGGGTAGGAGCTCGAACATTGTGCTCAATAGTTATATACTTTGTTTCTATTCTATTGTCAAACCCTGTTATGTCTGAAATCTTCCATCATTCGTGTCACCATTATATATTTATATCCCATTCATTTAAGCATTAAACAAGCAAAATATCATGCATTTATTTTCACTCTAACAACCAATACATTGGGGATTGATGGATTATTGCTTCATGTTTGACAGTGTAGTTGACATTCTGTTGTTTATATGCACATTTGATCTGTGGTTTTGATAATCATCTCATGTCATGCAGCTTATTGGCACTCCAAACGAGGCTGATTTGGATTTTGTGAATGAAAATGCAAGAAGATATATTCGGCAACTCCCTCGTCATCCACGACAGTCCTTTCCTGAAAAATTTCCCCATGTTCACCCTGCAGCTATTGATCTTGTTGAAAAGATGTTAACATTTGATCCTAGGCAGAGAATAACCGGTGAGTTCTTACCATCCATCTTTTGTTGTTTTTAGACGATGCATCATGTGGTTGCCCATTTAAACTATTGAAATGATGGTTGATCTAATCATGACTCCAATGTGAAGAGTAAGGTGTGAATTTATGACCTCGCATATCCCAAATTACTTGTTTCTGTTTTTATTGTTTCCTCTCGATTGGTGGGCCTTACAGCTTTGTTGTTGTTGCTCTCGATTGTTGGCAGTTGAAGAAGCTCTTGCACATCCCTACCTCGCATCTTTGCATGACATCAGCGATGAGCCAGTCTGCATGATGCCCTTCAGCTTTGACTTTGAGCAGCATGCACTCTCGGAAGAACAGATGAAGGAGCTTATCTACCGGGAGGCCCTAGCATTCAACCCCGAGTATCAGCAATAAAATTCATAAAAGTCTCTTGTTCACTGACGCATTGGCATTTTAGTCAGTGTAATTCATGGTCTCTTTTCTTTAATGGAATTGCTACCGATTTCTTGATGTATATATGTGCTTCTTAAAACTGTGACCCAAAGCACAGAGACTTGGTTGAAATCTAGGGGTTGTTGTATTGAACCTTCTGGCTTATTTTTGTTTGAATTTAACTCATCTCCTTCTTGAACAGGTCATCAGCAAATTTAGGTTCTCATTCTTTGTTTGAATCGTGACTTGTGAAATCTAATCTGAGGCTGATCGACTTGTATACATGGCAGGAGAGATAAGGTATGTAATCAGCAGGATGTTGCACAGTTTCTTCTTCTCCTAGAGAAGAGAGTAGGTAGGACTACAATAACAAGACAGGTGCTTCTCTAAGAGATGGATAATCTCCATGGTTTTCTAGTGCCAACTTGTTGAGGTTTTTCTCTCTCTGTTCTTTTAGTGATTTGTTGCCTGATATTAATAAATCCCTGTGCAAAAAACATGCTATTAGCTTGAAATGCCTATTGCATTGCATAATAATTATTCTTGTGATATTAGTATCTTATGATATCTTTTTAGATGAATCAAATTGTTCATAAGGCTTGCATTTACTACCACTTGATCCTTTTTCACTGTGTTTTAAAGAATATTCTTCTAGTATCATATACATATACATATATTCGATTTTGATAATGTCGATGTAATTGCAATTATACAGATATAAGTTGCACTTATATAAATACCCAGTAATAATTGATTAAAAGAGAAAAAAAAAAGAAAAAAAGTAGTCTCATCTTCTGTGCAAAATCTGCAGTGAATGATAGACGTCAGCTTCAGAATCATAATTGCTTTCATTCATTTTAAGTCTTCTAAACTAATCCATCTCAGGTTCTGAAAATAGGAAATCTATAAAAGAAAAGGAGTTAGAAAGATGCTAAAACACAACCTTCAGACAGTAAACCTTCGACAGCATCAGATCCCACAACAGCATTCTTATTTGATACACCACTGACCAGTATAAACAGATATAATACAAATTAGCAAACTAACTTTCTGCATTGTAGTGTGAATCTCAAGTAGGATTATATTCCAAGGATGAAGAAACAAAGAGCTGCGAACTATAATTACATCAAAATAACCTATATTATTGACATGCTCTGAAGCATGCTTCTGATCACCCAAAGGATGAAGATTATAAACATGAGACCTGCCCACTATAACTCTATTGATCGTATTGATTATTGTGAGCATGCTTCAGTCTTCGCAGCAACTAAGGAGAAAGAACCATTCACACGTGTGCCTGCAAGGGTCGGAATGTCAGGCATCACCCCAGTTATGGTCGTAAAGCTTTTTTAGCATGCTTCTGATGACCTAAAAGGATGAAGAAAATTCTATAGGAGCTGATCATATTGAATTGTTCCGGACATGCCGGAGCATGAGTTTCTGCAAGGGTTTGAATGTCAAGCATCGGTCCAGTTGTCATCATCACCGCCCTCATCACTGCCCACAAATGCCTGAAAAGAGAAGACATTAGATGATCAAAACAGTGATTGGGAAAGAAAATTCTGAAACAAAGTAAACAAGTCTAACCTGGCGAATAGCGCTTGCCTTTTCCAAGATTGCGGCAACATTGGCATTGGTAATGCTGGTTTTGGGCCGTGGAATGTCTCTTGGCATGGATATTTTGGCTCGCCTCAGATTAAATGACTGCACAGTACCAGAATCATTGGAAAAAGCAGCTTAGTGAATTTAATATCAGCAAATCAAGATGCATGGGCCAACATTTTTCTTTTTCTGAGCAACATTAACAATGAAGTGCATATTTAAAAAGGAATCTCATAATGAAAATAATGAGTCATCTGAGTGATTTATGATAATGAGCATAAATTTTGCATTCTCATGAAAAAAAAAAGACCTAGTATATAAGTATATTTACAATATCTTCGAAATAGGCAAGCCAATCAGTAATCACAGATACGAGAACAGGATAAAACAGATACTAATGACTTTACACCTACTTAAGGAAGCAAACCCATGCAATTAAATTAGTAGCCTAGGCTACTAAAATGCCAATGCTGTTGGCAACTTAACACAACATATGCTAGCCAAATTTGCTACTATTTTTAGAAAATTTGCAAGAACTACACTAAAGCTCTTATAGAATGAATATAAACATTTGGAAACACTAAGTAGATATATAGGAGTCGCAAGATATTGATGTAAACATTGACGAAAGAGGATACTCAATGCATACATGATACATCATATTATCCAAGTTAAGAGCAACATATAAATGCTGAATGCACATATATCCTTAACTTGTACATGAAAACAAGTTTTTCTATTTACATGTGCAACTGTAGAAGCACAGATGGTGCTATGAGAAACATAGCTTATAGCTCCTGAGGTTCATTTACTGTCCTCAGGCAGCCACACACTAAAATCATTTGCATTGTTTCTCTTTGGCTTGTTGTGTCCATATATATTATGCTGAACATGATACTGTTAGGACCGAAATCGGCACTAAGAGGGGAGGTGAATTAGTGCTATCGGAAAACTTCGACAATTTAGAAAAACCATTTTAATAAAGCATGTATGGAAATGATATTAAAAGTGTACTTCAACACTTTCACTTGAAGTAAGTGTAATAAGTAATTAAAACAGAGAACAATAGTAATAAAAAGTAGAAAGAGAGTGCACACTAAATTTATAGTAGTTCGGTCGTCGTGACCTACTGTCACGAACGGTCGTCGCGCACCCGCAACAACTCCGTTCAACGAACCGTTCGTTGTTCACACCTGCATGTACAGCTGCTTGACAGTATGTTTTCTCTTAGTTTGGGTCATTTTGCTTGTAAATATATAAGTTCGAACAAGCTGCAGCGTTGCAAAGCGACCGCTCACCGAACCGAGCAAAACAGCCCCAAAACAGCCCAAAACAGCTCCGTTTTCACGTGCCACGGGAGGTGAGTGGAGAATTGCCTCCGCTCAGCAAAACGTCAGCCACCTCAGACCCCAGGAACCCCCCGGGTGGCACAGGGCTGGATGGGGCTTCGGTTATATACCGGGCGTTGAGATCTCTTTCGCAAGTTCGCACGTGACCTTTACGGGAACTTGTCTTTGTGCCCGGGACCAGGTGAGCGGCTGTTTGTGGGCTTGCAGCTGTTCGTTCATCCTTGAAAGCCTTGTTTTTTCTCCCTCTCCCTCTTTTCTCTTGTGCACACAGGGTGTTCGTCGAATTGCTTGTAAAGCTTCCCTTTTCGCGAGACTTCGGGACTTGTCCGTTGCTCGTTCTTTCGAACTAACTTCTTTCTCTTTTACAGGTCCTTCGGGACCTGCGAGAGGTTACAAAGTGGGCTGATCCTTGCGGAGCAAGATCGCAAGGGCGAAGCGCGACTTAGGCAACGCAAGCTAAGTTCGCGTCTTTGCCTCAAGGGTAACTCGCGACTTAGGCAACGCAAGCTAAGTTCGCGTCTTTGGCCGCAAGGGTGCCTCACGCCTTAGGCAATTCCAGCTAAGGTCGTGACACTACGTCCACTCCCGATTCCTCCTCCGTCGAGACCATCGGCTTCCACTATCGATCTTCTTTTAATGGGCGAAGATTAACTATCCTCTTATAACCCTTTTATCTTTTTCACAGGTTTAGGAGATAACCTTTACAAGCCACTCACCCATCTCTTAAACTGATATCAACACTTAGAGCTAGAGGAGGGGAATTCTTATAAGATTACAACAACGTTTTCCCCAATTTTTGTTCTCAGTTCGTGTGTTAATCGAGTAGGGATAAGTGCGGTATTTATAGGCCCTAAATGGATTCAAATTTGGAGCCAAAATGGTCTCATCCCGGGTTTTCGGGGTACTAGTGGTACCATCACCAATATTGAGTAGTACCACCGCTTGCTAGACTGACAACTGGTGGTACCACCATCTGTCAATCTGACACTGAGCAGTACCATCGCCCAGTCTGACATTGACACTAGGCTGTACCATCATTCAGTCTGGCGATACCACTGCCTAACACAGTCTGAGAGACTATGTCTGGGCAGTACCACCACCCAGTCTAGCAGTGCTATCGCCTGGCCCTTTTATGGGTGATTGAATAAGCCTTCCACTTGACCCAAAACAAACCCAACTCAGGCCCAATTGGCCCTTAATTAAATTGGCATTATTTCACCACAAAACCGACTCAATTAGACCTAAACTAACTCGATCTAGACACACGATTACAAACATGAATCCTATGTTGTCCGGCATGTCATTGGTTCATCTGACGCTTCGTTTGATCTTTTGGTGCATCGTCCTCTCCTTCGGCGTATTGCCCAATCGACATGTTGACTCTTGCACTTTCGATCTCCTTGGCGCAATGTTCAATCCTTTAGCTCGATGCTCGAACTCATGGCACGAAGTCCTTCCGACACGTTGACCATTCCTCCGGCCCGATATCCAATCTTCTAACATGTTCCACTCTGGCCATCCTCCATCCCAACATCTGATTCTTCTTGCTTTAATCGAATTGTCTTTCCTTGATCGAGGTTAGTACTACATCACTCAAACGCAAATTAGATTTTAACTTCATCAATTGATTTCATTATCAAAATCCGAAATTCAATAGAGACTCATAATGACCTAAACAAGAATGAGGCATCAGATTCCATATTGCATAGGCATAAAAAACACAATTAGTCTTCTCTTGAAGCAAAAAATCAGAAACTTGATTAAAGATACGTATCAGTCAGAATAAACCATGAAATGGTAAAAACGTTTAATTTTTATCACTTAAAATTGTCATCCAAAAACCATTAGATGTGCTTGTTCCAATGTGACCAACGAACTAGCCCAAATTGATGAATGATTTATAAATTATACTAACAACATAGTAATGCTAAAAGGCCATTGTTTTAGAATATTGAAATGAGGTGTTAGATCTCGAAAATACCAATTGGTGTGGTCGGTATTTACCAATTTGACCAAGTATTAGTAACAAAATATATAGCTCAATATTATTACAATGGTATGTAATTTTTATTTTTGATTATTTTATTCAATAATATCACATGTTACAAACCAATCTACCACCCAGTATATCATCGACGTACCATTTTAGTAGGTTACTGAAATTGACATTGGATTTATATTTAAATCCTTACTTTGGAATTTTTACACAAAAGTTATCCATTTCACACAGGTTAATAAGAGCAAAGGAGAAGAGCAAATTTAGCTGCTAATTGAATATTCAGTTTGAAGGAAACTGATTCTGCAGAGGTTTATACTGCAACACATTGTGGGGCTTATGTGTCAGCATCTTCATCATTGCATAATGAGACATCACACCAGGAAATCTCAATAGCAGTATTTAACATATTCAGGAAAGCAATCATTTCCATACTAAGCTTGAAACCAACCTTATTTCTGATTTGATCAAGCAGGTCCTCCCTTCTGTCCACTTCTTTATGACTGACACTACGAGTTGACCTTTTCTCCCAATTTAATTTCAGTTGATCTTGCTGCAAATGTAGTTCAAGGAAATGAAGGAGATGTCATGTAATATCATTTTATGCATTTTTCTTTAGAAGTGACCAATAAAGATAGTAGACACAATGTAATTACTATTTTGTCGGAATGTGGTGAAATTGGTTCGTTGACAAATGGAGATCCCGGCGAATATTGCTCCTTTATCTGGGAAGGACACCTTAGTGGTTGTAATTCATCCAAATGATTGAGATTGCTGGAAATATTAGGATCATTATCATCTAATTTAATTGATAACTTAAATGTCCTCCACTGCATAGGGGGCAGAGGCGGGGGTGGTGGCAGCTCATTTGTTGATTGCACTTCAACATTTACTGGATTTTCTCGCAGAGAGGGGAATTTTCTTTCTTGTTGGTTTTTCACAGATAGAACAGAATCAAGACCAGGAAGCTCCATGGCAGACACTGATTGAGAAGGCACTTTGCTACTGTCAATGATAGCATCAAAGTTTTCCAATCCATCTGGTTTGCTAATACTTGAATGATTCATTTGCTCAAATCCCATAGATCTAGAGATGGATGTAGTTGAGGATTGCAACCTGTATGGAACATTATTTAACTCATGGTCTACATATTCACTTCTTCCTTCTTGTTCCCACTGTTCAGAGCTTGTATATGAGCGAGGACTGAGAAGTTCCTCTGAAGAATATGGACAAGATCTATGGAAGGTGTCATCATCCGACTCAGAGAGAACAACTGGCAAATTATCAACAGGGCCGTGAAGCAACTGAAATGATGGAAAGGTAGCATCTTCACTATTTTCATGGAGATTGCCACCGGAAAAATCCAACTTCAATTTAGAATTATCCAAGCCATTCATAGGTTGAGAAGAGATTTTCATATATTCAAGTGGCGGAGAAGATTGCTCATGGTAATATGAAGTAAAAGAGACTGGTTCTTTTGCTGGTACATGAGCAACCTTTTTGTTGGTACTTTGTTCATCGGTTCTTTGGGATGCAACTTCATTTGACGCTTCTATATCATCATGAAGACAGGAAGTTGCACCCTTTGGTTTTCTTATTTCAGTGTTTATATTTCCTGAAGGTGTGGAAAGTGATGCTTCTCTATGGATAGTATTTGCAAGAAACCTCTGTGCAAGCTCAGAAAAACTGGATGAGATATCCACGGTGCTTTGGCTACGCCCATTTTGTCTTGATCCAGTACAATAAATATCTGTTAAAGGAGCTCCACTAGAGGCACTATTTCTTGTCATGTCAAGTTTATCAGAGCTAGCATAATTGCTAACATCAGTGTCTTCAGAATTATGTTCAAATTTCCTCTGTAGAAAAGGTTCAGCAGATACATTTGAGTCCTGTTTGACATTATCTACATGTTGATTGTCATGGCAGGATGGAGAACCTTTGAACTTTTGAACAGTATTATATCCTCTTGCAAAAAAATGATCCTCAGTTGAATTGCTTTGAACTGAGGAATCCAAATTAGTTGGTTCGCCAGCCACCTTCCCTTGGAAGTTGGCATCTACTGATGTAGGTTCATTTTGCATACATGCTGCATCTGATTCATTAACAAGTGTCTGAGACTTCAGTGTGCAACTTGAAAAGTCAGATGCAAAATTTCTAGAATCAGATATAAAATTCTTACTTTGAGTATTCACAGATCCAAGCTCTGGTGGTTTTGAAGGTTCAACTCCAAGAAGGCCACCATTTGTCCAAAGCTTAATGGAAGGAACACCAGACACATCAGCAAGAGGATCAGGTTTCAATATAGATCCCTCACATCTGGTTTCTGCTAGCATCATTGTTGGTGAGCTGAAAGTGCCTGATATAGGAGAGAGAACACTGTCAATACACTCATATGCATGAATTTTTGTTTCAGAAATATTGGGAGCATTTCTTTCACAAAAACCATCAACAACAGTTTGTTCTTGTTTTTGCAAAAATTCTGTGGCATAAGATGATTGCACATGTTCCGAACCATTCAAAGAACTCAAATGCAAAGATTTTGGTGTCACATCTTGACTCAAAGAACTATGTGATGAATTATGTGCTTCAACATCAGAGGGCTCTGAACTTTGTACAGCTATGACTTGTCTCATTTCTGTTCTAGGCTCCATTCCTTGTGAGCTGAAGTTAGATAGTATCTGCACTTCACTTTTGGTGTGACACCCAGCTTCTGTCTCTGATTCAGAATCCAATGTGTTGGGTGCATCCACATAATTATCTGTCTCACTGCTGACTTCATCAAAGTGGCTGACACCAGATAATGGTACTGAAGTTTTACCGATATGACATAAGATGTCTTCTTGATTCAATGCTTCAATTTTAGCATGCTCAACATTTTCTGTTTTGAAGTTCACTTGCAGAGGCTCCGAATCTTGAACGCTGATGACATTTTCTAAATCTTGAACCCTGTCAACGAGTAGGTCATTGTATGATACTGGACTTGTAGGCTTAACTATTTCCAATTTTTCATCCCATGTAACAGAAGATGATCTGGGAACACTTTGTTCTTGCAGCAAATCATGTTGAGCAACATTATACAAACCATCTGCACTTGGCTCATCATGTAGAACAGGAACACTTAGATGGCTATCTTTGCTATGTAAATTAGGATTAGGCACTTCACTGTAGTCTAGATCATCAGGCACCCCCTGAGGATTTACATATGAAGTTTGTTCGGCATAGTTCTCTCTAGTCTTTGAAGCAAAAGATGTAGATCTACTTAAAAATTCAAGATTTAACCTCATATCAGGTGAAGATATATTCACAGCAGAAAATCTTTGCCCATCAATGCTTGGGGATGCAAATCTTATACCACTGTCAGAATTCGCATTTTCATGCGCATGAAGAGTTTGCATTAGTGGAAATAGCCAAAAATATAGAAAACCATGAATTTTTTCTGGTAGGTAATCACTATCTTGAAAGTTCAAATGAATAGTCCCATATATTACCTGTTATCATGATGAGATATGTAGACTGCATGTTTAACGTTTCCGTGTCTAGGTCTTGAACCTTTCCTCTGTTCATATATATTGAAAAAAAAAAATTTAGGTTATTATTCCAGAGTCAATATTCATGGCTATCGTACAAGGTACATATAAGATATCATGTCCTCGTGATACAGAAAACCAAGGACAAAATTAGCTGCAGCACTATGTCAAAGTAAAACCCCTTGGGTCAGGCATAATCCCACCAGGAAGGTTAAAGATTTTTTTACAAATTTACAGTTTCTTACTTTTAAATGCATGAAACTAGTCTGAATCTGGTTTTGTCCATGTGGCAGACATCCTTTTCTCTGTGGAACGCTAGGGACCCGCTGGCTCCAAAGAACAGTTGACTTATTATCATTGTACAATTTGTGAAATTCATTCCCTCATTACCAAACGTATAGGATTGCTATTGGCATGTTGGAGAATACATTGACATCACAGTACATCCAGATTAAATGATTTTTTTCACATTCTAGATTTCCATCCTAGTTCTTATTAATCACACCTATTCAACACATTTTCTAGGTAAGAATCTAGATTACTAAGATTCATCTTACATTTATTAAGCTCCTTCGATGGCATTCCCTTACATGATTATTTAAGCAGTTCTTTTCTTATGGATGGAAGAGCTAAAATTTAAAGTAAACAAGTACCTTGGTTTTATGAACTTTCTTTTCTTTTTGAAAATTTTCAGAATTTTCCATTTGTGATGCAGTCCACACCCTCTTAAAATAGGGTGGATCTGAATACCTTTTCAGACAAGCTCCAGTGCCGGCATGGTCAAATCTGAACAGAGGGAAACAATTTAAACATATCTTCGGCAGAAAAGAAACGGTGATAGAAAATGTACATGTCATATTTACTTGTCAAGCAGGAACAAACGAGGTGGATCATGGCATTCTTCATATGAATCCATCATAAAGCGTGGCAATTCAGTGGAGAGGAGGCTGCTTTGCTCATCTCGAGTGCGGGCATGCCAGTCGGAACCTGAAATAAATGATTTATCATCGAGGTGCCAAACATATTCTGAATAGTGCATAAGAAAAAGCTCAGAAACTGGTACCCGCAACATATCCAAAATGTACGTAGTTTGTTTGTTTTCCAAAGGCCTTCTCAATAGATGGAACTTTTGATTCTATGTTCTGTACTCGTGTCATCATTTGACGCCCTCGTACAGCTGTGGCCGTTATTTGTTCATACAAGTCATGGAAAACATCCGCAGCAAATCTGTGATATTGACAGATTCATTTCAGTACAGGTATGACAGACAAGATTATGAACATATGAAACAAAATTACTGTTAAACAGAATAACAACAAATGTTGAACCATAACAAATCTAAAACAAAGAGCAAGAGACGATCAAAGTTATTTGAATAATATTATTCTAAATGAACACTCATGAAGAGAAAAATCCCAAACTATGGCATCGTACTCATTCAAAATAGCAATAGGCATCTCTGACCCAAAAGCGTGGTATCAACAGGTGGTGCATTTAAATATCGATTAGATACCATTAACGAGTTAACACTCTGCATCATAGAATTTTGTCATGAAACCCTCGATTATTGAGCTAAGAAAAAACTCTCTCAAACCTTGAGATATCACGCTTTACCGTGTCCTTGTTTACCTCTCTTTACAACAATTTTTTCTCGAGCGAAAATTAGTCATGCAAATCTAGTAAAACGATGCAATCTCCTTCCATTGAATCCACAGATAAAAACAACAACTCGAAACCAACCAATTTCACCATCTAAATTAATCCCTCACCGACTGGTGGTAGACATGGCAGCTCACCAACCCCCTTCGCCCTGCTAACAGTACCCTTCGAGAAATCATTCCTTATTCACTACAATTAAATCAGTTAAAAAACACCATTTTATGCCACAAAAAAATAAACTTGATCTTTGCAGGAATTAGAAGGAAAACAACGCAAAAGATACTAAAATCATACACAACCAAATTAATAAAAAAGATAATTAATCCTGGCTCCAGTTTGCTACTCCGAGTCAGCTGACTCCATAATTGCCACAACCAAATGAATAAAAAAGAGGAACTTTAATCGAATCGAGAAGGACCAAAATTCAACTAATATTTCTCGCGACATGCACAACAAGAATCATAGGGTTTCCGAAGAACCCAAGAACAAGAAACAAGAAGGAAGTTGGGTGGCATACGAGAAAGTAACGGAGAGACTAAAGAGGCGAGCAGAACTCACTCGGCGAGGTCGCCCAGCTGCCGCAAGATCCCCACGAGGCCGGAGACGGCGACGCCATCCAAGATCGCCTTCGGCTCCTCCTTCCTGAACCCTCCCCTGTACAGCTCCGGATCTCCCAACCCGTACTCGTTCCTCAACTCCAACCGCACCAACGGCATCCTCTTGGACCACCGGCCGTGTCGCTCTCGCGCTCTACTCCTCACCCCCGGCGCTCACAGCAGAGTAGCAGAACCAAATTCGAAACCGAGGTCTCCGACCTCTCATGGCCCGAGCGGATTATGTAGGAGGGCGATGCCGAGCGGCGATGGCACATTGGCGATGAGACGACGGCTCAACTGTCGGACTCCGCACTCGCTCGCGCACCCAATTCGCTGCAGGATTGCCGTCTACTCAAGCCATTTCCAAGAAAAAAAAAGCCTTTTTTTTTGTTCTTTGTTTTTGTTTTTGGGCCGCAGGAGAAACAAAGGGATGACTGACTGACTTTTTGGTCCATAAATTAAGATTTGGACTCATAAATAAATAAATAAATAATAATAATAAATATATTTAATATATTATTATTATTCAAGTCGAAATCCACAATATAATAAAACTTTTTTAAATACTAATAAAAAAAACATAAAATAATTTTTTATTTATAAACATCAAATTTAAACGATTTTCATGGAAAATACTCACATTTTGGGTTTGTTTTTTCTTCTTTCTAATTTTATTTTTTTAAACAGTATATTTAATTAAAAAATATCTAAATCATCCCTTCAAAATTTTTTCCTCATACTATAAAATCTACTTGAGAACATTGTAAATAAACTAAATAGTTATAAACCTAAAAAATATGATATTGTAATTATCAACCAAAAAGACATGATATGATGTCACTCACTCATCGTATTTTTTAATAATAATAATAATAATAATAATAATAATATTATTATTATTATTATTATTATTTTTAATATATCAATAAAATATTATAAAAAACTATAAATGAGATAAATGAAAACACTGTAATAGTTAAAAATTGATAATAAAAAAAAAACTTTTAAGGAGTATTTTTTTATATTTTTAAAAGTAAAAACATTTTTTAAAGAAAACAAAAGAGGGGCACTCTCCAAAATATATAAGTATCTTATAAAGAAATTATTCAAAAATATTTTATATAGTATAAGGAATGTGTTGTAAGAGGGGCACTCAATCACATTTCGGATTATAGACTATGTATGAGCATTGTTTCTCGAGGCACCACAAGAAGTCAGAAACCCTGAATCGATGAGTGAGAAAGAAAGGAAAGTTTCCCTACTACGGTCAGTCACTGACAACTACGAATCCAACAAACGATGGATGGATCCTTCGAGTCAAATCGCTGAGCTCATGTTCTGCATCAATCATGCAACCGTCGCTGTTCTTCCCTGTTTCCTTTTCGGTGTACCCCATCATCGACTTTCACATGAGCTGCTGCAAGGCTTTCGAGACACAAACGATAATCCATTACGTTCAGGAAGCAAGCGATGACGGAGGTGTGTGGATTCCGAGCATATTATTATGTCCTCCTTGCTCCATTCGACAAGGATGTTTTTGTCTGATCCACCTGCAACTTTTCATCAAGTCGGATGGATGCCGAAGCTTTTGTGTGTTCATAAGCGTCACAGGACAGCAGAAACTGTGCTCCTCTCAACTTTCTTTCCTGCTCAGCCTCAGCCTCAGCCTCAGCTCAGCCTCAGCCTCAGCCTATAATGGTGGATGAATGAAATGATTTCTTCAGAAAAATCTCACTTTTCAGTATATATATATATATATATATATATATATATATATATATATATATATAAGCGAACTACATTATATTCGATTACAAATATATATATATATAGATTTGAACTATAAAAGCTCTTAGAATCAACAAAAATTAGAAAAATTAATGAAGTAATTATATCTTTTTTTTTTCTAATGATTAAAGGTTGAGACGAGTTGGACTAATTTTTATAGTGTTATACTCGCAAATGAACTATGATTCACTCAAATGTATAGTAGTATAATGCGGTTAGTTTTTATAGTGTTCATTTTATGAGTAAATCTTGATTCATGTCGAGATAAATTTTAAAAAGTAATTTAGTCCATTAGTTTAGGTTAAATTACATATGTATTATGTTAAAAAATATTTATGCGTGAGGAGAGATCGAAAATGATGACTAAAAAAATGGTCTTATATTTATAAATATCGAGAGAGTCCGATGATATATAGTTGAGTCTTTTAACTCGACCTAATAGCTTAAGCTTTTGGATTGATTTAGTATCGATTAGATACAATTTTTTAACCTTAGCTAATTTGAAATCTAATCTCGCAGATTCTAATTTTAGACAATATTTCTGAGTTTGGATGTTGATAGCAACAAATCCAAATCAAGGGACCTCCTTCCTTATCCCTTGTCGAGACAGACGGAAGAACCCTACGGTGCCTGTTTCTTTCTTTCTTTCATCGCACAAACAGGTAATGTTTGAGTGATTCGAAAGTCTTGTATAGGTACCAAAAGATGTCCGCCAACTACTCTTCCCAATGCATAAAAGATTGAGTAAATTGTAATTCTTGTTGTTGATATAGAACAAAAAGATCCCACCTACCGTAGGATAATATCACATCACAGGTCATTGGATGAATCAATGCAAATGGGAATTGGCTATGACTAGCTGATCACAAATCAGATTGTGTGTGTTTGCTTCTGGTTCTTGATGCTTTTGCCATCATGAGTTTGGAGAGAAGTCGTCACCACCAGCCCCACCTAATCAGAGCTAGCTAACACGGCAGACATACAATCCCAACAAAATCTCGAGTGGTGTATCTATCACCTGGAAAACGTGAAACCCATGTCCTAAGACTTGACACAAGAATATCACCATTTTTTTTTATAAAAATAATTAAAATATAAATTGTGATAGAAAAATTTTCAAACAAGAGATCATCTCGAGAATAATCTTTGAATAAATAAGGAGATGAGATTATGAATATTTAGACTTTTATCGATGAAAGAATTTTATCGATTATCCTCTCGATATCATCGGTCTTTCTTCTTCTTACGTGGAAACCTACTGGTTGAACTCGGAGTAACACTTCTTTAGCTATGCTCCCGTCAAGATCGCTTCCTTTGAATAAAAGATTATTGGAAGAATAATATCGATGATGCAGGTTCTTTTCTTTCCTCTTACCACTTCTTACACCGATAATATAATAGTTGACTCAATCGACCAAAGAACCTTGTCATGCTAAACTTGGTTTAGATCGATTCTCAAAGTATCACAAGATTCATAATATGAACCAGGTTGAGGTGTCTTCGTAATTCAAATTGGTGACTGATCCACACTAACAAAAGAAAAAGTGAAAAACAAATAATTGAAATTCAAATTTAAGCTCGGCATAGTGCTCTTGCAAAATGAATTAGTGCTACTCAATTGATTATTTCATATAAAAACTTAAACATTGGCATCCTATAATTTAAATGCCAATCTAAGGTTTACTTGAAATAATAATTGGTACATGTACAGTTTAATATTGTTGTCATAAGCCACTAATGAACTGAAATCTTAAGACTAATCTCACTACTAGTTCTTCAAGTTGCCCATCAAGTGCAGGATAATAGGAAACCTCAATCAAGAATCTAATTCTCTAGGAAGCTTCTCAGAGGGTAATATGGTTTCAGCATTGCCAAATCTATTTCTCTCTAGTAGTGAGATGGTTGACACAATCTTAAGGGGAGAAGAGCAAAGAAATCCCTGATCTATATGGCCATTGTGGTGATAAATCAGCTGCTGTCAGGCTCTGATATTGGCTTGTTTATTCTGATGGTGTGGCCTTCACAAGATATAGCTTTCTTTCTGTGCTGTTCACTGTGTCTAATATCAAAAATTAATCCTGTCCAAAAATAGATAAATTTGAAGTTTAAGGATTCTGGTGTCATTGGGAAGATCTTTGTGACTGGATGGTGCTGTTGCCACTGGTACTATAACAAGCTTGAGAAGTTATATGCTGTATCCTCTCACATATTTGAAACATTTCTTTTTTTGTTTGGGGTTCTTTGGTGATCTGCAGTATTAGTTGATACTCTCTCTCTCTCTCTCCCTCTTCAGATATCTGCTTTCATCATATAATGCACATCCAGATCTGCTGATGCCAAAACTTTCAGGAGATATGGCCTTTGACTGTGGCTTTGGCTTGAAGATATATCAGATAAAGATAGGATGTTGTTATGCAGTGGCATTTTGATTCTTAATCTCTACCTGCATTTCACATGCATCTGTGGAACAAAGAATGAATTCTTTTGGTTGGGGTAGATGGTGACTGTGCTGCCATCAATAGCAAACTTGACATTCCTATAGCTATTGTTCATGATATTAAGATAATTGTACTGATCAAAAGAAGAAAAATTGTATACATTTTGAGATGCTTATTCATGTGCATTAACTTGATTATTCTACATGACAATATTTTTATGCTCTGATTATAAAAGTAAACTATCACTTATAGTTATCCAACTTTTCTGTTCTATATTTTCATACTGTAACTGTGAAAGAACATGAAAATATAGTAAAAGAGAATACAATATTTTACATGATTCTTTGTGAAAAGATAACAACTAAAATGTATATATCAAAAACAATTCTCTTTCTTTAACAAAAAAAAAGTCTTCTTTTTTTTTTTATTTGCAATTATACACGAGTCATAGAAGATCAATTAGATCATTACTTCCAGCCATACATAGAACCCCTCTACAAATCTCAGATGGAGACTCAATGGAGCATCCGAAACTCTACAAGAATTTACCAGCAACAGAAAATTGCAATATTTTGATCTACTAATTTTTCAAATTTTGATATATATTGTCTCGAAACATATGTGATTTTTCCTGAATTAACACGAGCAAGCATATCATTCAAGAATATTGAGAGAGTAAATCTTCATCACCTTTATAAAGATTGAATCACCAGTACCTTTTACCGGAGAATTATGATTTCAGATGAACTCAGGCCACCATCTCTCTACAGTTCAACCAAATCTTGAGGTACCTGAGACCAGTACTCATTCCAATGCCCTCACGGACATGGTCAGATCTAAAGCACTTGGTCCCAAACCTGCCTTCTTGCTGCAATCTGCCCGCATGAACTGCGTTGTAGGTTTCATGTTTACCTCACGTTGTTGCATGGATTCAGGTGGCGAGAGTGCGAGTCAGAGTGAGAGCACACTGCTCTTTACTTCTTCTTCAGCTTCAGGACGCTTCTTATTGTCAGCCCCATCATTCACCAAGTTTGATCTCAAGCTTAGTTGTGACCTACTGTGACACCAATCTTTCTCCCTCCTGTTCTCAGTCATCAGGTTCGGTTTTCCTGCAGTCGTAGCTTTCCTTGCCTTCCTTGTTAAACGTCCATTCTCGGAGCCTTCTTGACCGCAGCAGAAGAAAGTTGCAGTTAGAAATTAGGGTTTGAGAGTTAGAGAGCCATGCAACTAGTTTCTCTACCTTACCCTTGACATGGCATATTCTAGTACCACCACGCAACAACAGCCAGCAGCTATCTCAGAACCGATGTGGTGTCCTGGAGCTGACGAGACATAAGATCTCGGAGAGATGCAGCGGTAATGTGTGACCGCCATCTGGGGTCGTATGAGACGGTGCCATACAACACGGAACAACCTGGGGATATGCAAGATAGCGCCGCTTGGAGTATACGGTCGCGTAGCTCGGAGCGTCAACGGTCATCAACGAACTACGTACAACCAACCCTCGACAACAGATATAAAAACTGTCCCTCTGGCCAATGCTAGGGAGTCAGACGTCGAACGTCCGAAAACACCCTTTAGTTCACCTCATACTGATTTAAGCTTTGGAGGGATCAAGTTAGAAATCTCCCTCTCGACTTTGGCTAGTGTGCAAGAATCCCACGTGGAAGAGGCTCTCTAGCTTTACCTCGGGTCGACCAAGAAGATGCTGATCCTGACCCGACCTCCTTCTCTAACTCCCACCTCGGAGACCCACATGGACGATCTTGAGCTTTCAGGATCGAATCAAGCTATACTGACTCTCCTGTGTAAAGTTGTGTAACAATCCTAACATGCTGCTGCTTAGATCGAGTGACCGCTGGTACCACTTTCGCTGCCAAAGATTGTAGAGGTGATCAAGCTGATGAATACTCTGTAGTCTCCATTCTAAAGAACTGGTATTAAGCTGTCCGTGCATGCAGAATGGTACAACAGGCCAGATTTCGGCAATCATGAAGGAGAGTAGTGTAGTTGTATATTACCTTCGGAGAAACCCTAATCTAAGTGTTCCAAAAGAAAAGGAAGAGTTAGAACACAGCCGAACCTGAAGAAATGGTAGGGAATAAATCTTTCCAGGAATCATCTAGCTTCTTGCTTCGATACATCATTCAAAGTATACGAATTGGAGAGGAAATGAAGAAACAAATAGACCAAAAAAGATGCATCATAGCTTTGCTTACTTGCAAATGACTCTTTACATGAGCTATATTGAGCCCTCTCACTTTCATCATATGAAGAACCAACTTTGGAGTTGCTCCTGTTGGGCAAACAGCCCCCATAATAGGCTCTAAAAATCCATAGCTCACTTTAGCTTTAGTTTTCTCTTTTTTTTCCAAGTGGCTGCGAATAGGGCTAAAAAACTGCGACAACATAGTTTAGAAAAAGAGAAAGAAAAAATAAAAAACCAAGAGAAAAAGAAAAGGAAAGAAGATAAGGACAACGCAAAGACTATTGCTAATCATCCAAGTAGTGTTATCACTTCGATCAAATTTACAATGAACTCTTTCTATGATTATGATAAAGGGGGAGAAGTTATGATGATGATTATGCATGATATGATATACTTGATATATTTTAAAATTATGTTGATTTCAAATTATGCATGTAATGATATTTTAACTCATGATTTGATATTATGATGCGTGTAATAATAGTGTTTCAACTTGAATTAAAAGGTTATCACTCTTTTTGAATTCGAGTTTACTTTAATTCAATATAGCATATTAATTACGGGTGTTTAGTTTAAACTCAATCATCAATTGGTTATCATCATAAAAAAGGGAGAAATTATTGAATCTCAAATTTTAATGATGAAATCAATTGATAAAATTATGATCTAATATGCATTTAAGTGACGCAGGACTAACTTCGATCAAAGAAAGATAATTTGATTAAAGCAAGAAAAATTAGATGTTAGGCCAGAGTCGAACATGTAGAAGATTGGACGTTGAGCCGGAGGAATGATCGACATATCGGAAGGACTTCGTACTATGAGTTTGGGAATCAGGCCAAAAGATTGGATATTGTACCAAGGAGATCGAAAGTTGCGGGAGGTCAACATGCTGATTAGGTAATACGCCGAAGGATCGGACAAAGCACCAAATAATCAAATGAAATAAACCAATGACATACCAGACAATATAGGATTCACGCTTGTAATCGATTGTGTCTATATCGAGTTAATTTAGGTCTAATTGAGTTAGTTTTAAGTGTAACCAAGATAACTCAATTATGGGCCAATTGGGCCTAAATTGGGATTGATTTGGGCTCATTGGGAGGCCCATTTAGTGACTCAAAGGTTGTGTTAGGTGGTGGCATCGCTAAACTAGCGGTAGAACTGCCTAAGTTGGAAAAATCAAAAGCCCAGTCTCCGAGATTATCAAGCGGTGGTACCGCTATATTGGGCAGTGGTACCACCCAATGTTAGTATGTCAAGTGGTGGTAATGCCAGACTGAGCGGTGGTACCGCCTAATGTCAGACTGGCAAGTGGTGGTATCACCTAGTGTAGGCAATAGTATCGCCTATACCCGGAAGACCCGAAAATTTAAATTTTTGGCTCTATTTTAAAAATCATTTGGGGCCTATAAATATCCTACTTGGGCAACAAGAAAGGAGCAAGAATTTTTAAGAAAAAAATTAAGAAAACTATGTCAAAACATTGAGTTCCCTCCTCCTTAAACTTAGAAGTAGCTCTAAGGGAGGTGTGTGAGGGTTACCTTATAAAAAAGGGGTGTAAAGATTCCCTCTTGAGCCTATGAAAAAGAGAAAGAGTTGTAAGGGTAGTTTCTCTTCACCCATTGAAAAAAGATTAATAGTAAAAGCTAGTGGCCTTGAGTGAAGAGAAATTGAGATTGGATATGATTTTCGTCACACGTAATTTTTTAAACTGATATGATTTTTTAAAAGCACTAATTCACCGCCCCTCTCCCTTCTCTTAGTGCCAATATGATCTTAACATCCCAGACTGTGTCAGGAGGTAGTATCGCTAGATTAGGCAGTGGTACCGCCCAAACATAATCTCTCAAATTGTGTTAGGCGATGGTACCGTCAAACTAGGTGGTGGTACCACCAATTGTTAGTGTCAGTGTCAAAGTCAGACTAGGCAGTGGTACCATATAGTGTCAGACTAACAAGCGATGATACCACTAGTTATAAGTATGGCAGGTAATGGTACTATCAGTACCCCAAAAATCCAGGAAGAGATTGTTTTGACTCTAAATTTGAATCCATTTGGGCATATAATACTTAAATCTTTCTTGCTTGACACAACTACAAAATAAAATGAAATCTTAGGGTTTAGAGCATAGAATCTCTGTGAGAAAGTTGAGTCCCTCCTCCTTGAGCTTAGAGGTTATTCTAAGGGAGGTGTGTGAGAGATACCTTATAAAAGAGGGGTGTAAAGGTTCTCTCCTGAGCTTATCAAAAGGAGAAAGAGTTGTAAGGGCAGTTTATCTTTCCCCATTGGAAAGAAGAATGGTAGTAGAAGCCGGTGGCCTTAAGTGAAGAGGAATCGAAAGTGGACATAGGTCACGACAATCGAACCACTATAAATCGATTTGTAATTTCTGTTCTGCATTTCATTTCATTACAAACTGATTTATTTACTAAATATACTTATGAATGTTTTCAAGTTAAACATCTTTTCGATATAGTTTGATCAAACGAGATTTTTCGAATCGATGAAAGTTTTTCGAAAACACTAATTCACCACCCTAGTGCTGATACGGTCCTAACATAGTGTAGTGGCCTAGTACATCTATATTCAATGAGTAGAGTGAATTATTATGAAGCTAATAATTTATTAAGTTTGAAAAAGTTCTAATATGTGCAACTTATAACCAGCTTGGTATTGAGCTTAAAGGGTCATACACATACGGTGGACAACGTGACAAATAGAGGATCGGATATGGGATGTTCGATAAGCCCCTGTTTTAATGGATCATTGAGAGAGATTCAATAAAGCTTAGAATGGTTATTTGATGGGGATCCAATATCTATTAAGTCAAAGGTAATTAGATGGAGATCCAATATCCAATAAGAAAGATCCATTAGGGTTAGTTAAAGGAGGCTCTCTATAAATATAAGTTAGGACTAAAAGAGTTATAGGCTAGACCCCTATTGCCGCCACCCTCCAAATCTCCTCCCGCCTTCTTCCTCCAACCAACTGCCCCCTCTCTAGTGCGAAAGGTTAGCAAGAGAGATCAATCCCTCATTGTGTGCTGCTACTTGAGGAGGTGCGTTATTATTATGTTTATCGTGTGCATCATTGCCAGAGAGGATATACGAGTTCCCTTGGGTGAGAAAGTCTCACACCCTTTATGTAAGTTTTGTCGCTTTGAGTTTTACACTCCCGATCTTCGCACGATGACTTGATAAGATTATTTTGAGAACCAATTTTTATTTTTTCTTTCCACTGCATATATGATATTAGGATCAAGTCGGTATTAAGAGAGGGAGGTGAATTAGTGCTTTCATAAAATCACATCGGTTTGAAAACTTCGTTCGATGAAATTATATCAGAAAGACATTTAAACTTAAAAATATTATAAAAATAGTAATGAGTAAGTAAAGTAGTTGTAAAATAAGTAAACAAGCAGAGAAAGGGAGACACATTAATTTTATAGTGGTTCGGTCATCGTGACCTACATCCACTCCCGATTCCTCTTCACTCAAGGCCACCAGCTTCCACTACTAATTTTCTTTCTAACGGACGAAGATCAACTATCCATTTAGACCCCTTTTCTCCTTTTCACAGGTTGAGGAGATAACCTTTACAATCACTCATTCCTCTCTTAAACTTTACCCAACACTTAGAGCTTTCTCACAATACTATAACAAAGTTTTCATTTTTTTTTACTCTTAGTTTATGTATAAACCAAGTAGGGATGAGTGAGGTTTATATAAGCCCCAAATGGATTCAAATTTGGAGCAAAAAATTTAAATCCCCGAGATTTCGGGGTACTAGCGGTACCACCGCCAATACTCTCTAACACTAGGCAACGGTTACTATCGCTTGACATACTGACACTAGGTGGTACCACCGCCCAGTTTAGCGGTACCATCGCCTAACACAGTCTTAAAGACTGTGTCTAGGCGGTACCATAGCCAAACCTTGCTACAAGATACTAAATGGGCCAAACAACATGCCTAATTCAGCCCTACTTCAAGTTTAATTGGCCCATAATTTAGTTGGTATTATTTTACTCTAATACTGACTCAATTAGATCTTAAACTACTTTAATCTAGATAATTATTATAAATAATTAATCACATATTGTCCGACAATGACAGTCATTGGTTCATCCGATGCTTCGTCCGACCGTTTGACATATCATTTTCTCATTCGGCATATTGTCTTCCCGCAATATATATTCTCTTTGGCACAATGTTCAATCTTCTTGGCTCGATACCTAAACTCATGACACGAAACCTTCTACCGACACATCGACGAATTCTTCAGCTCAACGTTCAATCTTTTAATATGTTCTACTTCGGTCCAACATTGATTCTTCCTGCTTTAATCAAATTGTCTCTCTATGATCGAAACTAGCCCTACGTCACTCAAAATGCATATTAGATCATAAACTTATCAATTGATTTCATCTTCAAAATTTGAGATTTAATAATCTCCCCCTATTTGATGATGACAATCAATTGATAACGGAGTTTAACTAAACTCTCCTTATCAATATACTATATTGATAAAACCTTTACATTCAAAAATCATGTAATGTTTTAAAATATAAAAGTACATCCTACCATGTATGATTCAACTCATCATCATATCTTCTCCCTCTTTGTCATCAACTAAAAGGAGAAGTGCAGCTAACAAGTTTTTAAAATATAATTTCAAATCATTATATTATAAATATAATTTTAAGTTTTTAAAATATCTTTGCATATATCATGCAAGCTAGCAATTTTTCACATATGAAAGTTAGCAAAATTTTTTCATCTTTTGAGATATGCAATATAACATTTTTGCTTCTTCTTGAGATGGGCAAGCTAACACCTTTTGCTTCTTCAGATGTGAAAATTTAAAGATATGCAAGATAGCACTTTTTTCTTCTCTTTTGAGATATGCAAGCTAGTAAGTTTTGCCTTTCTTTAAAATGTACAAGCTAGCAATTCTTGCTTCCTTTTGTAATGTGCAATTTTGCAAGTTTTGCCTCTTGAGATGAGCAAAATAGCACTTTTGCTTGAGATTACAAGCTAGCAATTTTTCTTTCTTTTGTAATGTGCAAATTGGTAATCTTTCTCCCTCTTTGTCATTGTCCAAAGGAAGGGAATAATACAATATTATAAATATTTTTCCTTTGCATCAATTTTCAAACATGACATAAGGTATACAACCAATTACAAACATATTGAAAGATATTAATATCAAATATCATGAAGGATCAAGTCATGATTCATTTTGATAAGTCTCTTCTTTTGTAAATAGCAAAAAGAAATCTTAGGAGATCAAATACTAAGCAATTTTCAAAGGAAATTTTAAGTCATCAATTTTGAGAAATTAAGAGAAAAATCATGATTCATAACTATTCTCTTTAACAAAGGAAAAGGAAATATAGGAGAATAAGAATCTTGATTCATAAAAGATATCAAGTATTAAATTTTGAGAAATCAAGAATTTAAAGTTTAATATTCAAGTTAGCACTTTTTTGCTTTCTTTTGCATCAATGCTCTAATCATAACATAAATATAAAGGAGTCATATGAAAATTATAACATGAAAGTTACTAATGTGAAAGATCAAGAAGGGTCAATTCATGAATACCAAAATACATGATTCATTTTGACAAATCTCCTTTTTAGTGAAAGAGTGAATAAAAAAATGATTTATAAAAAAAATTAATTTATAATTATGAGAAATCAAAAGAGAAATCATGATTCATTTAGATAATTCTCTTTAATAAAATGAAAGAATCATAGTGAATGATCTTGATTTATATAAAAATCTCAAGTTATAATTATCAAGATATCAAGATCATGATTTGGATAATAACTCATTCAAATTTATACCATCAAAATCACTTTCATAGTTCAAGAGATTCAAAAAATAATAATATACATGGATTGAAAAACTTGATAAGTTTTAGAAATAAAGACACTTTTCAAAAGAGATGCATTCCCCTTTTTATGTGTTTTAATTTATGTGATTTATTTCATACAAGTATGTATTTATCTTTTATGCCAAGTAAAAACATGCATCAACATTTAAAAACCGAAAAACAAGCTTCATCACGAAAATCATCAAGATAAACATTTAAGCATTCATAGAATTATTTGTATTTGGTATGCAAGCATTAGATTCAAATTTATATCACTTATTACACAAATACTTAATGAGTTATGTCTACTAACATAATATCTTCAAACAAAAGATTCGATTTGTTAATAATCATTTTAATTCCAATGATTTATTATTTTTATTATTTGTTATAATTATACATTTTCCTTGTTTAGTGAATCTAACTCATTATATTTAGTGTAAGGAGTTAACAGGCAATTGTCATGCTCATTTTTTATTTTTCAAAATCACTAGAAAGATAAGCATGATTTTCTTTTTATATTTTTTTATTTCTTACTAACTAATTTAAAAATAACTCATGAAATGCATCAAGTAATTTCATAGTAAGGTAAATGAGTTTTGGTTGAGTCCCTTACCTCGTTGTTGAAGGCCACCAAAGCATAGTTCGCCACCTTATATTTGTTAGTTTGCTCGTCGTCTTTAGACATACTCATTTCGTCCCATATTACCTTGAGCGCTTTCTTCTTTTTTTGTGCAAGCATATTCTTCTTTAGTTGAGGACATTCACTTTGAAGTACTCCGATCGATTACATTCATAGCAAGTTATTTTATTTTTTTTTAATTTTATTTTTATTCTTTTATTCGTGTTTTATAAGCTTTTTAAATTTTATTACGAGGAGTTCAAGGTCATCATGATCATCATCGTTATCACTTTAGTCTCTCAAGTGGTCTTCTATTGTTTGAAGTTCAAATCCTCTTTGTTCTTTGGAAGGTTGTTCTCATATTCGTCTTGTGCCATACAACTCATTTTATAGGTCATTAAAAACCCAATAAGTTCTGTAAGCTGAAAATTATTTAGGATATTTTCTTCTTGAATATCAATTACTTTGGGATCTCAACTTTTTGGAATGAATCTTAGAATCTTGTTTACAAGTTCAATATTAGAAAAACTTTTATCAAGTACTTTTAAACCATTGACGACATCCGTAAAATACGTGTACATATCTCCAATTGTTTCGCTTGGTTCTATTTGAAACAATTCAAAACTATATATCAAAAGATTAATTTTAGGATCTTTAACTCTACTAGTGTCTTTATGTGTGATTTCAAGAGTGTGTCAAATGTCATATGTAGTTTCACAAATAGAAACCCGATTAAATTTATTTTTATCTAGAACACAAAACAAAGCGTTCATCGCTTTAACATTTAAAGAAAAAAATTCTTCTCTAAATCATTCCATTCGTTTATTGGTTTAAAAAACTTTTCAAAACTGCTTTCAATAATATTCCATAAATTAAAATTTATAGAAAGCAAAAAAACTCTCATTCGAGTTTTCTAATATGTGTAGTTCATCCCATTGAACATAGGAGGACGAACGATAAGTGACCCTCTTAAAAGCCTAAAAAAGTCATCTTTCTTGGGTTTTAAACTAAATAGAGAGTAACCTTGTTCTGATACCAACTATTAGGAGCAAGTCAGCACTAAGAGGGGGGGAGGGGGGGTGAATTAGTACTTTCATAAAAATACATCAGTTTGAAAATTTCCTTCGATGAAATCATATCCCCGGGATTTTGGGGTACTCTCTAGGTGGTACTACTGCCCAATCTAGTGGCACCACCGCCTAACACAATCTTCATAATCTTGAAGATTGTGTTTGGTGGTACTATCTGTCATGACCCGGGTTTGATGAGCCAACTAATCAATAACTCTATTTTGGTCCTTCAATCACAAACGAAAATGCTTAAATGAAAATTAACATAGTACACTCATTAGGCTCATATAAGCCAATCATACTCATTGCCCACTTCCGATGTGGGACTAATGGGATGTTATACCATCGCTAGACCTCGCTATAGGATATTAAATGAACCAAACAACAGGCCCAATTCAACCCTGATACAAGCCAATTGGCCCCTAATTGAGTTGACATTATTTCTCTCTAATACCGACTTAATTAGATATAAAACTACTTCAATCTAGATAATTATTATAAAGCATTAATCATATGTTGTCCGATATGTCATTTATTCATCTAGCACTTTATCTAACACTTCGGTGCATCATTCTCTCATTCCATATATTGCCCAATCAATATGTTGTCTTCCTGCAATATCCGATCTCCTTGGCGCAATATTCGATCTTCTTGGCTCGATGCTCGAACTCATGGCACGAAGCCTTTTGCCGACACATCGACTGATCCTTCGACTCGACGTCCAATATTTTGATATGTTCTACTTCAGTCCAACATTGATTATTCATGCTTTAATTAAATTATCCCTCCATGATTGAAGCTAGTCCTGCATCACTCAAAATACATATTAGATCATAAGCTTATCAATTGATTTTATCATCAAAATTCGAGATTTAACATGTGATGTTCCCCAAGGTTTCCCAATAAAATCCGTTATAATGGAGGCATAGGCCAAATGTGTCCAAGGCATATGAGTTAGAAAACCCGACCGATGCCGAGATAAATCTAATATAATTAAGGCATGAGACCAAATGTGCCAGAAGTGTATGAGTTAGAAAGCCCAATTGACACCAAGGTAAATCCGCTATCCACTATAGTAGAGGCACAAGACTAATGTACCTAATGTGTGAGTCAAGAAACCTAATGGTTATTAAGGTAAATATGTTAGCACAAGCCAAATATGCTTAAGGCACGTGAGATAGGAAACCCGACCGATACCAAGGTAAATCTCTACTATAGTGAAGGCATAAGATCAAATATGCCTTAGGCGTATGAGTCGAGAAAACCAACCGGGACCAAGATGAATCCACTATGACGAAGGCATAAGATCAAATTTGCCCAATATATGCAAATCATGAAACTCGATCAACGCCGAGGTAAATCCGTTACGACGGAGGCATAAAGCCAAATGTGCCCAAGACGCATGAGTTAAGGAAACCCCTGACCCACCAAAAGGCATTCACTATAGTAGAAACACAAGCTCAATATACCTTAGACACTTGAATCGAAAAAATTCAACCCGCAAGATGAGATCCCAAACGCGCGCATTTCGAAAAAACCAAATGACCCATTTGAATCCTTCTCGTAAGTACACTTTCAAGGAGGATAAATGATAGAGAATCTATCGTCAATTGACACGTGGTTGTTATGAGAGATATAAGTCATCCTCCATCCATATAATATATAAAGATTCGAAGCAAAAACATAAGTTTCCTTCTCATTGATTATGGCAAAGAAGACAATCCTAAGCTCCCTTCTCTTCCTTTATGACAAGGAAGGCTATCACAAACTTTCTTCTCCTTTTTCATAGTATAAAAGTGCATTCTAAACAGGAAAATGGGGAAGCTATCTCCTTTCTTTAATTACTCGAACTCATATTTAGAGATTTTGGATTACTAACTAAAGCGTCAGAGGGACCGGGTTGGGAAACCTCCCCCAACTTTGGTTTTTGGAGCATAGGACTTCCACCTCGGGAGAGTAGTACTTCCACCTCGGAAACATAGTACTTCTACCTCGGGAGTACAATACTTTCATCTTGGGAGCACAACGTTACCATCTCAAAGATATTTTGGATAATCCTATACACACAAGTTCAAACCATGTCAGATTGACCAAGATGTCAATGATATTTTTTCCTAACAGGAGCAATGTTACTTCATACTTTGATTGTTCTAATAAATTCAGATTCAACCCAAATCCAACGAAAGAGCTTATCATAAGTTTCTTAACGTGGAGAAGATAATTAAAGAAAGACATTCTTTTTTATCATCCATTAAGTTATGAATCAAATCTAATATAATTAAATTGATTTTTTAATTTTTACCAATATAGTGGGACTAATCTTATGTTATTTTTTATATATTTTGGATCGTAACCTCACATATGATTATGATTGTTCCCCTTTTAGCTCTTTTAAGATCTCTCAATAATACCTTTACATTCTGCGCGTTCTCGTATGGTGGGATTAAGCTATACCATGTCCGATATCC
Organism: Musa schizocarpa; assembly: GCA_900464855.2. Classification (NCBI taxonomy): domain Eukaryota; kingdom Viridiplantae; phylum Streptophyta; class Magnoliopsida; order Zingiberales; family Musaceae; genus Musa; species Musa schizocarpa. The sequence goes on along the minus strand of LS990924.1, from coordinate 14,342,725 downwards.
CTTTACTCGTAGAAGAAGATTTGGGATGATGGGATCCATGAAATTCCCTTATAAACGGAAAAATCACGACATCCCCCCTATGTTAGCATATATGGATTGCATCAATTTTAGTCCCCTTCCAGATTGGAACAAAGATACGGTGATAAATATCACCTTATATTCCATTCCTCAATATTCCCCTCAAGTCCAAACCCAAATCTATACTGGATTTTACCGCCAAGACTCCATGGAAGTTGGATTCGTTGACTTAAACGTTCCAGCAAACCCCTTTTACCTGACTCCGCGACGGCGGTGACGTTTGCTGATTGGCTGCTGCCGTCACGGCGGCTGGCTCGCATCCACTGTGTTGGAGCCACATGGTTTTAGAATACATTACCCTTGGCGGCTACAACTTTGGTCTTCGTGACTCGTGATCGCTCACGAGACCATTCCTAGATGGTGATGGCGGAAATGTGCAGAGTGGAGAAGCGTGGGCGGGTGTACCTCCTCACCCTCGCCGGCACCGACGAGCACCGCCTCAACCCCGCCCTCCTCGACGCCATCCGCTCCGCCCTCGCCGGCGTCCGCTCAGACGCCGCGGCGTCGGGCGGATCCGCCGCCCTCGTCGTCGCCGCCGAGGGCAAGTTCTTCTCCAACGGCTTCGACCTCGCCTGGGCCAGGGTCTCCCCCTCCGACCGCGCCCCGCTGATGGTCCCCGCCCTGCAACGCACCATCGCCGACCTCCTCTCCCTCCCCATGCCCACCATCGCCGCCGTCACCGGCCACGCCGCCGCCGCCGGGTGCTTCCTCGCGCTGAGCCACGACTATGTGGTCATGCGGGCCGACCGGGGGTTCCTGTACATGAGCGAGATCGACATCGGGTTGCCGATCACGGAGAACATCATGGCCGTGCTGAGGGCCAAGATCGCCGACGCGAGGACGCGCCGGGACTTGCTGCTGCGGGGGAAGAGGATGACGGCCGCGGAAGCGGCGGCGAGGAGGATCGTCGATCGGGCGGTGGAAGGGGCTGCGGAGACGGTGGAGGCGGCGGTGGCGATGGGGGAGGAACTGGCGGCCAGGAATTGGGACGGCGAGGTGTACGCCTCGATAAGGAAGGGGGTGTTTCGTGAGGCATGCAGAGGGATCGGGGTAGCGGTGGAGGAAGAGGAGGCGGAGATGAAGGCAGCCTCCAAGCTCTGAATCCGTTGACCGGGTAAGAGACTGTGTTATAAGAATGGAATAATGAATGATTGAGCTGTTGACATGATATGGTCAAATGCAACTGTGATGACTTTGGAAGGAACCTATTTACGTTTTGCTTCCCAAATCTATGCGCCGTTTGCTGCATAATATTTGTCTTTTCCTCGCCATCTATGTTGGAGTGGTGTTGCTGATTTTTGAATCCATGAAATCAATCGATAATTATATTTATATTTTAATCTATATTTTGAGTGACACAGGATGCTTCGATCTGGATGAGATAATTAAAGCAAGAAAAATCATGTTGGGCCGAAGGAATATGTCAGAAGATTGGACGTCAGGCCAGTGGATCGGTCGACGTATCGACAGAAGGCTTCGAGCCGTGGATTCGGGCATCGGGCCAAGAAGAGCGGGCATTACGCCAAGGATATCGGAGTTGCGGAGTCAACTGGCCGATTGGGCAATATGCCACAGGAGAGACGATTAATGCTTAATATTAATTGTCTAGATCAAAGTTTGTTTTACATGTGCAAGATTAACTATGATAGCAAGGCATGAAACAAAATGAAGTCCCGGAGTCAAGGACGTGATCACGTTAGGAGTTCGAGAGTTCGTCAGAAGTGACGTTCGTCGGAAGTTCTGGAGGAACTAGTCGAGAAGTCTCAGAGCTTGCTAGAGAAGCTCGTTGAAACTCGCCAAGAAGATCGTCGTGAAGTCTAGGAGCTTGCCGGGAGTTCGTTGGAACATTGCCGAGAGATCGTCAGAAGTTCGTCGGAAGATCACTGGAAGCTCACCGGAAGAATAGACTTACGAACTTTATTTCGCTTAGAATATGTCTTAGGAATCATAATTAGTATGTAACTGGGCTTGGATTGAGCCAATCCAATTACGAGCCAGCTAGGCCCATGTAAGAACTGTGTTGGGCCCAATAAGAAACCCAAATAGTGCCCTAAGAAGTCTCACCGTTGTGACATAGTATTCGAGACTATATCAGGCGATGGTACCACCAGTCTGGTCGGTTGTACCGCCCCTGGCAAGGTGCCAAGCGGTGGTACTGCCAGACCTGGGCAGTGGTATCACCCAGGGTAGTGTCAGCCAGACTAACACTGGGCGGTGGTACCGCTCGTGCTCGGGGAACCCGGGATGAGATGTTTTTAAGCTCCAAGTTTGAATCAACTTGAAGCCTATAAATACCCCTCTCATCTCTGGTTAAAGCACACAAGCATATAGAGTTTAAAGCAAAGAAACGCTATAGAAATCCCTTGTGAGAATCCTTCTCAAGTTCTAAGTGTTAGAATTCTGTAAGAGGAGTGTGAGTGCTTGTAAGGGTTGTTTCATAAACCCGGTAAAAGAAGAAGAGGAGTGTAAGAAGGAGTTGATATTCGCCTATTGAAGGAAAACCTCTAGTGGATATCGGGACCTCGTCAGAGGAAGAAGCCAAAAGTGGATGTAGGTCAAGATTGACTGAACCACTCTAAATCTCGATTTGCATTTACATTCTGCTCTTTATATTAATTGCAAACTGCCTCTGTTACTTTACATCAACTATACTTCCGTTTCGATCTTAAGTTAAAATTCTTTCCGAAACGGTTTTCATCGAAAAAATAGATTTCTTCATACGAAAGTCGTTTTTGAACCTACGAAAGTTTTCCACTGCACTAATTCCCCCCCCTTTTAGTGCTCTTGATCATAACAATTGGTATCAGAGCCATAGTTTTCTAATTTGGTTTAACACCCAAATAGAAATGACTCATTTTAGCTTTCAAGAGGGTTAATCTCTCATTCGTCCTCCCTTATTCAATGAGATGGACTACACTTATTGAAAAACTCGAATGAGAGTTTTCTTGCTTTCATTGAATCTTGATTTATGGCATATAGTCAAAAACAGATTTGAAATGTCTTCTCTTCTAATGAACCATTGGAATGATTTGGAGAAGAAGACGTTTTCTCTAAATGCAAAGGCTATGAATGCCTTGTTTTGTGACTTAGATAAAAATGAATTCAATCGGGTTTCTTTGTGCGAAACTGCTTTTGATATATTGTCACGGACTTAGCTAGTTTTGCCTAAGTCGTGAGGCACCCTTGCGTGTCCGTCCACAAAGGTCAGCCTCCTCAAAGCCTCCCATGTCCCTTAGGACCCACAAAAGAGAGAACGGGTTAGAGAAAATGCCTCATTCGGGATCCATAAGCAAACATTTTCGAAAACACTTCATAGACAATGCAAATTACAAATAGACTTTACAAGCTCCGAACAGTTGCACAACAAAGGGTCAAAATGATTCATTACAGACTGAAAATCTCTCACAAGTGTCCACATGACATAACCTTTATTTACAAGCCTAAAGCGACCGCCAAACCCAACTAAAATGGGACTATTAAGCCTTCGGCCGTCCCTCTACATGTTATGCAAAGCATGAACATACCAAAAGACACGGACATACATAAGCATTATATCAAACATCCTGTTTCGAAGTTTGTCCGTGACATTCTCCCTCACTTATTCCTTCGACGTCCTCGTCGAAGCCTTTGTGAACACTATAACTCCTCTCCTTTGTTGAGTCTTTAATCTTCTGCTCCAATTGCAATGCGCCTCTTGGCTCCCAGCTGCTCTACGTTACTATTTTTGAGTAGTCGAACCTTTGATTCGCCATGTTGCTTCAACTCACTAATGACTCTGACTCTGGTGTGGGGTTGGCTGAGTTGTGTTGATCCTTGTTGATTTCTGCGGATCCTTTAGATGAAGGAAAAGACCATCCTTACTGATGAGGGTAATAATGACGATAAGACTCGGGTGACGTCAGTTGCCCCAGATGACACCTCACGCCTCTATTGACCTGTCAGCACCTGGTCAATGCGGACCGGAATGCCAACCAAGGCACATTAACACCCTGCTCAGGCTCGATCCCTCATGCTACGCCAACATCGGAGTCAGATGCTACCAGACATACGAACCTGCTCCCTGCGGGCAAGCGCATCAGGCAACGGTAACCCTCACTATAAAAACCCTCGCGCTCTGAGGAAATAGGAGGGAGGACAATAGATAAAAAACCCCCTGCGACTACTCACTGACTTGATCATTGGAGGGGTCGGGCCGAGCTCCCCTGACCCGACCTGTGTGCAGGTGCGAAGACGGAGGCCTCCCACTAACGCCCGGGAGAGGAGTTCCCTCCCGGAGGAAGCAGCGACCCTGTCTCAATCGGACCATCGCAATCGGCCACCTCAGCGGTCTCAAGGGCCGCCCCGGGAATATCCCCCATCATCTGGACCCAAACCAAGCTACGTCGGCCCCGAGGCCATGGCTTAAAGTTGTTTACACCAACATTTTGGCGCTAGAGAAAGGGCCCGAATGTCAGAGGATCGCCCAATTGACTCAGACAAGCTCGTAGTTGAGGGGTCACACCCGATCGGAGCTTCGAGGGAACCCCCCGCCACGACTTCAGAGCGCTATTGGCGGATATTCAACGACCCGGGCTTATCGCCACCCGACGGTGCCCCAGCCGACCGGTCGCCCGTGTCGTCCGAGGCCTTTCAGGACCTCGCTCATCAAGTACGAGCTCTGATGGGTATGGTGCAATCCATTATCCCACTCGTTTCTCGTCCGACGCACCCGCCTGCGATCCAACCACTACGGCAACAGGAGTCGCCCGTTTGGGCTCACACGCCACCTCCGAAGCTCCCCACTTCACCTCAGGTCCGATCAGCCCCACTCGGGGACCGAGTGATGGCAAACCCGAGCGGGCGCCCAGAACCCGAGGCATTATCTTCGGATTCAATAGACTCCCTGCGAGCCCAAATACGCTTTGTTAGTCAGCGGCTCGATGAAGTGCAGAAGGAGGTTCGCAGGTCAAAGGGAGAGCTTGGGGAGGACACGCACCAAGGGTCTCCATTTGCGCCTGAGATACAAGATCAGGCAGCCCCCCGAACTTCTGCCTCCCCTCTCTCGATGCGTACGACGGTGCCACTGACCCAGCGGACCATGTAGCCACCTTCCATGCCCAAATGGCGCTTTATGGAACCTCAGACGCCCTGATGTGCAGGGCCTTCCCCACGACTTTGAGGGGGTTGGCTCGTGGCACGACCCCCCATCGCGGTACCGGAGATGCTCCAGTGGGCTAACCAGTATATCACGGCGGAGGCCTAGATGGTCGTGAGGAGGTGGAGTGACTTTTAGCAGCGAGCTTCATAGAAGAGGAGGGCACCCGAAGACTAAGAGCATGTTGGGAAATCATTGGGGGGCGACATCATATGCGCAGCGGAAGAACAAGAAAACAAAAATCCCCGATTCCCAAAAAGATGTTCGCCGTCAATGCGAAGATTGTGCATGCAAAAAATCCAAAAAACACAAAGCTCAAGATAGAGATTTATGTTACCTAGGGAGATCGTATATCCCCTGTTTCATTGCAGATCCTTAGAGAGGGTGAAGGAGGTCAAGCGTCCTCCTCTCTAGCGGTGATCCACTGCCGGGGTTGCAACGACCCTCCTCAAAAACTCCGTGCCTCTCGAGGTGGAGAGGGAGAGGAGAATAGGAAGGGCAAGCAAAGACTCTAGCCTATGAGGTCGTGAATCCCTCCTATTTATAGAGATCCGTGTCAAACCCTAATGGGTCCTTCCCTAGTGGGTATTGGATCTGCATCCAATAAGACAAGGGCTCGGTCGGATATCTCATATCCGAACCTCTACTCATCGCAATGCCTACCATATGTGTGTGACCCTCTAGGCCCAATATCGAGCTGGCCGTGAGTCATACCTGTCGAGAACTCCTTTAACTTCGGTGAATTATTATCTCTGTAATAATTCACTCGACTCATCGACTATGGACGTACTAGGCCACTACGTAGTAGTCCCCACGATCTCTGGGGAATCCAATCCATTGGACCTGTTTGTCTCGATTACCATGTACCTATAGTCCCTCATCCATCTAATATCCGTAGACCGTGATATCGAAAGCATGGTGTTGTCGGACCCATACGGTTTCTACTCGAAGTCTCGCTCTAATCGGATTCTCGAGAGAACTCTTTCTCTCTCAACCCGAATGATACGGCGGGGATTTTCCGAAAGCAAGAACACATGGGATATTCCTCTCATGACGTAGAGAGTGGATGATCCTCTATCGACACTCAATAGCCCTCGTGAAGGTCGACTACCACTCCCAATGACCACCAGACTAGATCGGGATAGCCAAACCTATAAGTCACGGTATCAAAGAGTGGAGCACTCATCTGAGGACATCCTTGGTGTCTCAAGTCTCAGGACCGGATACACCACTAGGACTACGGAATCATTTGTCGACAATAAGGCATCATCAACCATCCAAAGATTCCGTAAAGCGGATCAATTAGTGAACTCATTCTCCAATGAGCACTGCATTTGTATCCTAGTGTCCCTACACGAGCAGCTATGAGACCAATTGCATCCATCATATGGACGGGTATCTGACACCGGTCTATCCAGGTTATCACGATGTCCTCTCGAGTAACCTATGACCGGGATTATTTAGGATATGTGTTTAAAGGTGAATCGATCTCATTATCGTGATCTCATCACGATCCGATTCCCATTGCACAAATCCAAGGACATCACAATATATATATGCATTTATGCAATAGTTATAAAGTGATATACGCCAAAAATATAATAAGCAAAAGATTTCGTATCAAGTCACACGTGCCATCACTCCACGTGATTGGCTTCTTGGGCACCTATGACTAGCAATCTCCCACTTGACCTAAAAGCCAATCACCTATGTGTCGATCCCCATCGGACCCTTGTGACGCTTCAAAGACAAAATGAGACATCGGCTTTGTCGGTGGATCTGCAATGTTATCTTTGGATGGAACTCTTTCCACTGCTACATCTCCTCGGGTTACGATCTCTCTTATAAAGCTGGAACCTCCTCGAACACCGATGAGACACGGGTTCCATTATTTGAGTAATCACCCCATAGTTGTCGCAATATAAGGAAGTCGACTTGTCGCTATCTCAGATCGACTCCCAAATCTGTGATGATGAACTTCTTCACCTGGACTCCCTCTTTTGCTGCATCGATGCAGCAATGTACTCTACCTCGTGGTCGAAGTCGTGATGATATCTTGCTTGGAACTCTTCAAAGACACTTTGCTCCTCCATTCAAGGTGTACACATACCACGAATTGACTTGCTATCATCGACATCGGTGAAAACTTGAGTCGGGTGTAGCCTTCAACCTTAAGGCTATTACCTCCATATACTAGTAAAAGATCCTTAGTCCTTCTCAAGTACTTAAGGATACACTTTGCTTTTCGGTCTCCAAGCACGGATCCGCTTTGATACACGCTTTCGTGACACTCAAAGCATGCGCTATATCGGGCCTAGTACATAGCATGGCATACATGATAGACCCTATTCTTTGAGGCATAAGGTATCATATCCATGTTCGCCCTTTCTTCCGGAGTCTTTGGGGACATACTGTGTAGAAAGCGATATCCCATGTGTCATCGGTGTATGAGACCTCTCTTGGAATTTTTCATGCCAAACCTTTTGACAATAGTTTCTATGTACTGGATTTGGGACAAGCCAAGCATCCTCTTGGATCTATCTCTATAGATTCTAATCCCCAAGATATAAGATGCTTCCCCCAAGTCCTTCATGGAGAAGTGTCTGAGATAACCAAGCCTTTTGTGGATAGCATTCCTATGTCATTCCCAATGATGAGGATGTCATCCACATATAACACCAAAAAAGGTGATAGCTCCCACTTACCTTTCTCACGTATACACAAGGCTCATCTTCGTTTTTTTTTAAGTCATAAGATCTGATTGCCTCATCAAATCTTATGTTCCAACTTCGGGGAAGCTTGCTTTAGTCCATAAATGGATCTAAGCAACCTACACACCTTATCGGGCAGTTCTTGGACACGAATCTCGGGGGGTTGCATCATATACACCTCCTCCTCGAGGTTCCCGTTGAGGAATGCGGTTCACATCCATCCATCGCGGATCTCATAATCATAGTGTCTTTGCAATAGCCAATAGAATTCGATGGATTTTAGCATTGCTACTGGGTGAGAAAGTTTAAGTCATAGTCAACATCTTGCCTTTGACGATACCCCTTAGCCACTAGCCTTGCTTTATAGGTCTCTACCTTTCCATCTACTCAGATCTTTTCTTAAAGATCCACTTGCAACCGATGGGTACAATACCTTCGGAGCATCAACTAGGTTCCAAACCTTATTGGAGTACATAGAATCCATCTCGAATTCATGGCTTCTTTCCACTTCCGGAGTCTATACTCATAATAGCCTCCTCGTGGAGGTCGAGGATCAATATCCTCTACATCCTCTGCTCTAATATATCCCACATATCTCTAAGGAGGATGGGATACTCTATCGGACCTGCGTAAAGTTGATACTTGTGTATTAGGTTTTGAATAGACTCTGTCAGTAGAGTGGTGCTTGAGCTTGGTTTCTCAACCTCGCCTTCAATTCTATCATTCTCCCACTTGTCTCTGTCAAGAATGTGTTCCTTCTCAAGGAACTTTGCTCTCTTAGCTACAAAGACCTTTTGGTCCTCGAGATGATAGAAATAATACCCACAAGTTTCCTTAGGGTATCCCACAAATTTGCATCGCTCGTCCTTGATTCTAACTTATCGGGGTTGTGTCTTCTAACATGGGCGGGGCAGCCCCGGATCTTAACAACCTTAAGATCGGGCTTCTTCCCGTTCCATATCTCATATGGTGTAGACACTACCGACTTAGTTGGAACTCTAGGAAGGTAAGCTATGCGGTTTTCTAGGGCATATCCCCAAAATGAGATGGGTAGGTCAGTGAAACTCATCATGGACCGTACCATATCTAATAATATCGATTTCTCCTTTCAAAGACACCATTGAGCTGGTGTATAAGGAGGTGTCCATTGGGATAATATCCCATGGTCCTTGAGGAACCGAGTAAACTGTACTTAAGTATTCACCTCCTCGATCCGATCGAAGAGTTTTGATACTCTTTCCATCACGGTTCTCCACCTCATTCTTATACTCTCTGAATTTCTCAAAGGCCTCTCGGACTTGTACTTCATTAAGTACACATATCCATACCTTGAGAAATCATCAAGAAATGTAATGAAGTGGGGAGTAACCTCAATGGCATGAGTTGACATGGGTCCACATACATCACTATGTATGAGTTCCAACAACTCATTTGCTCTCTCTCAGTTCTACTAAATGGAGATTTGGTCGATTTTTCCATTTAATGCAAGGCTCACAAGTTGTATATGACACATAGTGAATGGATCTAGATATCCATCATTTAGCAACTTTTGAATCCTTCTTTCATGGATGTGACCTAACCTACAATGCCACGGTATGCCTTTGTTCAACTTATCTCGTTTCCTTTTGGATACATTTACATTCATGATATGTGGAGTGGTGTCTAACATAAATAAACCATTATGCAATGTTCCTTTTCGTGATGATCTTATCATCTAATAATATTGAACAACCATTGTTCTCAAAAAAACAAATTTATATCCACTAACTGTTAAACATGAAATGGAGATAATGTTTTTGATAATAGAAGGAACAAAATAACATGCATCTAATGCAATAAAAGCTCCACTAGGCGGATGTAGGGCGACCTCGCCAAGCGACTATACAACAACTTTTGCTCCATTACCCATCTTGAGGTCCATCTAGCCTCTCTGTAGTCTCCTAGGCCTTGCGAGTAACCCACAACGAATTGCATATATGATAAGCACTACCTGGGTATCCAATACCCATGTGTTATCATAAGAGTCTTACAAATGGAGGCCTGATCATGAATGTACCTAAAGCTTCATCAAGCTTTTGTTTTGCCCCTTTCGCAATGTACTCTTTGCGGTTTCTCTTCAATGCCCATCTTTACCCCAGTGGAAGCACTGGCCTTTGTCCTTTCTTTGGGTCTTTCTTAGCAACCTTTGCTTTACCTTGTTTGCCCTTGCCCTTTCCCTTCTTAAGGGACCTTTCGCTTTCCTTTTTTTTTCTGGTCTCACCCGGTGTAGAGAAGCGGCTTCTCTTTCTTAATAGTACTCTCTACCTCCCTTAACATATTGAGGAGCTCGGGAGAGTCACCTCAAAGCTTGTTCATATTAAAATTCATTATGAACTGTGAAAAGGAATCGGTAGGGATGAAAGTACAATGTCCACACACAAGTTATCCTCTAGGACCATTCCTAGACACTGTGAGTTTCTCTATCCACTTAATCATCTTTAGGACATGGTTTCGAACGGTGTCCCCTCGGTCATCCTAGCGGAAAAAGGCTCTTGGATATCTCATATCGTTGAGTCCTTCCCCTGTTCCTCAAACAATTTCTTGGACATGTAGGAGAATGGATCGGCATCCATCTTTTCATGTTGTCTCTCTGTAACTCCGGAGTCATAGAGCCCAACATATATATAATCGAGCAAGAGTGGAGCCATCAATGTACTTCCGAAGCGCGGCGATCTCATCTCGCTTGCCCCTTCTTGAGGTAGGCATCATCAGTATCAAGGGCATTACACGATTTTTCTCATTTGTGAGAACAATTCTCAAGTTACTGAGCCAATCAGGTATAATTTTGGACCGATGAAGGCGGTTGACATCAAGTATGCCCGCGTAAAGGGATTTGAAAGCGATATTTTTAAAAAATAAAGATGTAGCGAAATGAATAACATGCAGATTTTGCAAGAAATAAACTATCAAGATATGGACTTCTATCTTAATATGCTCCCACTATTTTACTAACGAGTCCGCGACACCCTCAAAGACGTGAAACGGAAGTCTCCAACAGACTTCTAGTGGGGATCAAGATCCAATCAGCGTCTTAGAGTAATCTCGAGGGACTCGACCAATCACACTAAGCCTAAAAGGTAGGCAACTCTTGCCGATCACAACTCCTTGTGATTCCCGTCCTGTTCGGCCTCCGAATCACCATGGCCTCGAGGGACTCGACCAACCATGATGCTCGGTTAAGTCAACACCTTCGTTACAAGATGAGTCTGATTTGATGATATACCCTCGAGGGACTCGACCAAGCATACCATGTCCTCAGGTCACCGGTGACATCTCTATGTCTTAAGCAAGATAGCGAATCGCGATATAGGTGAGTCTCGAGGGACTCGACCAACTCAACCTACACCGGGAATGGTTCCTACCATAACGATGGAAGGCCACGTGGGTCAATCTAATTGCCTCACGTTCCCCAGAATTTAATATTATCGAGAGATGTTTCTATAATTTGGTATCCTAATATGACATGTCACACATATACATATTTAATATATATCTACATCGCATGCAAATATATATACATATCTAGCATGTGTATAAGCAATCACATCGGATGATCATGGACCACGACCTAATATGATTAGGCCCGAGCCAAGAGGGCCTAATCACTCACATCAAGATCTATGTGTGCAGCGGTGCATCTCCATGCCCTTGTGATTGTCCATCTCGCCCCTCGTTGGTTCCGTCGACATCTTGATGCATCTCCATGCATCACGATCGTCCAAAATCTCGTGGTCGCTTATCGCATTCACGCCCTCCCCGGCCAGGCCTCCTCATGTGATTACAACTTAATCATAGGCACGCAGGCCCGACAATAAACGAGAAATATAATGGAGGTTCGCATACCTCAATAATAATAATCACAAATACACACATCACACGGTCCATGATCATCCGTCCACACATTATACATCACATGTATAAATAATCATCATCATGTAGGACTACTAGATAATAATAAAAATAATAATCAACTAAACCTTTTAATTAATTAATATTTTTCTAAAATCAGGGACATGTAGGGAATTTCTTAATTCCTAAGGGTATTTTCGTAATTTGGACAAAGGACCGAAACTGGAATTTTTCAAATTCAGAGGGGCAAAATTGTCTTTTTACCAGAAAACCCTAATGCCCTTTCGCTGCTGCCGCCGCCGCCGCCACCCTGCTGGCGGCGGCCTGTGCGGCGAGGGGCGGGGCGCTGCCCCCGCCTGCGGGCGGCACGCCCGCTGGCGGCGCTGCCGCTGCAGGTGGGCGCCCCCGCGGGCGTCGCCTCCTCCGCGGGCAGTTCTGCCGGCGGGGCAACGCCCGCAGGCGGTGCTGCCCCTGCAGGTTGGCGCCCCTGCGGGCGCCGCTGCCCAGCGGCGCCTCTGCCCGTGGGTTGCTAGCCCCGCCGGCAGCAAGCCTGCTGCAAGCAGGCCGCCGGCCGGCTGCTGCAAACGCAGCCCCTGCGCTGCCCGCCTTCGGCTGCGCTGCATGCACGCAGATCGAGGGCAGCAACTGTTGCTGCCCTTTCTCGCTTTTGCGTCAACGATTTTGACGTCAAAATTCTTCCTAAACACAACACACGCAGTTCAAAACCATACCACTGTTGGGAAATCATTGGGGGGCGACATCATATGCGCAGCGAAAGAACAAGAAAACAAAAATCCCCGATTCCCAAAAAGATATTCGTCGTCGTGCGAAGATTGGTGCGCAAAAATCCGCAAAACACAAAACTGCGTATAGAGATTGTGTTACCTAGGGAGATCGTATATCCCTGTTTCCTTGCAGATCCTTAGGAGAGGGTGAAGGAGGTCAAGCGTCCTCCTCTCTAGCGGTGATCCACATAGCAGGGTTGCAACGACCCTCCTCAAAACTCCAGGCCTCTGAGGTGGAGAGGGAGAGGAGAATAGGAAGGGCAAGCAAAGACTCTAGCCTATGAGGTCGTGAATCCCTCATATTTATAGAGATCCCATGTCAAACCCTAATGGGTCCTTCCCTAGTGGGTATTGGATGCGCATCCAATAAGACAAGGGCTCCGTCGGATATCTATATATCGAACCTCTACTCATCGCATAATGCCTACCATATGTGTGACCCTCTAGGCCCAATATCGGTGGCCATGAGTCGTTTGTCGAACTCCTTCTAACTTTCGGTGAATTATTATCTCGTAATAATTCACTTCGACTCATCGACTACGGACGTATTTAGGCCACTCACGCCATAGTCCCCGGGCGATCGGGGAATCAATCCATTGACCCGATCGTCCTCGATTACCATGTACCTATAGTCCCTCATCCATCTAATATCCCGGAGACCGGTATATCGAGCATGGTGTTGTCGGACCCATACGGTTTTACTCGAAGTCTCGCTCTGTCAGTTCTCGGGAGAACTCTTTTCTCTCAACCCGAATGACCACGGCGGGGATTTGTCGAAAACAAGAACACATGGGATATTCCTCTCATGACGTAGAGTGGATGATCCTCTATCGACACTCAATAGCCCTCGTAAAAGGTCGACTACCACTCCCAATGACCAAATTTGTACTAGATGCGGGACGACCAAACCTATAAGTTCGGTATCAAAGAGTGGAGCACTCATCTGGGACATCCTTGGTGTCTCAAGTCTAAGGACCGGATACACTATTTAGGACTACGGAATCATTTGTCCGACAATAAGGCATCATCAACCATCGGCAAGTAAGCGGATCAATCGGTGAACTCATTCTCTAATGAGCACCTATCTTGTATCCCTAGTGTCCCTACACGGCGGCTATGAGACCGGTGCATCCATCATATGGACGGGTATACAAAGACACCGGCCTATCCGGTTATCACGATGTCCTCTCGGTAACCTATGGTAGGGATTATTTAGGATATGTGTTTAAAGGTGAATCGATCTTATTATCATTGATCTCATCACGATCCGATTCCCATTCAGACAAAATCAAGGACATCACAATATATATATGCATTTATGCAATAGTTATAAAGTGATATACGCCAAAATATAATAAGCAAAAAAGATTCTCAGATCAAGTCACACGTGCCATCACTCACGTGATTGGCTTGCGGGCACCTATGACTAGTGAGAGCCTGCGGCCTTCCTCACCGAACAAACTCCGAGGGGCGAAGTCGTGCTCCTCCGGTACGCATGTTGCCCGAGACCACTACCTTTCAGACCGCGGCTCGCGCTTTGAAGTCATGCTCCTGGGATGCATGTTGCCCGAGACCACTACCTCTCGCAAGAACACGCGCTTTAGTCGTGTCCTCTCGGTGCATGTTGCCCGAGACCACTACCTCGTAGCGGCTTGCCCTTTGAAGTCGTGCTCCTCGGTTGCATGTTGCGAGACCACTACTTTCGCATGGCTTGCCCGCTGGTTGTGCTCCTCGGCCAGATGTTGCGAGACCACTACCCTACGCTGCGGCTTGCCTCTGCCTGCTGGCGGCTGCCCCGCTGGGTCATGCTCTCCGGTTGCCCTCGCCCGAGACCACTACCTCAAGGCGACTTGCCCACCTAAGTCGTGCTCCTATTGCGATGTTGCTCGAGACCACTACCTCTGCGTGGCTCGCCGCTGAAGTCGTGCTCTTGGCTGCATGTTGCTCGAGACCACTACCTCTGCAAGGCGGCTCGAAGCTGAGTCATGCTCCTCGGTGCATGTTGCTCGAGACTACTATCTCTGCGACACGCCTTGCTCGAATCACCTCCTTTGGAACGTCGACCAAGGCACATTAACACCATACTCAGGCTCGATCCCTCACGCCATGCCAACATCGGTGTCAGATGCTACCAGACGTACGAACCTGCTCCCTGTGAGAAGGCGCATCAGGCAATGGTAACCCTCACTATAAAATCCCTCGTGCTCTGAGGAAATAGGAGGGAGGACAACAGATAAAAAACCCCCTGCGACTACTCACTGACTTGATCATCGGAGGGGTCGGGCCAAGCTCCCCCGACCCGACTTGTGTGTAGGTGCGAAGACGGAGGCCTCCCATTAACGCCCGAGCGAGGAGTTCCCTCCCGGAGGAAGCAGTGACCCCGTCTCGATCGGACCATCGCAATCGGCTACCTCAGCGGTCTCAAGGGCCGCCCCGAGAAGATCCCCCATCATCTGGACCTGAACCAAGCCATGTCGGCCCTGAGGCCACGACTTAAAGTTGTTTACACCAACACTTACTATACGCCAGTCTCTCAAATACCTCATGCTGCTTGAATTGGGTGGATGCTTGTTGGAGCTTTAACGAGCATCTTCTCGCAAACTTATGATGTTTTGAGTCCTTCCTCCACAAAATTTGCCCATTGACTCTTCTTTCACTTAGTTGTCACTTCCAAGTAGGTTCGCATCACTTCCACTTTCGATTACCATTTCGTTGGGAAATGAAGCGGATAATCTACTCTCAGTAGCACTAATCATCGTTGGTGAGGATTTGACAACTATTGTCCTTCCTCCACAAAATTTGCCCATTAACTCTTCTTTCACTTAGTTGTCACTTCCAAGTAGGTTCGCATCACTTCTGCTTTCAATTGGCATTTCGTTAGAAAATGAAACGAACAATCTACTCTCAGTAGCACTGATCACCGTTGGTGAGGATTTGACAACTATTGTCTTCCATTATCTTTGAAGGATCTTTGAACCTATGCATAGCTCCTCTGCTGGATAGATAAGAGAATTGGGATACTCGGTTTCGCCCATTCTCTTAAGAGTTGAGAAGGCAAAAGTTACTCAACTTCGCCCACCTCCTCAAGGTTGTACTTCATGCATCGAGCTAGTTACTGGCCTTTGTCTGCTCTTTGCTCACACTTCTGAAGTACTTGAAGTGTTTACACTCCTTATGTTGAGTTAGTTACTGTGATTCACCTTCTCAATGCCATAGAACTTTTTGAATGTAGGAAGTTTTCACCCCAACTTAGAGTAATTCTCTAATAGATTTGGTCGCCTTTAGGATTGTACCGTCTTCTCCATCAACCCTACCGCCTATTCCACTGAGTAGCAAAGGTACATCACCACGTACTACCTACTTCGTTCCTTGGTCGTGCACTCTTGCATGACCCAAAGCCCTTCACTTTCGGCTATCTTGATGAGAAGCTCGTTGACACCGGTCTTACGAAGTTTCTTGGCCTCTGCCCTTCAGCCTTGTCTCGGTACTTGGAGTTTGCCTTTGCATGCTCCACCTCCTCGGCCCCTTTTATGACCAAGCGCTCTCCCTCCATGAGAGCAAGGGATCAATGACTTTCATGGAAGTTCCGCCTCTGCGGTACCATGGCGCTGCCATGCCAATGGCCTTACTATCCGTCATCTCGCATCTACATCCCTTTTCTTCACGATCAGTAGATATGTCTCTGTGGTACTCCTCCGAGTCCACCTCCATTCTAACTTATGCTTGATTTTGGGTAGCTAAGCCCCTCTCGACTCATAGTCACTTCCTCGCCCCTTTTGACCCCCTGCTTCAACACTTGTGTTCTCCAAACAGCTCCCTTTGGTCGATGAAAAGATAGACTGCAACTCCCATGCATGGCCTCTGCCATCACGTTGTAGGATTTGCACCAATTCTGTTCTCCTTAGCTTCCTTGGTAGTAACGTTCACTTACTCGACCTTGTCCTCTGATTTGTCGGGCTCCCTTAAGCGAATATGGGCTCTGGAGTAGTCCAACACTCCAGTTGCTTTGATCATACCTCTGCATGATCAAGTCCCTCCCCTAGGACTCACTGGTACTTGCATTCGAACTTTTCCCTTGGTGGAACACAGCCCCCATATGCTGATGACCAAGGCTTTCATCTGATGTAAAATTTGATACACGCACGGAAGACCCACCTCTGTGGTACCATGGCCTTCACTCCTTGAATTCATAGCCCTTCTTGCCATCGTGTTGTTCACCGAAGTGGAGCTTCCAGTAGCTCCCGATCATACCTCCGTATGATCTAGTCCCTCACGGGACTCATTCATGTATATCGCATTGCCACGAACTATTCTACCATGATCCGCTGTACCATGTCATCTCCTGGTGACATCTCCATTACATTCTAATCCTTATGGGATAAACTCGAATTGTGATCCCTCAATGTGTGGCCTATGCCAATACATTGCAGGGTCTCTTCCACATTCGATTTTGTTCGCTCCTTTGGCAATCAACCTTCATCCACCAACTCTTAGGTCACACCTAGATGAAGCACTGCTTTAGGACAATCCGTAGCCTAGTAGCTCCTGAATCCCCCCGACTTTACTGCAATTAGTGCACCATTGTCTGAATCTTGGGCCTCTGCCCCTACCAGCACAATCTCCGCTGCACACCGCTTCTTTCATGGCAACTTGAATGACAACACTATGGCATATTCTTCAAGAGTACCCGCCTCTGTGTCCTCTTGCCCCGTGCCAAGGCCTTCTGAACCTAACTTCGCCTCCGCAAGTTGAGTCACCTTAGTTCCTCTATCAAATGCTTCTCCGAGATAAGGTGCATGTGCCCAGAAGCTCCCTTCGTCTTTGGCACCATGCAAGATGAGTCTGCTCCGTCAGAATGAAGGACCCATAGAACAACATGATCCTGCTCTTGCCTCTGCAAGAGTTCATGTCCTTGACCTCTGTCTAAGGAAAGCACTGTGCCTCCACTCCATGTTCCATCTTCTATGCTGGCTCCCTTCATGCGGCTTAGGTACTTCGCCAAGTTACACCCAAGATGCTCTACTCCTCGTTTTTTGTATTGAGTTGATGGTGGCCCTCGCACTCACCATTCCACGGGTCAGCCCTCCCTTGAGTCTGATCTCCATATCGACTCTAAATGTGCCTTCATTTGTGTTGCTTTAGGTCGCTCCCCCACTTGATCTCGTAATGCATTCTCTCAAGCGAGATCATGCGATGACTCCTCGCCACTTGCTCGATCCATTGAGCTTTGTGAAGTTGTTGTTTATTGAGGTACTCCTCCTCAATATGTACGGTCTATTACATATGATTCTCCCTCTAGAGAGCCGGGACTTATCCCTTTTGGATATATATCCCATTGGAGCAACATCTCTCTTCATTTTGGAGACCACCATCCCTTTGGACTACTCCGATTTGCTGAACAAATTATGCATTGTTCTGCCTCCTGCAAATGCACTTATTAGATTACGACTCTACGTTAATACAGCCCTCGCTGCACCACTCAAGACCTAGCAACATGTTGAACTCACTACACACTTCAGCCTCCTACGGACGTATCCTTCACATGCCGAAGAGAAAGTTTCAATGCTCCATGGTGCCAAGTTTCGATCGCCTTGGGATGGCCACGAACATTCCATCGTCCGTATACAAGCCCATGCATAAGTACCGAATTCTTCAAGTTAGCAATACCTCTCACCTCTGTGCGCTTTGTATAACTCTTTCGGTCACTGAGCAACTCATTCCACCTTGCATGGTCTCATCCTTTACCAAGCGCCTCGCTTATCTTGAGCACTATCAAGTATAGTTGTCAACGTTGAGTCGTAACTCAAACTCAGCCATCTCAACCTTTGTGTGCTCCGCATTCTTCCAAGCTTGCCTGTTCTCATGGTGCCTCTTGTGCGAAGGGTTGGCCATTCCTCTAAATGCCAATCTCAGATGCTCACTCCTCCGAATGACTCCTTTTCCCTACATCTCCATGCTCGTTTTCCCCCAAACGATCGTGCTTGTGCTGACTGCCTTCAACGCAGCCCGACTAGGTCCCCCATGTTTGTACGTCAAGTGTTTCTATGAGTGCTTGTCCTGCTTTGATACCATCTGTCACAGACTTAGCTGATTTTGCCTAAGTCGTGTGGCACCCTTGCGTATCCGTCCGCAAAGGTCACTTTGATATCAGCTTTCCCGAAGCCTCCCATGTCCCTTAGGACCCACAAAAGAGAGAACGAGTTAAAGAAAATGCCTCATTCAACATCCACAAGCAAACATTTTTTAAAACACTTCATAGACAATGCAAATTACAAATAGACTTTACAAGCTCCGAATAGTTGTATAACAAAGGGTCAAAATAGTCTATTATAGACCGAAAATCTCTCACAAGTGTCCACATGACATAACCTTTATTTACAAGCCTAAAGTGACAACCAAACCTAACTAAAATGGGACTATTAAGCCTTTGGTCATCCCTCTACATGCTGTGCAAAGCATGAATATACCAAAAGACATGGATATACAAAAGACATTGAAATCACACACGAAGGCACAAGTAGTATAAAAGATTCTAAAGTAAATTTTTTAATACACGATTTTGAACTTTTTCAAATGAAGCCAAGCGAAATTATTGTTGACATGTATACCCGTTTTACGGATGTCGTCAATAGTTTAAGAGCTCTTGGCAAATGTTTTTTGGATTTTGAACTCATAAACAAGATTTTACATTCTCTTAATAAAACTTGGGACTCTAAAGTAACGGCCATATAAGAGGCCAATGATTTGAACTATTTTTCACTCGAAGAACTAATAGGGTACTTGATGACCTATAAAATGACGTGCAATGCACGTAAAGAACTTAAGAACCACCTTCCAAAGAACAAGAAGGATTTTGAACTTAGAACATTTGAAGACCACTCGAGCATAAGCTCAAGTGATGGTGAACATGAACTTCTCACTAAGAAATTTAAAAAGTTAATGAAACAAAAACTTATGAACAAAAAGAACGGAACTACTTGCTTTGAATGCAAGAAGAAGAACAAAAATTGGGATGAATCGAGTTCCTCCGAAGATGAGGAGAAAATCAAGAAAGGCGTTGTGGCAAACTACGCCTTAACGGCATTCAACGATGAGGTAATCGAAACCCCCTTAATTTATTTTAAAATTACTTGATGTTTTCCATGATGTATTTCTATTTAGTTTAAGAAAGTTAAATATTCTTGAAAATTACATGTTTAATAAAAAAATGCAAAAATCATGATCATGCTAGTAATTTCAAAAATGATAATAAAAATTACATGTTTAATAAAAAATGATTTTGATTAAAATACCTTATGAAATTATGCTATATGTGGTTAAGAAGTAATAATGTGTATCATGTTGTTTTCCATTGTTATTTCTTGATTTTGATTAAATGAAATCATGTTTGATTTGAAGGAATGCATAATGATGGAATGAAAATATTAAATGTTTTGATACCATGATTGATGATTTTATACATGAGATTTTAAAGTTATACATGATGATTTTTGTGATTTATTGGTCTTGATGGTTTTTATAATGAAATTTATTTTTTGATCCTAAACATTGATGCATGTTTTTATTTGGCATAAAAGAAAAGAACATGCATGTATGAAATAAATCACGTGAATTAAAACAACTAAAAAGTGGAAAGGTTTCTCCTTGAAAAATTAATTTTTTTGACTTCATCGATTTTTTTTAAAAAGGAGATTAATAAATCTATTTATATCATCTTTATGAATCTCTTGAACCATGAAATTGATTTTGATGGTTTGAATTTAATGGGTTTTATCGAAATCACGATCTTGATTTCTCGAGATTTATTACATGAAATCTTTTATATGAATCAAGATTTTTCATGATCTCCTAAGAATTCTTTTCATTATTTATTTAAAAGGAGATGTGTCAAAATGAATCATGTCTTTTGGTTTTCACATGATCTCATCTTTCATGATATGATTTTCTATCTTTGTATAACTCTTTGTATTCATCACCTAATTAATTTCTCTTGATGAGATGAAATAAATGAGATGATATAAAATTATGCATGAAATACTCTTGATATTATTTTGATGCATGCAAATGTGAAGTTATGATCATGCATGATAGGATGCAATTTGACAAATTAATACCATCGAAACATTTATGATTTACAATGATGCATGCAATACTTGTGCTTTTTAATTATGATGTGATGTATTGAATATGATGTGAATCATGACTTAAAATGCTATGAATTATTGCTAAAATGATGTATTATAAATGTTGATTTAATGTTTTGTATCATGAATGCTCTAAATAATGAATGTTTTGTATCATGATCAAAATGTTAATAAATACTTAAAAATTTTAATGTTTTAGTATCATGTATGATATGCTTATAATGATGATTGATTTTTCGGTATCATGTATGAAAAATAAAATATAATGATATTGAATTTGTGCTTGTTGTAAATTGACACTATAATGATGTAGAAATAAGAATGATTACTTACCTTTGTCATGATTTAGAAATTGACGTAAAGGATCTTCCCTTCTTTTTGACAATGATAAAGGGGGAGCAAAACATACTAGAAAGCAAAAATTTG
The DNA here is from genome assembly GCA_900464855.2 of Musa schizocarpa. NCBI lineage: Eukaryota > Viridiplantae > Streptophyta > Magnoliopsida > Zingiberales > Musaceae > Musa > Musa schizocarpa. Next base: position 14,321,559 of record LS990924.1, on the reverse strand, counting down.
CTAGCTCACACAATTCAAGAAGAAAGCAAAAATTATACTTCTTAAAAGAGAAGAAATTACTATCTTGAACATCACTAAGAATTGCTTGCTTGAAATCTTAAGAAGATGCAAAAATATGCTATCTTGCACATCGCAAAGAAAAGCAAATATGCCAAGCAAATATGTCAACTTGCATATCTTTAAATTTGCTAGCTTGTATGTTGTAAAACTTACATATTTCAAGAACCAAGTGTTGCTTTCTTAAATATCTCTAATTTGCTAGCTTGCATAATGTAGAACTTGCTATCTTGAACACTACAAAGAAGTGTTATCTTATCTATCTCAAGAAGCAAAAATGCTAAATTTATATATCTAGCAAAATTTACAAACTTGCAAAACTCTAAATTTTTGCTAGCTTGCATGATGATAAAAAAAACTAGAAATTATGTTTATGTGTAGAACTTATGTTACAAACACTTGATTGTGGTACTTCTCCTTTTTATTGATGACAAAGGGGGAGAAGTATGTTGATGACGTGCATGATTTGGTCATGACATGTTGCTTGGATTTTTGAATCCAAGAGTTTCTATCAATATAGCATATTGATAGGAGTTTGGTTAAACTCCGGGAGTTAAGGTTAACTCCGTTGTCAGTTGGTTGTTATCATCAAAAAGGGGAAGATTGTTGAATCTCATATTTTGATGATGAAACCAATTGATAATTATGTTTATATTTTAATCTATGTTTTGAGTGACACAGGATGCTTCGATCAGGATAAAACAATTAAAGCAGGAAAAATCATGTTGGGCCGGAGGAACATGTCAAAAGATTGGACGTCGGGTCGGTGGATCGGTCAATGTATCGACAGAAGCTTCGGGCCATGGATTCGAGCATCGGGCCAAGAAGAGCGGACATTGCGCCAAGGATATCAGAGTTGCAGAGTCAACTGGCCAATTGGGCAATAGGCCACAGGAGAGGACAATGCGCCGAAAAATCGGACGAAGCGTCGAGAAACCAATGACATGCTGGACAACTTGATTAATGCTTAGTATTAATTGTCTAGATCGAAGTTTATTTTATATATGTAGGATTAACTATGATAGCAAGGCATGAAGCAAAATAAAGTCCCGGAGTCAAGGACGCGATCATGTTGGGAGTTTGAGAGTTTGTCGGAAGTCCGGATGTTCGTTGGAAGTTCTGGAGGAACCAACTGAGAAGTCTCGGAGCTTACCAAAGAAGCTCATCGGAACTCTCCAAGAAGATTGTCGTGAAGTCCAGGAGCTTGTCGGGAGTCTACCGGAACATTACCGAGAGATCGTCGGAAGTTCGCTGGAAGATCGCCGGAAGCTCGCTGGAAGAATAGACTTACGGACTTTGGTTAGCTTAGAATATGTCTTAGGAATCGTAATTAGTACGCAATTGGGCTTGGATTGGGCTAACCCAATTATGGGCCAGCTAGGCCCATGTAAGGACTATGTTGGGCCCAATAAGAAGCCCAAACAGTGCCCCAAGAAGTCTCATCGTCATGGCGTAGTCTTCGAGACTATGTCAGGCGGTGGTACCGGTAGTCTGGGCGATTGTATCGCCCCTGGCAGGGTGCCAGGCGGTGGTACCACTAGACCTGGGCGATGGTACCACCCAGGACAGTGTCAACCAGACTGACACTAGGTGGTGGTACCGCCCGTGCTTGGGGAACCCGAGATGAGATATTTTTAGGCTCCAAGTTTGAATTAACTAGAAGCCTATAAATACCCCTCTCATTCTTGGTTAAATCACACAAGCACAGAGAGTTTAAAAGCACAGAAATACTATAGAAATCCCTTGTGAGAATCCTCCTCAAGTTCTAAGTGTTAGAATTCTGGAAGAGGAGTGTGAGTGCTTGTAAGGGTTATAACCTAAACCTGGTAAAAGGAGAAGAGGGGTGTAAGAAGGAGCTGGTCTTTGCCTATTGAAGGAAAACCTCTAATGGATATCGGTGACCTTGTCAGAGGAGGAAGCCAAAAGTGAATGTAGGTCAAGATTGACCGAACTACTCTAAATCTCGGTTTGCATTTACATTCTGCTCTTTATATTAACTGCAAACTGCCTCTGTTACTTTACATCAACTATACTTTCGTTTCGATCTTAAGTTAAAGTTCTTTTCAAAATGGTTTTCATCGAAAACAGATTTCTTCGTACGAAAATCATTTTTGAACCAACGAAAATTTTTTGCTGCACTAATTCACCCACCCCTCTCACCCCTCTTAGTGCTCTTGATCCTAACACATCCTAATCCTAATGAGGTCAAATATAACAATTAATGGAGTAAATCCTAACAATTTAGTTATGGTTTTTATATTTGAATTAGATGGATTTTTTTTATATGGGTTGAAATACATCAATAATTTATACATGAAAAATTTAGTGCTATGGTCCAGGATCCACATTTGTAGTTGATAGAATCTACAATGGCTTATGAAATCTCAATAATAATAATAACAACAACAACAACAACAACAACAATAACAACAACAACAACAACAATAATAATAATAATTTTATAAGTTTCAATTATTTGAGATTGACTATATTATTATGATTGAGATCGTAAAATCTATATGTTTAACTATGTTTAGAGTATTTGAATCTTTATTTATATTTTACACTAAATACGTCTTAATCTTTTCTTTATCTTTTATCATACCATTAATATTAATCCTTTCATCTTTCTAATTATTATTCGTCTCATAATTATATTATAATTTTTTTCTTTTACTAATGATTAGAATAATATATTCATCGATCTCTCTATCTTTTGATTACTTAAAGAAAATTATTATCCATCTAATATAATATTATTTTCTTATGTATGACTAAGATTGTATCTCATATATTCAATTTTAATCCTACTTAATTTAATACCGAAGGATTATCTCCCTAGCTCAAGTTTTTAACTAATTTTATTTAGGTTTTCATTAATTATGATGATATCATCATCAAATAATATACACTAGGTCTATCATGTAAATGATGAGTAACTTCATTCATTATTAATGTAAAAAGGAAGAGACTTAATGTAGATCCTTAATATAATATTATGACAATCGAAAACTCACTTGGCATAGTTTCTATAATTCTAATGCTATTATCTATATTATTATACCGATCCTTAATAACATCAATATAATTAGTGGACACATTTTTATTTTCTAAAATCCACCATAATGAATATGTAAGAACTCTATTGTAGGCTTTCTCTATGTCAATAAAAATCATATACAGATCTATTTTTCTCATAATATTTTTTATTATTTATTTTAACAAATAAATAACTTCTATAATTGATAGGCATAAAATTAGATTAATTTTTAGATATATTTATTACAAACATTATCCTAATTTCAATAAATCTTTCCCAAAGTTTCATCATAAAAAACTATTTCTTCATTTATCATGCATTATTCTAAATCTCATCATTTTATTGAATAATTTAGTTAACCAAGCTACTCCCTTATCCTTTAAATTTTCTAGACCTCAATAGGGATATCATTAAGTTTCACACTCTTAGTTATTTTCATCTTCTTTAAGACATCTTTTACTTAACTAGCTCTAATTTTATAAATAAATCTATGATTATTATATATATCATTATTATTTATCGTTAAGGTTAATTCCTAAGTGAAATCTTTATTAAATAATTTATAAAAATATTTTGTAAATTTTATTATTATTAACAAGTATTCTTTGATCTTTGTCTTTTATGCATCTAATGTTACCTAAATCCTTATGCTTTCTTTTCCTATATTTAGTAATTTGATATATATCTTTTTCATCATCTTTAGTATCTATTATAAAAATTATCATAAGCTTTATATCTTGTTATGGTAATTACTCTTTTTATCTTCTATTTATATTCTTGATAATTTTTTTCTTATTTTTATAATTTTATTAATATTTAAAATATAATTTTTTTTGTAAAAATTACTTCTTGACCTTTTTTGCATTACTATCAACTCTCTCTTACAAGTCATACATTTACTTTTAGTATCATAAAAAAATCTTTTTTGTTTAAGCTCCTAATTTTATTAGTCATCATAGTCTTTTTGTTTAAGTTTCAAATCACTTCTCTTTCCACCCTATTCTTAAAAATTTCACCATCCGATCCTAGTAATTTTTTTAAAAATCTTTTTCTTATTTTATTTTCTATAATAAATATCTAATACCATCGATCTATGTTGATTCGTCAAACTTTTCATTCAGATAAAATTTTATAATTCATACAAATAACTTTATCTACCTTTGAGAAAAAAGTCTCTCTAACTACAATTGTAACACTCCTATAATTAACAAAATATTAATATCTCTTCTTAAAATGAATATTTACAATAATAAGACCAGGAAGTTGCAAAATCTAAAATCATACTACCATATTTATTTCTCTCTCTCCCTATAACCAAAGCCACCCATTCATTCATTTTTCCTATATGATTATTCAAATCTCCTTCAATTATTAGTTTTCAGTAGTGGATATTCCTCGAATGATATCATCTAGATATTCTCAAAATTTTCTTTTGATTTAATCATCTAATATATCTTGAGAGGCATAAGCACCAATGATATTCGAAACATATGCATATCGTCCTTGATAAATTTTAGAACTATAATTCTATCTTCAAATATTTTTATACCTACTACATTGTTTTTAAAATTCTGTATTTATCTTTTCTACTATACCAAATTTTATATCCAATACTATCAATCTCTTTAAAATTTTGTAAGCAAATGATATTTATTTTTCTTCTAATTTGATCATATTGTTAATCTCTTTTTTTGAATGTTCATATAATCCAAGTTACTAAACTAGACCTTTATTCGTCGACAAAGTTCTTTACTTCCATTGCTTCAAAATAATAAGAGAACCCTTAACTACTTGCACTACATTTGAGCATCGATACGACGGACTGTTTCGTGATGACCTCTTAGCCCACGGTTTATAATTCGAGATACCTAGACCGTGAAGGTGCGTAGGGTCATGTCCCGAACACATCCTAGCTCTAATACTAAAATTGATCAAGATTCATATTCATGAGATATGACATAATTATATGTTGATTATCAGTGATTTAATATAATTTTTTATTTTTTACATTCGGGCTTGGGATCGATATTGATGGTGTAATTTTGCCTGATATTTTTATTATTATTTTTGTTATCGTTCTATAGTAACGGACATTTTGGATCTTTGTAAATCCTTAAAAAGGTGATTAAGATGGAATATATCCTAAACTATATTTTGAGTGATTAAGTAATACAGCTTCTTCTTTTTATTATTATTTTTTTGTTCCTTTGTGCTAAAAAAATAAATAAATAATAAAAAAAAATGTTGGGCGGTAAAGATCCAATTGCAAATAACCTAATTTTTCTTCGATTAAAACAACGGTAGCCACCATACCATAATCTTTAATTAGATTGTGCCTTTCCTTTGTCTCCATCAACCATTAGACTGTGCATTATTACGTGTTAAAGACTTCATCTACTTAGACCCAAAACTCCGTTGACTTCGCCCATGGAATTGAGTTGACCAATACTTACATATATCGCCACTTGTCCGCTTCCCCCACCTGCCGCCTTCCTCCGTTTCCGCCGCGCGCTCTCTCGTTACAGCGCACGACTACGGATCCGTCCCCCACCACCCCCACGTTTCCCGTCGCTCTCCGATAACACTCAACACGACCCTCGGGCAGCAAAACCCACGCCGCCATCTCTATCCAAATCCCTTCTTCCTTCTCGGATTCGGGGCGTCGTCGTGATGCCCGGCGGTGAGGCGGCGGCGATCGCTGTGCGGTCGGTGGAGCCCGCACCCTCTGACCGCCAAGCCGGCGCCGAGTGGCGAGAGGAGAGGGACGTGGAGGCCGGCGTCGGCGGAGTTAAGAAGGGTGAGAGTGAGAAACTGTGTCGGATTTGCCATTTGGGCTCCTGCGTTGGAGGATCGGAGGCGTCGGAGTTGATCCAGCTGGGGTGCGCCTGCAAAGGGGAGCTCGGCAGCGCGCATCGGCCCTGCGCCGAGGCCTGGTTTCGCGTAAAAGGCAACAGGTACCCTTTATCTGATCTCTCGTGCGATGTCATATGGCCCTTCTCTTCTTTGAAGTCAAACCGTTTGTAGAAATGCTAATAGCCAACCCTTTATTTGATCTCTCGTGGCATGTCATACGGTCCCTCTTCTTTGAAGTCAAACCGTTTGTGGAAATGCTACAAAGGAAATAGCTATTGAGTTCTGCGTCGATTAAATTCCACATGAAATGAACTGAAATGATTTCACTCGGTCACACAATTTAGCAAATTGATGGAATCTTATATAACAATGGCATGACCATCAAAGTTTCACCTTTTTACTGTTCGGATCGATGACAGTTGTCCTAAGAACATGATTGCCGACATTATTGCTTCATGGATTAAACAAGAACACCAAAGTACAAAATTGCAGTTGCAGTCTTAAAGAAAATAGATCAGATGAAATGTTTTGTTCATCAGATGTGCACCTTTTTTATGGGATATGCTGGTAAAACCATTTGTAGACCTGAGACGACTTGTTTGCGTATCCTAAAGTCTATTCATTCCTAGTGTGCTCACCTTCTTTTGGCTCCAAACAAAGATACATGTACTCCCATGCTTTTCATGTCAACCTCCCTATCTTCGAATGCATCACCTCTCTGTCCTTCCTGTCCTTCCTGTCCTTCACTTAGATATGTTGGTATCAGCTGCAATAGCTTAATCAGTTTGAGTTTTCAGGGCATCATCGGTTAGCATTTCTTTTTCCTGAGAATAGATATATATTTAAGGATAAATAGCTTAAGTTATGGGTTAGATAAGTAACTCTCAACTTGACGATTTGAGACAAAAAAAACTGTGAACTAAGTTGAGCGAATTGGTCTTTGCCCATGGGTTCTTGATGCCATGTTTGGCTCGTTCCACATTCAATCCGCATGAAGGTGCCAAGCCTCTGCAGTGGATTGGAATCAGAGGAGCAGATTGTACTCCTGCGATAAGTTGGCTTAAATTTCTAACTCTAAAGTTCATTGCAATAATGATATCTATCATTGACCTACATTTACAATCTTTATGTCCACATGCAAGTTTCCAGCTCATAAAGACACCACATGTGTCTTTTTACAAGTAGTACCTGCTTATTCAAATGGGCTTTATTTTTGTTGGTTTGGCAATTGGATGAAGAGAACAAGTACATATGGTCGTTACTGGAGGATAGAATATATATTTGAACTAATAGATGATTGGCTGGTTGCTTGTCCTTTGTGTTTCAATAATTTTTTGCTGGAATGGACACTGCTTTTTTAACAATTTCAGAGATGACGAACCTTGGTTGTAAATTTAGGTATTTACGATTATTTTGAAAACACTACATTTTGACTAATTTGATTGGATGAAATTTTAGATGAGACTGACAATAAACTTGAGTTAAAGATTCAAATCTTAGAAACTAAATGTTTTAAAGTAGTACTATGATCGAGTATATGACATATAAGACTAGTAATACTATAAAGATGAATGATATAGTTAAGATAGATAGGCAAATGATTAAGGTGAATAGGGATGTTGGGGTTTTTTTGTATGATCATTGGAGTAATCCATAGCTTTAAAGAAAAAGAAAAAATTATATAACAGTTGCTAGGCCTTATCATGTGCTCATGCAAGCTGACTGCCTATTCTTACAATGGACAGAAGCTTCCACATGAACTTGGAGAACTGAAGAAGAAAATTTTCATACTTGGCCCAGAATGTTTTCCTTTAGATCCAACACTTGTGCTAGATCTCTCTTATGATCCCTAGTGTCATGCACATTAGTATATGTTTGCTGTCAAACAAAGACATTTATCCCATAAAACTATATCGGTCCTGTCAGTCCTTTCCTATTAACCTTGTTTAAACCATATCATCTATCATTTGAATTAAGTTTCCCTATACTGTTTCTTCACTTTGGACGGTGTAAAGAAGAAGAAAGAGGCACTCTACCCATCAACCAAGATTCAGGCCTCCCTGCTGCTAGTTAACGTTACGGTCTATGCTGATCTTCTTTAGTCATGTCCCAGTACCAATAACAATAAATCTTCTGCCAGTACTAAGTTTTATATAGTTGCTTTGGAGAGGATATGTCTCTCCAAGATTTAGTCCTTTATGTGCTTCAAGGTTTTGATCAAGTACTAGTGAACTTGAGTGACATCATGATGTCTTTACCTCCTAATACAGGAGCTGCGAAATTTGTGGTGTCAATGCGAAAAACATCAACGGCGAAGAGGACATCAGTTTCATGGAGAGATGGCATGAGAGGAGAACGTTGAGAAGGGGCGGTGATGCCACTTCTGAGACAAGCCGGTGGTGGGGGAATCAACGGTTCTGTAATTTTTTGATCGTGTGCTTGGTGATAGCATTTGTTCTTCCATGGTTTTTCCATGTAAGAGTGCTTTGAGATGGCACCTGCACTGCAATTGCTTGGTTGTGAAGAATGGAAGCTGGACGATCCTTTATGGATTTGATGCGCACTGCTCAAGGGGCCAGAGTTGATGCTACAGTAAGTTTTCTGTTGCTGCCTTTGTGGATAGCAAAAACATGTGCACCAGTCATTTGGTAGACATGAAATAGAAATAGGGTTATGTGAAAATGTTGTTCATCAAAGTTAATGCCTATGTTGTATACAACAATAAATAAAACTCGTAAGTCTCAATTATTTTTAACCGAAACGAAAAGTGTATGTGATTATTATTATTATTTTCCTTGTGTTGAGAACACTTTCATTGATCGTTGGAACCAATCTGTGTTCACATTTATTATTTATTTTCATGTATGACCGAAGAAGCTGAAGGGTAACATTCCCATCCATTTCCTCTGCAGATCACATTCACAAAGGCTTCATATGTTGTATACATTCCAATATGTATGTATAAATGCATGTATGCAATCTTATCACTTATATTTATTTATAATTGAGCATTTCATCTAAATAAATAATTACACATTCTTGCAGAATAAACATGAAAAAGACAATTGTAGCATTTTAAAATGACCAAACCCTTTGTCCTCCTATGAGCCAAATGGTCTTTCACTCAGATTGTTGATGTTGTGTCTTGAGGCTAGGAAGGCAACGACAGCTAAAATTTGCAGTAACAACAGTGGACACTACTTCTCGCCTTCGTATGTCAAGCACTAAGACTGACTACCTCCTTCAGCAATTTGCAGACGGAAGATTTCAAGTCACAGGGGATATGTAGCTGTGTTGGAACTACTGCATCAAGTGCAAATAACGCAAGAATTCTCTTGGAATCCGACAGAATCACCTTCTCCATCCTGTTTACTCTTTGATTCATAAATTTGCAGGAGGTTCTCATCTGGCAACCTCGACAAATCTGTAGAATTGAGAAAACGTCAAATTTGGTCTTTCGATTTCGGCCATAACTTCAGTATGAAGCCAACTTACAATATCTTCTTGAATGCTGAAGAAAGAACGAAGTCTTTTGGCTGCAAACACTGTTTTTCTGTCGAGAGATGGACAACCGAAAACAGCAATTTCTTTCAACTCCCTGACAACCACCTGCACTTGAATGGATACAAAATCTAGACAATTAGCATAATGATTCAGCTATACAACATCTGAAACCAAAGACTGCATCAGATAGAATGTCGTCTCTCTTTTACCTTTGACAAGTATAATTGTTGCTCATTGGAAAACATAATTCCTGATTTCTGTCTAAGATAAATTTTCCCAAGCAGTTGAACGTCGTATCACAAACTTAACTGGTTTTGTCTAAATCGTACGACACCCTTATATGTCCATCCGCAAATGTCAACCTCCGCGAAACCTCCTATGGTCCCTTAAGACCTACAAAAAAGAACGGGTTAGAGAAAGCGTTTCACTTGGGATCCATAAGCAACCATTTCAGCAAACGCTTTATAGCCAATGCAAATTACAAACATAGACTTCACAAGCTCTGAATGGTCGCACAAAAGAGGGTCTAAAATGGTCCACTACAGACCGACATGCCCACAAGTGCCCACATGACACAACCTTCGTTTATGAGCCTAAAGCGGCCACTAAAACCAACCAAAATAGAGCTGCTAAGCTTACTGTCAGCCCTCTACATGCTGTGCAAAGCATGAACAAAACCGAAAGATACGGACATAAATGAGCATTACATCAAGCACCTCGTCTACAACTTTGTCTGTGACATTATCCCCCACTTATTCCTTTGACATCCTCATCGAAGCCTTTGCAGACACTACATCTCCTCGCCTTTGCTGAGTCTTCAATCTTCTCCTCCAGTTCCAACACGCCTCTTGGCTCCTAACTGCTCTTCGCTGCTGTTGTTGCGTAGTCAAACTTTGATCTGCCATACTGCTTCAACTCGCTAGCAACACTGACTCTAGTGTGGGGTCGACTGAGTTATGCTGATCCTTGTTGGGTCCTACGAATCCTTCAGATGAAAAAAAAGACCTTCCTTATTATGTGTCAGTCTCTCAAATGCCTTGTGCCGCTTGAGCTAGTTGAATGCTTGTTGAAGCTTTAACGAGTATCGTCTCGTAGACTTTGAAGTTTTTGAGGTCCTTTCTCCACAAAATTTATCTTTCGAATCTTCTTCAATTTAGTTGTCACTTCTAAGTAGGTTCGCAACACTTCCGTTTTCGATTTGACATTTTCTATTGGGAAATAAAGCGGACAATCTACTCTCAAAAGCACCGATCACCATTAGCGAGGATTTGACAACTATTGTTTTCCATTAGGTTTCTTCGAAGAGTCTTTAAACTTGTGCAAAGCTCCTCTGCTAGATAAATAAGAGAATTGGGATACTCGGCTTTGCCCATTCTCTTAAAAGTTGACAAGGCAAAGGTTACTTGACTTCGCACGCTTCTAAGGGTTGTACTCCATGCATTGAGCTGGTTACTAGCCTTCGCCCACTCTTTACTCCCACTTACGAAGCACTCGAAGTTTTTGCACTCCTTGCGTTGAGTTAGCTTCTGTGATTTACCTTCTCAATGCCATCAAACTTATATAATATAAGAAGTTTTCACCTCAACTTGAAACAAGTCTCTAATAGTTTTAATTGCATCTGAGATTGCACCGTCTTCTCCATCATCTCTGTCCCCTACTCCTCTAAGTAGCAAAAGTACAGCACCACGTACTGCCTACTTCGTTCCTTAGTCGAGCACTCTTGCATCGACCCGAAGTCCTCCACTTTTTGCTATCTTGATAAAAAGCTCGTTGACATCAGTTTTACGAAGTTTCCTAGCCTCTACCCTTCAACCTTGTCTCGGTACTTGGAGTTTGCTTTTGCATTCTCTACCTCCTCGACCCCTTTCACGACCAAGAGCTTTCCCTTCATGAGAGCAAGGGATCGATGACTCCATAGAAGTCCTACCTTTGCGATACCATCGCGCTGCCATGCTTATGGCCCTACTATTCGTCGCCTTGCATCTGCGTCCCTTTCTTCACGATCGATAAATCCACCTCTACGATACTATAGTACTCTTCCGAGTCCACCTCCATGTTAATCGATGCTTGGTTTTGAGTAGCTGAGCCCCTCTGGACTCGTCATCGCTTCCTCGCCCCTTTCGACCACCTGCTTCAACACTTATGTGCTCTTCAAGTAGTTCACTTTGGTCGATGGAAAGATAAACTACAACTCCTATACATGGCCTCCACCATCATGTTACAAGGCTCATGTCGATTCTATTCTCCTCAGCTTCCTTGGTAGCAACATTCGCTTTCTCGACCTTGTCCTCTAACTTGCTGGGCTCCCTTAAGCGAATATAAGCTCTAGAGTAGTCCAACTCTCCAATCGCTCTGATCATACATTTGTATAATCAAGTCCCCCATGGAACTTACTGGTACTTACATTTGGAATTTTCCCTTTGTGGTACACAGCCCCTATATACTGATGACCAAGGCTTTTATTCGATACAAAATTAGATGAACGCACGGAAGACCCGCCTCTACGATACCATGACATTCACTCATTGAATCTATAGCCCTTCTTACTATCGTGTTGATCACCGAAGTGGAGCTCCTAGTAGCTCCCGATCATACCTCTGTATGATCTAGTCCCTCGCGGGACCTATCTCGTGTGTGTCGCATTGCCTCGAACTGTTTCACCATGATTTGTTGCACCATGTCGCCTCTTGGTGACATCTCCATTGCATACTGATCATTGTAGGATGAACTCAGATTATGATCTTTCTATGTGTAGCCACTGCCAACACATTACAAGGCCTTTACCATCTCCGATTATGTTCACTCCTTTAGCAATCGACCTTCGTCCACCCGCTCTCAAGTCATATCTAGACGAAGCACAGCTCTAAGACAATCCGTCATCTAGTAGCTCCCGAAGTCCATTAACTTCGCGGAAATTGGTGTACCATTATCTGGATCCTAGGGTTCTGCCCCCACCAACACAATCTCCGCTGCACATCGCTTCCTTCATGGCAATTCGAATGGTAGCACTACGACATATTCTTTAAGAGTATCCACCTTCGCGTCCTCTTGCCCTGTGCCAAGGCTATCTGACCCCAATTTCGCCTCCGCAAGTTGAGTCGCCTTAGTTCTTCCATCAAATGCTTCTTCGAGATAAGGTGCATGAGCCTCGAAGCTCCCATCGTCTTTGGCACCATGTAAGATGAGTCCACTCCATCAGAATGAGAGACCCATGGAACGACATGAACCCGCTCTTGCCTTTATGAGAGTTCATGTCCTTAACCTCTATCCAAAGAAAGCTTCGTGCCTCCGCTCAATATTTCATCTTCTATGTGACTCCCTTCATACGACTTAAAGTACTTCACCAAGTTACACTCAAGTTGCTTTGCTCCTCGATTTGCATTGGGTTGATGGTGGTCCTCGCGCCCACCATTCCATGGGTTAGCCCTCTGTTAAGTCCGATCTTCATATCGGCTCCAAGTGTGCCTTCATTTGGTGTTGCATTGGGTCGCTCCCCCACTTGATCTCCCAATGTGTCCACCAACACATTACCTCCTGTGAGATCATGCGACGACTCCTCGCCACTCGTTTGGTCCGTTGAGCTTTGTGAAATTGTTGTCTTGAGATACTCCTCCTTAAGATGTACGATCCGGTACACATGATTTTCTCTTTGGAGAACCGAGACTTATCCCTTCTGGATATCTGTCTCGTTAAAGCAACTTCTCTCTTCGCATCCTTCCCTTTGAAAGTTTCGAAGACCACCATCTCCTTAAACTACTCCACCTTGCTGAATAAATTATGCATTGTTCTGCCCCCATAAACTCACTTACTAGCTTACGACTCCTCGCCAATACAACCCCCGCTGTACCCCTTAAGACCTACCAGCATGCTGAACTCGCTATACACTTCAGCCTTCTACGGACGTAACCTTCTCATGTCGAAGAGAAAGTTCCAATGCTCCATAGTGCCGAGTTTCAATTGCCTTGGGCAAGCCACAAATATTCCATCGTCCGCATACAAGCCCTTATATAAGTACCGGATTCTTCGAGTTAGCAATTCCCTTCACCTTTATGAGCTTTGCACAACTCTTTCGGTTGCTGAGCAACCTATCCCATTTTACACGGTCTCATCCTTTACCAAACACCCCACTTGCCTTGCATCGTTAAGTTTGGTTGTCAACGTCGAGCCGTAACTCAAACTCAGCCATCCTAACCTTTATGCACTACGTATTCTTACCAGCTTGCTTGTCATTATGGTGCCTCTCGCGCGAATAGTTGGTCATTCCTCTAAATGTCAATCTCAGATGCTCGCTCATCTGAGCGACTCCTTTCCTTACATCTCCATGCATGTTTCACCCAAACGGACACACATGCTGGCTGCTCTCAACGTAACCGCGTTATGTCCCCCATATTTGAATGACAAGTGTTTCTAAGTGTGCTTGTCCCGCTTTGATACCAAATGTCACGAACATAGCTGGTTTTGCCTAAGTCGTGTAGCACCCTTACATGTCCGTCCGCAAAGGTCAGCATCCCTGAAACCTCCTATGGTCCCTTAAGACCTACAAAAGAGAAAACGGGTTAGAGAAAACATTTCATTCGAGATCCATAAGCAACCATTTCAGCAAACACTTTATAGCCAATTCAAATTACAAACATAGACTTCGCAAGCTTTGAACGGTCGTAAAACAAAGTGTCACGGACTTAGCTGGTTTTGCCTAAGTCGTGCGGCACTCTTGCGTGTTCGTCCGCAAAGGTCAACCTCCCCGAAACCTACCATGGTCACTTAGGACCTAAAAAAGAGAAAACGAGTTAGAGAACGTACCTCACTTAGGATCCACAAGCAAATATTTCAGAAAACACTTTATAGCCAATGCAAATTACAAACAAACTTTACAAGCTCTGAACGATTGCATAACAAAGGGTCCAAAATGGTCCACTACAGACTGAACATCTCTCACAAGTGTCCACATCACAACCTAAATTTACAAACCTAAAACGGCCACCAAACCCAACTAAAATGGGGCTGTTAAGCCTTCCACCATCTCTCTACATGCTGTGCAAAGCATGAACAAACCAAAAGACACGGACATACATGAGCATTACCTTAAACACCCTATTTACAATTTTGTCTGTGACATTCTCCCCCATTTATTCCTTTGACGTCCTCATCGAAGCCTTTATCGATGCTGTAACTCCTCACCATTGCTGAATCTCGAATCTTCTACTCTAGCTACAATGCGCCTCCTGGCTGTAACACCCCTCATTTTTTAAAATTTTGTAAGGTTTTATTTCTAATATAGGGACCTAAATATAAATATTAGAAATTAGATATGATTTATAAAAAAATCATATTAAGTTTTAAAAAAAAATTATGGACATATGTCACTAGCTAACCTAAGGATGTGCCACCTATATTTGTTCTATAGATGACACATAAACTCCTTTCATGCATGCTTGCCACCTAGCAATCTTTGTGTTAGCCAAACCTAAGTAATTAAAGGAGCAACTAAAAGAAAAGTTAACAAAAGGAGCTGCAACCAGCGTAAGTTTGAGAAAAGAAGGAAGAGGAATTGAAGTAGAGAAAGAAAAAGCTTTGCTTTGGCTTGAGATTTTGCATAAATTCCACACCTTTGGGACTCAAATTTATTTCAGGCAAGTATTCTAACCCCTTCCTATAGAAACCTTGATCTCTGATATCATCTTAATTCTGAAACTTTTGGAAGATTTTGACTTCATACATGATATATCTTTCGTTTGGGGAATAAAACTATGAATCTAGAATTTTTCGAAGATTTGACCTTTCTGTATTGTTCTAGCCATAACTTTCTGTATCGATTTTGGATTATAGAGAAACCAAATTCATCCAAAAATAGACTCACAGATCTTTCTTTTGACACATAGATTGGTAAATTTGGAATATATTTGCTTATCCAAACTGTTATTGCAACTGACCCTATGAAATCTGTAAAATAGAGATTGTTGGTTCTGACCTTTCAGTACTCTCTTGCTTATAACTCTCTATTGAAAACTCTGATTTATGCAAAATATGATTTATCAGAAACTAGACTCATAAATCTTTCTGTGTATATCTGATTTGAATGATTTGAGATATAAATTCCTAGTGAATCATCTGTTATAATCAACTATATGAATTCTGCAAAATGGTGACAATGTTCTCTGACCTTTGGTTATTAAATTGTTTATAACTCCTTGTTGCAAACTCCTACTCATTCAAAACAAGATTTATCTAAAACTAGATTGATACATCTTTCGAATGACCCCTATTTTATACAAATTGGAGTATAATTGGTTGTCTAAATAATTCATGCAATGTGCCTCTCAAATTCTGTCAGAATCGAGCTTTGGTCGATTTCGCCTATTCTTGTTTTATCTATTTGGAAATTGATTTCAGCCAACATCCTTACTTCAGTTGAGCTATACATTATTGCTTTGAATTCCTGTATACTCTTGTCCTTCAATTATTTGTATATTTGAATATATTATGTAAAGTTCATGTTTGTATCGTAATGTTTCGTATAGGCACATACATTCCGTTATTCCACATGTGTTTTCGATATGCCCCAATTTATTGTTCACAATACTCTTTTGTAATCTGGTGTTTGTAGGATAATATGAAACTTTGCCAAAAATGGTAAAGGAATTATTTAGACCTTTGCCAGAAATGGTAAAAGGTATGTGCCTAGAGCACGCGATGCTCTAGATTATGTTTGATGGTCATTCAGAAATAGATGGACCATATTATGTTATGATCCAGCTTCACCATCTATGTGTTTGATATGATATCCAAAGCTTTTGATATGTGCATCTATATGTGCTTTGGATAAGAATGAAACGTATCTAATGTCAAATGCAACGTTTGAGCTTTTGTTTCGTATTTATTCTTTGATATGCTCCGAAATGCTTCCTATGTCATTGATATACTCTGAAATATTTCATTTGTTATTGATATGCTCCGAAACATTTCATACATCATTGATTTGTTCTGAAATATTTTATATGTCATTGATATATTCCGAAACATTTCATACGTCATTGATATGCTTCGAAATATCTCATCTGCCATTGATATGCTCCGAAATATTTCATCCGCCATTAATATGCTCCAAAATGTTTCATATGTCATTGATATGTCTCGAAACATTTCATACATCATTGATATGTTCCGAAATGTTTCATCTATCATGGATATGCTCCTAAATGCTTCCTATGCCATTAATATATTCCGAAATGCTTCCTATGCCATTGATATGCTTCATATGTCATTGATATATTCCGAAACATTTCATATGCTATTGATATCTAAAATGCTCCTTACATCATTGATATGCTCCGAAATGTTTCATATGTCATTGATATACTCTAAAACATTTTATACGCCATTAATATGCTCTGAAATACTTCATATGCAATTGATATGCTCCGTAACATTTCATACGCCATTGATATGCCTCTAAATGCTCCTTACGTCAATGATTTACTCTAATTAGTCTTTACTCTCTTGTTTTGAACAAAACATGCTTCGAATAAAATGACATTGTAATTTTGCATTCGTTGAGTGGCTATCTATGAACTCCTATACCCCTGCCTTATATTTGGTACCTTATTTGTTTAAAACTGTCCTATTTCGCTATGGATTTGTTAGTCGTTTGCTGAGCTCTATATACTCAACTCGTTGCTATATAAATTTTTTAAGATAGTTTTTCGCTCGCTAAAATGTTTAAATTGGATTGAGGCTGTGGAAAGCTAGAAGACTTTGGGCAAACCTTTAGTGGATGATATGCTTTTGTTGTATAAGTACACTTGGTGTCTAATGAAATGTTGATGGTAAATATGAACTTACGAGTTTTATAAAAGTTTAAAGAACCTCTTATGTTTAGGATTTTGGAGTGTTAAGTTTAATTTGTATAATGATATGAAACATGTGGTAAATATTAGTTTTGTGATTATGTAGAATCCCACGCTTGTGGATTTATGAGGTGGTTATTGTCTTGGTGAGTTAGTTTTCAAATTTTATGATTCATCGAGTTGTGTGGTATATGATTTTAAACTGCACAGGTTTTATGAATTAAAGAATCATGGATGTGAATAACTTGAATGTTTTCTCAGTATCCTCAAATGTGTGATTGGATCCTGAAATGCATTATTGAATTATAATATTATCGATTGGGGGGGGGGGAGCGTGACAGAGTGGTATCAGAGTATGATTTAAGGATCTCTGAGATATTTGATATGTTTGATGTGCAAAATATATTGAGGTCTGGTAAACTATAGTGATCGATGAAAATTACTTTGATGTCTTTTAGGAATCTATGATGTCGAGGACATCTGGTCCTCTTGCTTCATCTTCTTTGAGTAATTAAGTGAGATGAAAGTGTAGATCAAGGACATCAAATTAGAATGGACTAGGAATGAGATAATTTAAGGAGCTTAGTTCTCCTAGTTTTAATGGTGAGCTTGGTCCAATGGTAGCAGAACAATGAAAATTATTAAAAGAAAATTTTAATTTGAATGTTATAAGGAAAGAGCAAGACTCAATGACATTGATAGCCTCTATCCAGGTGCAATCTTGATCTCAACTTTTCGTCGAAGGAAGTATGACAAATTTAGAAGACTAAATTTTTCTTTCAAGGAGGGGAGAGTGTAACACCCCTCATTTTTTAAAATTTGGTAAGGTCTTATTTCTAATACAAGGACCTAAATATAAATATTAGAAATTGGATATGATTTGTGAGAGATTCATATTATGTTTAGAAAAAAAAAATGGTAGACATGTGTCACTAGCTAACCTAAGGATGCGCCACCTATATTTATTCTATAGATGACACATAAACTCCTTTCATGCATGCTTGCCACCTAACAATCCTTGTGTTAGCCAAACCTAAGTAATTAAAGGAGCAACTAAAGGAAAGGTTAACAAAAGGAGCTGCAACTAGCATAAGTTTGAGAAGAGAAGGAAGAGGAATTGAAGTAAAGGAAGAAAAAGCTTTGCTTTGGCTTAAGATTTTGCATCAATTCTACACCTTTGGGAACCAAATTTGTTTACGGCAAGTGTTTTAACCCCTTCCTATAGAAACATTGATCTCTGATTTCATCTTAATTAGGAAACTTTTGGAAGATTTTGGCTTCATATATTATATTTCTTTCGTTTGGGGAATAAAACTGTGAATCTGGAATTTTTCGAAGATTTGACCTTTCTGTATTATTCTAGCCATAACTTTCTGTACCGAATTTGGATTCTGGAGAAACCAAATTCATCTGTAAATAGACTCACAGATCTTTCTTTTGACACCTAGATTGGTAAATTTAGAGTCTATTTGTCTATCCAAACTGTTATTTCAACTGACCCTATGAAATCTATAAAATAAAGATTGTTGGTTCTGACCTTTTAGTACTCTATTACTTATAACTCTCTACTGAAAACTCTGATTTATACAAAATATGATTTATCATAAACAAGACTCATAAATCTTTCTGTGCATATCTGATTTGAATGATTTGGAGCATAAATTCCTATTGAATCATCGGTTATAATCAACTATATGAATTCTGCAAAACAGAGATAATGTTGATACCGGGGAGGGTAAAAATGCAAAAGGGATTTCGGAAGAACACCAATAGAATAGTTGTTCAGATAGAAAATGTCACAGAAGGCAAGGAACGAACTCTTGAAGAAACTTCGGTAAAACGAAAAATAGCTCACCACTAAGTTTAAAATCAAAAGGGATACAGAAAGATCACCACCCTAATGACAATAAACAAAGATACAGAACTGAAAGCAAAAGACTCACCACTCAAGGACACATCCAAGAGATACAGAGTTCAAAGAGCACTCCAAGAGAGCTTCTGCCAATATCCTCAGTTTTCTCAAAAAATCCTTTCTAAACCCCAAACCCCAAAATAAATACTAGTGTATGAAACAACCCTTCATGCATAAGAAATTTCGAAATTAAGTGCTTTACAGCTGCCAACCAACTCCATTAATGTATCCCTTAGCCATGAAGAAAAGCACCATGATACAGCTTTACAACTGCCAACCAACTCCATTAATATATTCTTTTGTGCAGGGAATATGCTGATGAGTTGTCTTATCTGAGTAGGCTGAGTTGAAGATTATGTAGCAATATTGTTGGCTGAAAAAAATATCATATTATCAGTATGGTCCATATGAACAGATTGTAGCAAATTAGACACTCCCGTGTCAAATGTTCTCTGACCTTTGGTTACTAAATTGTTTATAACTCCTTGTTGCAAACTCCTATTCATGCAAAACATGATTTATCTAAAACTAGATTGATACATCTTTCGAATGACCCATATTTTGTGTAAATTGGAGTATTATTGGTTGTCTAAATAATTCATGCAATGTGCCTCTCAAATTCTATCAGAATCAAGCTTTGGTCGATTTCACCTATTCTTGTTTCATCTCTTTGGAAATTGATTTCAGCCAACATCCTTACTTCAGTTGAGCTATACATTATTGCTTTGAATTATTATATACTCTTGTTCTTCAATTATTTGTATACCTGAATCTACTAAGTAAAGTTCATGTTTGCATCGCAATGTTTCATATAGGCACATGAATTTCCGTTGTTCCGCATGTGTTTCCGATATGCCCCAATTTTTTGTTCACAATACCCTTTTGTACTCTGGTGTTCGTGGGATAATATAAAACTTTGCAAAAAATGGTAAAGGAATTATTTAGACCTTTGCTAGAAATGGTAAAAGGTATGTGTCTAGAGCACACGATGCTCTAGATTATGTTTGGTGGTCATTCAGAAATGGATTGACCATATTATGTTATGATCCCACTTCATAATCTATGTGTTTGATATGATATTCAAAGCTTTTGTTATGTGTTTTTATATGTGCTTTGGATAAGAATGAAACGTATGCAACGTCAAATGCGACATTTGAGCTTCTATTTCGTATTTGTTCTTTGATATGCTCTGAAATGCTTCCTATGTTATTGATATACTCCGAAATGTTTCATTTGTTATTGATATGCTCCGAAACATTTCATACGCCATTGATTTGTTCTTAAATGTTTCATATGCCATTGATATATTCCGAAACATTTCATACGTCATTGATATGGTTTAAAATATCTCATCTGCAATTAATATGCTCCGAAATGTTTATCCGTCATTTATATGCTCCAAAATGTTTTATATGTCATTGATATGTCCCGAAGCATTTCATACACCATTGATATGTTCCGAAATGTTTCATCTGCCATGGATATGCTTTGAAATGCTTCTTATGCCATTAATATACTATGAAATGCTTCCTATTACATTGATATACTCCAAAATGCTTCATATGTCATTGATATATTCCGAAACATTTCATACGCTATTGATATCTAAAATGCTCCTTACGTCATTAATATGCTCCGAAATGTTTCATATGTCATTGATATGCTCCGAAACATTTCATACGCCCTTGATATACTCTGAAATGTTTCATATGAAATTGATATACTCCGTAACATTTCATACGTCATTGATATGCCTCGAAATACTCCTTACGTCAATAATTTGCTCCAATTAGTCTTTACTCCCTTGTTATGAACAAAACATGCTTCGAATGAAATGACGTTATAATTCTGCATTCGTTGAGTGGCTATCTATGAACTCTTGTATCCCTGCCTTGTATTTGGTACCTTATTTGTTTGAAACTGTCCTATTTCGCTATGGATTTGTTAGTCGTTTGCTGAACTCTATATGCTCACCCCGTTGTTATATAAATTTTTCATGATAGTTTTTCGCTCTCTAAAATGTTTCAATTGGACTGAGGCTGTGGAAAGCTCGAAGACTTTGAGCAAACCTTTAGTGGATGATATGTTTTTGTTGTATAAGTACACTTAGTGTCTAATTGAATGTTGATGGAAAATATGAACTTACGAGTTTTGTAAAAGTTTAAAGAACCTCTCATGTTTAGGATTTTGAAGTGTTAAGTTTAATTTGTGTAATGATATGAAACATATGGTAAATATTAGTTTTGTGATTATGTAGAATCTCACACTTGTGGATTTATGTGGTGGTTATTGTCTTGGTGAGTTGGTTTTCAAATTTTATGATTCATCGAGTGATGTGGTATATGATTTTAAACTGCATAGGTTTTATGAATTAGGGAATAATGGATGTGAATGACTTAAACGTTTTCTCAGTATCCTCAAATGTGTGATTGGATCCTAGAATGTAGTGTAAAATTATAATATTATCGATTTGGGGGGGCATGACACTGGCTACCAACTGCTCTCTGTCGCTGTTGTTGAGTAGTCGAACTTTTGATCCGGCATGCTGCTTCAACTCGTCAATTACTCTGACTCTAGTATGGGGTTAGCTGAGTTGAGTTGATCCCGATTGGTTCTTACGGATCCTTTAGATGAAGGAAAAGACTATTCTTACTGTGCGTCAGTCTCTCAAATGCCTCATGCTGCTTGAATTGGGTGGATGCTTGTTGGAGCTTTAACGAGCATCGTCTCGCAAACTTTTCAAGATTTTGGGTCCTTCCTCCATAAAATTTGTCCATCGACTCTTCTTTCACTTAGTTGTCACTTCCAAGTAAGTTCGCATCACTTCCGTTTTCGATTAACATTCTCTTGAAAAATAAAACAGGTAATCTACTCTCAGTAGCACTGATCTCCATTGGTGAGGATTTGACAAATATTGTCTTCCATTTAGTCTCTTCGAAAGGTCTTTGAACATGTGTAGAGCTCCTCTGTTGGATAGCTAAGAGAATTGGGGTACTCGGTTTCGCTCATTCTCTTAAGAGTTGAGAAGGCAAAAGGTACTTGACTTCGCTCGCCTCCTCGAGGGTTGTACTCCATGCATCGAGTTGGTTACTGGCCTTCACCTACTCTTTGCTTACACTTATGAAGTACTCGAAGTGTTTGCACTCCTTACGTTGAGTTAGCTACTACTATGGTTCACCTTCTCAATGCCATCGAACTTCTGGAATGCAAGAAGTTTTCACCCCAACTTGGAGTATGTCTTTAATAGTTTTGGTTGCCTCTGGGATTGTACCGTCTTCTCCATCAACCCTGTCGCCTACTCTACTGAGTAGAAAAGGTACAGCACCGCGTACTGCCTGCTTCGTTCCTTGGTCGTGCACTCTTGCACGACCCGAAGTCTTTCACTTTCGGCTATCTTGATGAGAAGCTCATTGACACCGGTCTTATGAAGTTCCTTGGCCTCTGCCCTTCAGCCTTGTCTTGGTATTTGGAGTATGCCTCTGTATGCTCCACCTCCCCGACCCCTTTCACGACCAAGCACTCTCACTCCATGAGAGCAAGGGATCGATGACTTCACGGAAGTCCCGCCTCTGCGGTACTATGACGCTGCCATGCTCGTGGCCCTACTACCCGTCGCTTCGCATCTGCATCCCTTTCTTCACGATCAGTAGATATGTCTATGTGGCACTCCTCCGAGTCTACCTCCATTCTAACCGATGCTTGGTTTTGGGTAGCTAAGTCCCTCTGGACTCATCGTCGCTTCCTCACTCCTTTCGACCCCTTGCTTCAGCACCTCTGTGTTCTCCCAATAGTCCCCCTTGGTCGATGAAAAGACAGACTGCAACTCTCATGTATGGCCTCTGCCATCATGTTGTAGGGTTTGCACCGATTTTGTTCTCCTTAAGCTTCCTTGGTAGCATATTAGGACTCTAGCTAGGAGAGTCCTAATTGCGAGGGACATTCACGTAAAACCTACCTAAGCTGACCCCTATTAAAGAGGTGAAGAGGCCGGCTAGGGTTAGGAGATTGTTTCTTAGAGATGAATTAGGAGTTGTAAAGGAATAGGAGTCTTGATTAGAAGTCCTATTAGGAGTTGGTTAGAAGTATGAGTCTTGAGTAGGAGTCCTATTAGGAGTTAAGGTTTAGAAACCCTATAAGGAGGTCGATCCCCTAAAGAGATCAACCCCAAGTTTAGAATCTGCAAGGGTTCTAACACTTGGTATCAGAGCAGCGTTCTTGGCGTCTCACTGCCCTTCCACAGCCATCTATCAACCCTCCACAACCATCCAAAGCAATACCCACAATTGCTTAAAAGATCATCTTCTAATTCCGCCATCATCTCCACCACCACGAATCATCCTTTGATCTCCCAGTGAATTGCAACAGTTACGGTTTTCTACCTTCTTCTTTGCCTTGTAATTTAGTTATCCTTATTTGAAAATCCCAAAAAAAATTATTCTATATTGCTGCATATACTTTTTTTTAAATCATAAAGTTTTCATCTCTATGTGAAAAAGATATATTGCAGAATTCAACCGTATAGCACCGTCTGCATTTGATCTTGCTACTATGTTTTTTTCTATCCAAATCTCTGAAATTTTTATGACATCTTTGACATTTCCTAATAGCAGATTCCCTTTGGTTTCATAAAAAAATTCTCAATATAAACTACTGATCTTTTACGTCCAATCTGCTATACTTAAAAATCTGTGCTGCAGAAAATTTCAGCCGCATATTGTTGCCTTAACCCATCTATTTGCAATCTTTTTTGAATGAAATTTCTTATACACTTCATAGATCATTTTGGCTTCCATCTAAGATTGATCTATAAAGAAATTTATCTCTAAAAACGATTTTTGTGTTGCTGCAAATTTTAATTCAGAAACCTGCTGAAATTTCTCGACGAGAATTCTGCAATGTAACTTGCACCAATTTCCTTGTTGTTATACTGCCGAGATTTTCTTGATTAAATTAGATATCCTTGCTGTCATATAAATTGTGATTTTGCTATTAATTCCCTCCTCAATTCTCTAACGTTTTTGGTGGAAATTACGTCGAGAAACCGTTGTTTCTTCGACGACAATTCTACTCTTACAAGACAGCACATACTTGCTGCAACTTCCATTGATTTCTATCAAACCTTTGCTACCATCTACCACAGATCCAAAACTTTTATCTACAGCCCTAAAACTCTACCAAACCACACCCTCAACCTGCACCCAAAATAGCCACAAAACAAGCCTAAACCGTAGCCTACATCCACCAATCTACCAACCCTTTCGACCATCACCTCTCTCAACCAATACATGTCTTTAACCCGACAACAAAAGAGAGATCTTAATATCACAGATTAGTCAGCATATACTATGACATCTGAGGAGGTATTCAATGCTAAATTCGAAGCCTTCGAGGCGTGAATGGAGGATAAGATTCGGATGCTCTTTACCGAACTCAGATTGGGCCGACCACTAAGCCCGAAGAAATCACATCGAGGAGAGAGCTTTGCCCAATCGCACCAAGCCCAAAGATATGACTTCCAAGAGAGGGGAAGCCCTATGATCAACCTCAACTATCCATGCATGAGAGTGGACTTCCCTAGATGGGAAGAAGGAGACCCGATTGGTTGGATCTCATGCAGAGCGCGATTTTTTGTTTTCCACAAACCGCATGGATGCATCTATGGTGAAAATTGTAGCTATATATCTTGAAGGGGATGCTATCTGATGGTTTGTTGGTTTTGAACATACTTATGGAGTCCTTTCATGGCGACAATTCAAAGAAGGACTGCTGATCCGCTTTAGACCAACTGACACTGAGAATATTGACGGACAACTAGCAAAGATCAAACAAACCTCCACCATTAGAGTACCAAACCAGGTTTGAAAGGTTATCTAATCAAACTCATGATTGGTCTTAAAAACAGCTATTGAGGACCTTCATTGAGGACTTGGCCAGGAGATCCGAGGAGAAGTTAAAGCCCGACAACCATATACACTTATGGCAGCCATCTCTTTCGCATGCGACATCAAGAGGAGCAATTGAACTATGGCTTTGGGAGGACTAGGGTCACTCCTTAACCAGCAATATTGAAGCCCTCAACCCCCCCCCCTACTATCGACCAAGTCCCTACACCAAAGAGGTTAACAAGAGAAGAGCTTGGGAGGCGATATGAAGGGGTTATGTTGGCATTGTGACCAGCCAGGTGGAGGGTAGGTGGAGCCGTGAGCATGTTGTAGTAAAGGGAGACTTCTTATGATTGAACCAATAGAAGAAGAGGTCATTGAACATTGAAGAGAGCCTTAAATGTGAAGAAGAAGATCGAAGAAGATGATCAGGAAGAAGAGCCACAACCGATCAAAGTTACGGTACATGTACTAGCCGACTACTCAAACCCATAAACGATGAAAGATGGAGGCCTTCTCAAACAACAACCGATCCTTTGTTCTCCGACGCAGGCATTACTAATAACTTTCTAAAACAAAGAAGGTTGTTGTCCGGATGGCTTTACCTATCAAGAATTGCAACGGGTATGGACGTTAAGATCGTCGATGGATGGATTTTGAAGTATGATCGAGTGGCCCCAAAAAGAGAAACTATTCTTTGCAGAACCAAGAGATAATTGCATATTTCTTTCTCCTACCACTTGATGACTATGAGGCGATTGCTTGGTATAGAATGGTGACTACACTAGGTGATGTCTCTTGGAACTTTTCTAAATTAATTATGAAATTCTCTTTGTAAAGGCAAAGAGATCATCCTACGGGAAGCGCGAAGCAACGTTACCAATCGTTTGACCCAACGAATGGAGAAAGTTTTACACAAGGTAAATGGTTTTTTTTTTGATGCACCTCCAAAGAAGACAACCGGAGGAAAAAAATAGAAATTGAAGATCAAAATCTTGCCCAATTGCTTATTGAATTTCTTGACATTTTTTTCTTTGAACCATGTGGTCTTCTCCTCCTTCGACAACATGACCATCGAATTCCAATCCTTAGGGCAAGCCACCGGCGAACACTTCGGCCGCATGGATATCCTCACCTCCAAAAAAAGAAATTGAAAAAGATCGTAAAGGAGATGCTTGAAACGGGGTGATTCGCCAAGTTGCGACCCCTATTCCTCACCGATTACTACTTATACGCAAGAAGGACGGAACTTGGCGGATGTGCATCGACTCTGCAGAGCTTTAAATGGCATCACCTTCAAGGACAAATATCCAATACCGGTGGTGGATGAACTTACGGATGAATTAAAAGGAGCTCGAGTCTTCACGAAGTTGGACCTCCGTCCGGTTACCACCAAATTCAGGTATGTGAAGATGACATTCCAAAAGCGCATTCCGCATACACATGATGGTTATTATGAATTCTTGGTAATGCCTTTTGGACTCACTAATGCTCCTTCAACCTTTCAAAGTCTCATGAACGATATTTTTGAAACTTTCTTCATGAAATTTGTCTTTGGTATTTTTCGATGATATTCGTTTCTGATCCTTCTCTTGAGACTCACTTTCAAAGATTTACGGATTGTTCGACGAACCGCCGGAGAATACTCTTTTTGTTAAGCAACCAAAGTGTAGCTTTCTCCAAGAAAAGTAGAGTACCTTGGACACATAATATCGGAAAGGAGTGGCGGTGGACCCAACAAAATTGAGACAATGCAAGGGTCAAAGAAACCTACAAACGATGAAATTACTACGCGGGTTCCTTGGAGTAACGGGCTACTATCGAAAATTTGTTAAGGACTATGGGAAGATCGATTGCACCACTCTTCTTCTCTCTTGAAAAAAGGTGCTTTCCAATGGTGGGACAAAGCCTTTGTTGCCTTCAACAAACTTAAAGGCCACCATGACGACGATCTTGGTGTTAGCGCTACCATATTTCAACCGACCCTTCATCATTGAGGCCGATGCATCCGGAGGCGAATGGGAGGCGTTTCATGCAAGATGGTCGACCACTCACATATATTAACAAGGCATTGTCCCCCCTATCAAAACATATTAACATATGATAAGGAGATGCTTTCGCCATTGCACGCAAAGAACGAGGTGGAGATCGTGACTTGATCGGCGATGCTTTCAAATCAAGATCGACCATAAAAGCCTAAAATATTTCTTGGGCGAAGATATCTACCCCAAGCAAAAAAAAATGGGTAACAAAGGTTCTTGGATATGATTATAAAATAACTTACAAAAGGGAAAGAGAATATTGTTTGCGGATCGCTTTTTTACGACTACCTAAGCAAGCTGAATTTTTGGCCATTTCACTTTTGACTAGTGACTTCCTTGAGGATATTAAGATGGAATGGCAAGAAGATTAGGAGACCAAGAAGATCATAAAAAAATTGGAGGAAGCACCAAGCTCAGGTGGCTCATTACAATTGGGACTCAAATGAATTACACTATAAGGGACGATTGTGCTTATGATAAATTCTACTTGCATCTTCACTGAGAGCATTTTTTGGACAAAGTTATTCCATATATGGGGTACTAAATTGAAGAGGAGTATGACATATCACCCACAAAATGACCCAAACGGAAGTTGTAAATAAGTTCTTGGAGACGACCCAAAGCCACCCACCAAATATGACTACCCAAGGAGAACTTGAGACCCGACCAAGTGTCATTATTGAGCGACGGATTGTGACTCGACAACGGCGACCCACTACTCTGGTGCTAATACAATGGGTGAACCTACCAACAAAAGATGCCACTTGGGAGAACTATGGCGACTTGAAGATCAAATTCCAAAATTCATGAATCGTCAACCTCGAGGACAAGACCGATTTGAAGAGGGCGGGTTTGTTGGGACTCTAGCTAGGAGAGTCCTAATCATGAGGGACATTCATGTAAAACCTACCTGGCCCACCCCCTATTAAAGAGGTGAAGAGGTAGGCTAGGGTTAGGAGATTGTTTCTTAGAGATGAATTAGGAGTTGTAAAGGAATAGGAGTCTTTATTAGAAGTCCTATTAGGAGTTGGTTAGAAGTATGAGTCTTGAGTAGGAGTCCTATTAAGAGTTAGGGTTTAGAAACCCTATAAATAGTCATGTATTCCTCCTCTTTTGATAAGCAATAGATGAATCTTTTCTGCAGCCTTTGAACAGCAACTTGGAGGGAGGAACCCCTATAGAGTTCTAAGGAGGCCGATCCCCTAAAGAGATCAACCCCAAGTTTAGAATCTGCAAGGGTTCTAACATAGCAACGTCCGCTTACTCGGCCTTGTCCTCTGACTTATCGAGCTCCCTTAAGCGAATATAGGCTCTGGAGCAATCCAACTCTCCAACTGCTTCAATCATACTGCTGCATGATTAAGTCCCTCCCATGAGACTCACTGGTACTTGCATTCGAACTTTTCCCTCGGTGGTACACAGCCCCCATATGCTAATGACCAAGGCTTTCATCCGATGTAAAATTCTATGCACGCACGGAAGATCCGCCTTTACGGTTCCATGACCTTCACTCCTTGAATCCATAGCCCTTCTTACCGTCGTGTTGTTCACCGAAGTAGAGCTCCCAGTAGCTCCCGATCATATCTCTGTATAATATAGTCCCTCACGGGACTATATTCGTATGTATCGCATTGCCATAAACTGTTCCACCACGATCAGCTGCACCATGTCACCTCCTGATGACATCTCCATTGCATTCTAATACATGTGGGATGAACTCGAATTGTGATCCCTCCATATATGTGGCCTTTGCCAACATATCACAGGACCTCTTCCACCTTCGATTTTGTTCGCTCCTTTGGCAATCGACCTTCGTCCACCCGCTCTCGGGACACACTCAGACGAAGCACGGCTTTAGGATAGTCCATCGCCTAGTAGCTCTCGAAGTCTATCAACTTCGCTGAAATTGGTGCACCATTGTCTAGATCCTGGGCCTCTGCCTCTACCAGCACAATCTCCGCTGCACACCGCTTCCTTGATGACAACTTGAATGGCAGCACTGTGGCATATTCTTCAAGAGCAACCTGCCTCTGCATCCTCTTGCCCCGTGTCAAGGCTTTCTGAACCCAACTTTGCCTCCGCAAGTTGAGTCACCTTAGTTCTTCCATCAAATGCTTCTCCGAGATAAGGTGCATGTGCCCAGAAGCTCCCTGCGTCTTTGGCATCATGCAAGATGAGTATGCTCCATCAGAATGGACTTATAGAATGACATGATCCCGCTCTTGCCTCTACAAGCGTTCATGTCCTTAACCTTTGTCCAAGGAAAGCTCTGTGCCTCCGCTCCATGTTCCATCTTCTATATTGGCTCCCTTCATGCGGCTTGGATACTTCGTCAAGTTACACCCAAGTTGTTTCGCTCCTCGTTTTGCATTGAGTTGATGGTGACCCTCGCACCCACCATTCCACGGGTTAGCCCTCCATTAAGTCTGATCTCCATATCGACTCCAAGTGTACCTTCATTTGTATTGATTTGGGTCGCTCCCTCACTTGATCTCGCAATGCATCCACCAATGCATTCTCTCAAGCGAGATCATACGACGACTCATCGCTGCTCGCTCGGTCCGTTGAGCTTCGTGCAGTTGTCGTTTTTGAGGTACTCCTCAAAATGTGCGGTCTGTTGCACATAATTCTCCATCTGGAGAACCGGGACTTATCCCTTATGGATATATATCCCGTTGGAGCAACTTTTCTCTTCGCTTCCTTCCCTCTGAAAGTTTCGGAGACCACCATCCCCTTGGACTACTCCGACTGCTGAAACAAACTGTGCATTGCTCTACCTCCTGCAAACGCACTTGCTAGATTATACCTCCACATCAATACAGCCCCCGTTGCACCACTCAAGGCCTAGCAACATGCTGAACTCGCTGCACACTTCAACCTCCTACGGACGTATCCTTCTTATACCGAAGAGAGTTTCAATGCTCTATGGCGTCGAGTTTCAATCACCTTGAGATGGCCACGAACATTCCATTGTCCGTATACAAGTCCTTGCATGAGTACCGAATTCTTCGAGTTAGCAATTCCCCTCACCTCTGTAAGCTTTGCACAACTCTTTTGGTCGCTGAGCAACCCATTTCACCTTGCATGGTCTCATCCTTTACCAAGCGCCTCGCTTGCCTTGAGTACCATCAAATATGGTTGTCAACGTCGAGCTATAGCTCGAACTTAACCATCTCAACCTTTGTGCGCTACGCATTCTTCCAAACTTGTCCTCGTGGTACCTCTTGTGTGAAAGGTTAGCCATTCCTCTGAATGTCAATCTCAAATACCCGCTCCTCTGAGCGACTCCTATTCTATACATCTCCATATTCGTTTTCCCCTAAACGATCACGCGTGCTGGCTGCCCTCAACGCAACCTCGCTAGGTCCCCCACGTTTGCATGTCAAATGTTTCTTTGAGTGCTTGTCTCGCTCTGATACCATCTGTCACGGACTTAGCTAGTTTTGCCTAAGTCGTGCAGCACTCTTGCATGTCCGTCTGCAAATGTCAGCCTCTCCGAAACCTCCCATGGTCCCTTAGGACCTAAAAAAGAAAAAATGGGTTAGAGAACGTGCCTCACTCGGGATCCACAAGCAAACATTTCATAAAACACTTTATAGACAATGTAAATTACAAACAGAATTTACAAGCTCTGACGATTGCATAACAAAGTGTCCAAAATGGTCCATTACAGACTGAACATCTCTCATAAGTGTCCACATGATAACCTTTATTTACAAGCCTAAAACAACCATCAAACCCAACTAAAATGGGGTTGTTAAGCCTTCGACTGTCTCTCTACATGCTGTGCAAAGCATGAACAAACCAAAAGATACGGACATACATGAGCATTACCTTAAACACCATGTTTACAGTTTTGTCCGTGACAAAATGATCCAAAATGATCCACTACAAACCGACATGCCCACAAGTGCCCATATGACACAACTTTTGTTTACAAGCCTAAAGCGGCCACCAAAGCCAACCAAAATAGGACTACTAAGCCTACTCTCAGCCCTCTACATGTTGTGCAAAGCATGAACAAAACCGAAAGACACGGACATACATGAGCATTACATCAAATACTCTATTTACAACTTTGTCCATGACACTCCGATGAAGAAAATAGCATCATGGGATCACAATGGCAGATGTAGTGCAGCTGGACTAAAGTATTTCTTCAACAATTCACCTATGCAATGTGAAGCAAAGGCTTTAGAAGAGGGACTGCAGTTTGCTATAAGCAAAGTTCTTACTAAGCTGGAGATTGAAACCGACTCAGTTATACTGACCGATTTGTTCAATTCCACCAAACAATCACCATGGATTGTGAAACACACTATCGCAGGCATCATACAACTATTGTTACAGTTCAACCTTTTACATTGTTTTAGAGAGTGTAACCAGGCAGCCAATCCGGCTGCTAGAAAATCCAGAATGGATAAATTGAGAGTTGTACGGGTGGATCAATTCCCCCGAGAACTATTTGTAACTATCCAAAATGACTTAACCAAGTCTCTTGGTAGAGCTGTGAAATTTTAATAAATGTTTCTTCTGGAAAAAAAGAAAAATAAAATAGCATTGTGTTGCAATACCAGTACATGCTCTTGAGTGCAAACTGAGGAACAAAAAGTGCAGACAAGATGTTAATGTGTGTCATGAGCAGTGATTTAAAAAGCGCTAGGCGCTAAAAGGCGCCAAGGTCCAAAAACGCCCGAGGCGCTAGGCGCTCGCCCGAGCGAAACGAAGCACTAAAATATAAAAATATATAATATAATTAATAAATATAATTATTTAAAATTTTAAATAAAAATATGCTATTAAATTAAGAAAATCTATTAACAGTATTGAAAATTAATCATTTCAAATAAACTTAATATTAACGATAATCGATAATCGAGCCCCGACGAAAAAACGAGGAAGCTGGCGGCAACGGCAACGGCAGCGGCAATGGCGGCGGCGACAAACGATAACGCGAAACAACGGCAGCGAATAATGGCCAAGTAGCGGGAAAGGGAGCGGAGCAACGAAAGCAATGAGGCGCTGAAAGGGCGAATAACGTTCTGGCGGACAATGGCGAAAATGACACAAGGAGAGCGAGCGAAAGCGGAGGAGGCTATGGCGGCGATAGAGGCATCGTCATGGCGGCGGCGACGACGCTGAGCGGAGCAAAAGAAGAGAGGAGGCGAAGGGCGACAAAGGGCGTTTAAGGAAAGCGGCAACAATGACAGCCAACACGGTGAGCGACGAAAGCAACCTGAGGGCGCTGAGCTGGCGAGCGGCAACGTTACCAGCCAGCCGACAATGGCCATGAATCGAGATCGGGATCGGGATCGGGAGTGGCGTGGGTTAGGGTTGGGTAAGGGTTATATCGGTTTAGTTGGTTCGATTGAACCAACTAACCAACCGAACTAGGGACCGAACCGGACCTAAAATCTCGGTTCGGTCGCCTTGGTTTACTGTGCGTTAACCCCGGCGCCAGCCAAATACCGGCTCGGCGAGGCGGCGCCAGCGACGCTTGTTGAAGCGCCGCTGAGATAGCGAGGCTTCGGGCCTCGCCTCGCCCGGCCGGAAATGGCGCCTTTTAATCATCGGCCACGAAGTTGTACGAATACAAAACCCAGGGCAGCATGCATGGGCATATCATTGGCATTGCATCCCTCAAGCAGATTGCATTCTACGGAACCCAAGTGAGCCCAACAAGGTGTCAAGCTCTATAAAAGCCTTTAAAGTTCTACTCCAAGAGATTTCTCTAACAGCTTCAGTCTCTGAAGCCATTAAAATTCTACATCAACATACGGTTAAAAGAATTGTTTACTTGTTTTCTTTTCAACTTTAACTGAAGGGTCACACGAATAAAGGAAAAGAAGGTCTTCTTCCTGGGATAATCTATGATGCACTGATACATCTATAATGTATATGATAAAGAACTCAAAGAGAAAATATGAATAGTAATTGTCAAATCAATGCACCCAATAGGATCAGCAGATCAGAGTAAACACTGTTGTCAAGAACTTGACCAAGTAGCAAAGGCAGCCAACAGGAGTGATAACTGTCAGCAAGTAATGCCGTGGTTTTATTAAAGATTGAAAACAGCAAAAAGAAACGTGAAAATCTATGGGTTTTTTTTGGAAAATTTTCTTTTGACTAATTCTTGGAAACATAAACAAACTGTTAGCAGTAAAAAGTATCCTATTAAATGTGCAAATCTATGTATTTCTTTGGAAAATTTTCTTTTGACTAATTCTTTGAAACATAAACACACTGTTAGTAGTAAAAAGTATCTATTAATGGCTACAAGGCCTTCATTTATGGTGTTTCTACTTAGTATCCCCGTAACTTATAATCATGAGCCACTTCTGATTTAACTCGTATGCAGATCATAGAGATTCATTCATTCAGGAAAGTATGACTAAACACCACATCTGCTTTTCCTTTACTGTTTCCTACTAAAAAAATCTAAAAAGATGTAATCTTGCTTACTTTGCAATGTCTTGGTGATCCTGCCCAAATTTCTCTGCAGCTGATTTCAAGATATGCCTTGAATACAGAGTTGCCGGAACCTTCTCGGCACTCATTGGCGCCACCTGGTAGAATTTTGCCTTCGTCAGGTATCCGCCCTCCTGCAACCGGCTCACCAGCGCCGCAGCCTCGGGAGACAGCTCCTTGGGGAACTCCTTCTCGACCATCGGCTGATTTGTCGTCGAGCTCGACAAAGGCATCGATTTCCGTCCCTTTTTCTTAGCTACATCGGACTTGGAAGGCACGTCAACTTCGGAAACCGAACCGGGCTTCGGCTTGGAGAAGATTGAGTAGAGACTTCGCCGCCTCGAATCGATGTGAGCCGGTTCGATCCCGGCGATAGAAGAAACCGATTTTGGAGTGGACGAGGGAGAAAAAGAAGTATCGGGAACCCTAGAATTAGGGTTTATGCGGGAGAGATGGGGATTGAAGACGGAAGAAGGTGGTCGCCTGCCGTGAAAGCCACGGGGTAGGCGACGGAAACCGATAGCTCTCGAGGCCACCATCTCTCGTAGAGGGCGATGGACCGGCGATGGTTGCGTCCACAACCCAGAGAGAGAGAGAGAGAAGAGGGAGGCGCTTTCCAATGTCGAAACGACTGTTGGCAACGGGGATGCGGAGAACCGGTTCGACACAACGGTTCGCAACGGGGTTATGTAGAATCGGATGAACCGGGTCTATTTTGGAGCAAAGTTTATAGCCGACCGGGTTCCCATTTTTAAATAAATTTAATATAATTTTAAAATAGAAAAATAGTTTAGCATTTTATCGGAAAAAAATTCCACTATTAGATTATTACCGGATGATGGATTTTTTTTATTTGAATAAAAATATCCTCAGTTTTTTTACTAAAATGACTTGATCATATATATTATTAAAAAATAATAATAATTTTGATAGTTAGTTATCATAAAATTCTAAAAAAAATAGAATGATTCTAAGATCATTAGTATTAATTTTTTTTATTTTTGAGAATTTTATGATAATTAACTAACAAAATTATGGATTTTTTAAGAGCATCTATAATCAAATCAAATCATTTAAGTATGAATATAAGTGTGTTTTTGCCTAAATAAAAAAAGGACACCGCCAATTAAAAACGAATATGGGGGTGTCATCCGAAAAAAAATTCAAATAGTGAGTTTTTTTTTATAAAATATCCAAAATAATTACCTCATTTTGGTTTGAATTTAAGTTTGAGTTAAAGTAATTTGGTGGCTAGTCGAGTTTGGATCAAAATAAGATGAAGTTTTCCAAGTATTATTCTTATTATTGATTTTAAAATAGGTTTTCCAAGTATGTAAGATGAAATTTACGGGTATCTTGTTATATTTATTCCTTCTTATCGAGAAATTCTTTAAGTGGATCGATTTCACTATATTAGCAGATGAAAACCCAAGTGAGATAATTTGTGTAAAATGGCGTGTGTATAATTTAAGCTAATGATAATAAGTGTAATCGTCTTCTTATGGTCATCCCTAACTTGGTCATCCCTCAATTCTTATTCAGCAAAAACTGTTTTCTTATTATTCTGTTCCTACGCTTAAAACCAATAATATAATAACTTATTGTGATGCTTGTTTAAGTAATAAAAGTCATAGACTTCCCTTTGAAAAATCTTCCATATTCGGCTCTAAACCCCTTAAGGTTATTTACACTGATGTTTGGGCCCCGCTCCAATCACTTCCTTTGACAAATTTAGATTTTATATTATTTTCGTAGACTATTTCACCAAATACACATGGTTATACCCTCTTCACCATAAATCCGAAGTTTCAACAGTCTTTACCAACTTTCGAAGATTGGTCGAGAACTTCTTTCAGTCTAAAATTAAGATTGTTTACTCTGATGGTGGCAGCGAATATCAAGCCCTCACATCCTGCTTATCTGCTTGTGGTATACAACACCTCAAGTCACCTCCACACACTCCTCAACTCATCGGCTCTACGGAACGCAAACATTAACATATAGTTAAAATTGGTCTCACACTCCTACACCAAGCCTTTATGCCACCAACTTTTTGGACTGCATCATTTCAAGCTATCGTCTACCTCATTAATCGTATGCTCACTACAGTCCTCGAGTATGAGTCGTCATTTGAAAAATTATTTCACAAATCCTCAAACCTTCAAAAACTCAAAGTGTTTAGTTGTCTATATTATCCATGGTTGCGTCCATATGCCTTGCATAAGATAACATCAAAATCTAAACTTTTTGTTTTCATTGGATACTCCCTTGACCATAATGTCTTTCGATGCTATGAACCCCAATCTCGAAAAGTCTTTACGTCCCATCATATTATTTTTATAGAGACTACCTTTTGTTTCACAACTATAAGTCTCTTGCTATGCGACCAACTCCATCAAATATACATCACTGGAGTACACTATCAATCCCGTCAACCGAGTCTCCCATAATATCATCCAGTCCTTCTCCTCAGAATCCACACTCTCTCCTTCTCCCGATGCAACAGCTCCTCACCCCCTCCATTGTGCCTCTCCCTTCTTCACTAGGTTCCCCTACAACTGAAAGCATTCCCTTGAAATCACAATCACTACTTTTATCCTCTCTTGGGACCAATGACACTGAAGTCCCTCAGCCTACTCTAATCCATGTTAGTGCCCCTCCACCACCTATACCTATAACATACCCTATAGCCCCTGGACATCCAATGACAACACGATCCAAAAGTAGCATTTTTAAACCACGACAAATCCTTGACCTACAAACCATCATAACATCCTCGTTAGAGACCACTGAACCTACCACAATTATTCAAGCCCAAAAATCTTCATATTAGCATAAAGCCATGTGTGAAGAATATGATGCACTCCTCCATATTTTTACATGGACCCTTGTACCCTCTCATCCCACACAAAATATCATCGGGTGTAAGTGGATCTTTCGAATTAAGCGAAACCTAGATGGATCCGTAGCCAGACATAAAGCGCGTCTAGTGGCTAAAGGGTTTCATCAACGACCTAGTGTTGACTTCATAGAGACATTCAGCCCTGTTGTTAAACCCATAACAATTCAACTTATTCTGAGTTTGGCCATCTCACAAGGTTGGCATTTACGTCAACTCGACGTTAACAATGCCTTTCTACAGGGGACCCTAACTAACGATGTCTTCATACAGTAGCCTCTTGGCTTCATCCACCCTCAATATCTAAATCATATTTGTAAACTACAAAAAACTATTTATGGATTTCGTCAGGCTCTAAGAGCTTGGTACATCGAACTTAGCTCGTTTTTTGCATCAGTTGGCTTCATCGACTCCAAGTCTGATACCTCCTTATTTCTCTATCACCAAAGTGGCAATATAATATATATGTGGATAATATTATTGTCACAGCCAACAATCCATGGAAATCAAGGCATTCCTCAAGCATTTAGCAGATCTATTCTCCCTTAAAGATCTAAGAATCTTGAGGTATGTTTTGGGTGTGAAAACAATATTCACATCTTCCGGGCTCTTCCTATTACAATGAAAGTATATTCAAGATCTATTATCTAAAACGAACATACAAAATGCAAAGACAGTTATAACACCTCTATCTACTGGCGAGTCACTCAAACTATATGATGGAAGACCTACTACAGACCCAACTCAATACTGTCATGTCCTTGGCTCCTTACAGTACTTATCTCTCACCCGTCCAGATATCTCATTTGCGGTCAATAATTTATCCAAATTCATGCATTCACCATCTACTATGCATTGGTCTGCAATCAAACGAATCTTGCGGTATCTTCACGGGACTATCAATCATGACCTTTTTTTCCGTAAACACTCCCTCATTAATCTTCATGCCTTTGTCGATACTGATTCGGTAGGAAATTTTGATTATAGAACATCCAAGTCGGGATATATTCTCTTCCTTGGATCTAATTCAATCAATTGAAGTTTTAAGAAGCAAAAGATAGTTGCACGTTCTACAACTGAAGCTAAATATCATGCCATAGCTACCACTGCTGCAGAATTTAATTGGGTCATGAATCTCCTCAAGGAACTTGGCATCAACATCACCTCTACTCCTATAATATATTGTGATAATGTCAGAGCCACTTATCTATGCACTAATCCAGTATTCCACTGACGCATAAAACACATAGCCATCAACTTTTACTTCATGTGAGAACAAGTTGTCAGACATCAACTACGTATTTCTCACGTACATATAACTAATCAACTAGCGGACTCCCTCACAAAGCCTCTCACCCGTAACTCGCTTTCATCACATTAGTCCAAGATCGGCGTCCTTGACAGAAGGTCCCATCTTGCGACAACAACAATCGAGATCTTCCCAACTCTATTGAGGAGATATCGTAAATCTGTTGAGAAAAATTCTCCTTTATTGAAGAAAATTCTCTCTTCTAATATGTATAAATAGGGAGTATTGTATTGTTTCTAACTCAATGCATTTGTATTTCATTTCTATCACTTCTTTTAGTTGGTGTTACCTATGGGTCATAATATTATTTTTCACATCATTTATTGTTATTGATTACTTAGTTTTAAAAGATGATTTCTAAGAGCTTCTTTCAACCTAATCCTTAGAATGCATTCCGTCGTCTATCCTTTTTTTTTTTTTGCTTCCTTTTTCAATGGTCCGATCAACTGGACGAAATAGTCCAATTATAGTGTTTTCAGTAATATATGAAATAAAAACAACATAATATATAAAAAAAATCTAATATATTGTTTTCATGATATTGTTGAAAACACTATTTGCTATATAATGTAAAAACACTATAATGTAGTACAAAAATGTAGTAATATATATCTTTATACTGTGTTATAGTGTTTTCAATAAATAAATAAATAAATAAATAAAACACTGTAACACAGTAGAAAATATTGTAATTGGACAAGTTCATCCGGTGCATCGACTCCTAGAGAAAAGAAAGAGCAAAGACATAAACATCTGGCTCTCAAATCAAGAGTATTTAATGTATTAGGGAAAAAATGACATTGTTAGATGTCATTATTAATTAGGTCTACAAATACAAGATGTGCAAGCATTTCCTTTCCAAGGATTTAGGTCTATAACCACAAGTTCTCCAAACCCTAATCATTTACTTCTCGGCATGTCTCCAAAGTAGTTTGCATCCCAAGTCTGAGCTGGTCTACTTTTTATTGGTCTTTGGTTTGCCTCTCCAGTTCTCAATCTTTTTATTTGTTTGGGCTCATATATTGGAACTACAACTACATGAGATCTTCTGACTCCTTACGCAACATTGGTCGTGAGGGTTGGGTACGTAACAAAGTGGATTGAGACTTGATAGGATAGGAATGTAAGGTCCGGAGACTTCTCTCTAAGTACATGAAGTTGTACAAAGCTTGACATGAAACATTTTGGACATACGTAGTCTGCGTGTTATTATGGCAGCATTCTTCATCGGTGAAATAATGTTTGTTCATGAACATCCTTACGTATTCTCTAACTTGTTTTTTTCTCCCACATATTTAAAAAGGCTATACGTTCAATATCACAAGAGTAAGAAACCAAAATAGTACTCTTTACTCTATCGAGGGAAATCCTCTATTCTGTTGAGGAAATCCTCCCTCATAATCTGTATAAATAGGAGAGGAACATATTAATACATTCAAGCTTTTTCAATAAAACTTCTTTAATAATTCTTCTTATCTTCTATTCTTTCCAACATGGTATCAAAGCAAGTGAGACGAGCGAGGCTCCACGACCATCAAAGCTTGTCATTCATCACATCCCCTGCCTCTACAGAGTAGAGAAGGGGGGAACTCTTTCCCATCGGACTCCTCTCTCTGTCTGCTATATGGTCATCCGCGGTATGACGCGTGATGCCTTCGCTACTGTGACCACACTCAGCGTCGCCATCAGGTGTGGCCACAACAATGAGGGCCTGTTTTGGTGCGGCCGGCTACTCGCCCTCGGTAGTGGATCCCTCTCCAACCCCTGCTCGCTCTTTCCCTCTTCTCCTCCATATGGCCTTCTTCTTCACCGGTGCCGCCTGCACCGATCCCAGGCCCGGGTTGTCTGTCGCCATAGCATCGTCTTCATCGGGTTGTGATTTGCATTAATCACAGCCCACTGCCTCACTGTCAACTGTCGATCCTCAACTCCTGCTAAGAGTAAATCGCTGCAGGTTTCTCTACCAAATCGCTACAGCTTCCTCCTCTACTATAGCTTTCTCTTATATTGTAGCATCACTGCAGCTACCTCCTATGCTGTAGCATTACTGCTCCTCTGCTGCAGCTTTCTCCTCTGCTATAGCATCACTGTAACATTGCTGTAGCTTCCTCCTCTACTGCGGCTTCTTCCTCTGCTACAGCATTGCTATAGCTTTCTCCTCTGTTGCAGCCATCGCCGTCGTTGTCGCAACCGCAACAATAGCAATAGCAACAGTGATATGCTCTTGCTCTACTCACGAAGTCTTTCACTCATAAACTGTTTGCTTTGCATCGATCCAAGATTGGTATCCTTGACAGGAGTACCATCTTGCAGGGGCATGATAGCAAATAAGATTTTCCCAACTATATGAGGAAATCTCTCTACTCTGTTGAGGGAAGATATATTAATACACCTTCGGGTATTCCTCTACATGATATGATCTCATTTCTATTTCCAATCCTTGCATGATGGTGTCTTCGTGATCACTAGTTGTGCAACTAAATCAACCCAAAGACACTACTTTTGCAATGACGGTGGAAGCTAAAATTGTCAAAGAATATAACATTAGGAACATTTTTGTTTCCAACACAAGACTTGAGCTTTATTTTTGTTGGGAAGGAAAGGCACTTTTTGAATTTTTAGAGTCAGATATTTTGGAGGATAAATAAAGAGTTCCATCATGGAAGAACTTCTAAAGAAGAAGAAGATATAAGAAGTACGATTTGATTGTTCTTTAGATATCTTAAGAGAAAAAGTTTTGAACATTTTATTTACTTTGTAAGTGGGTAAAATGATAAGCGATCATTTGAGCCAAGTAGTATTATTGCATTCCTATATATTTTTATACAAAATTGATTCCTCATATATATTATAACGATAACATGTATGAATTAGATGGTTGTAAATGATAGAAATAAAATAGAAAGAAAAAGATTGCATTGATTGATTGAAACAATACACAATACTCTATATTTATACATGTTTGGATGGGAGAATTTTTCTCAACAGAGGAGGATTTTCCTCAATAGATTTATGATATCTCATCATGTAGTTGGGGAGATTTTGGCTGTTGTTGAGGTTGTTATCGCGAGAGATCTTTGACTGTTATCATGCCCCCGCAAGATGGTGCTTCTGTCGTGGACGTTGATCTTGGACCGATGTGATGAAAGTGATTTGCGGGTGAGAGGCTTCGTGAGAGAGTCCGCTAGTTGATCAGCTATATGTACATGAGAAACACGTAGTTGATGTCTGATAACTTATTCTCGCACAAAATGAAAGTCGATGGCGATGTGTTTCATGCGTGAGTGGGATACCAGATTGGCGCATAGATAAGTGGCTCCGATATTGTCACAATATATTGTAGGAGTAGAGTTGATGTTGATGCCAGGTTCCTTGAGGAGATTCATAACGGAGTAGAGTTGATGTTGATGCCAAGTTCCTTGAGGAGATTCATAACCTAATTGAGTTCTGTAGCAGCGGTGGCAATGACATGGTATTT
Source organism: Musa schizocarpa (assembly GCA_900464855.2). Taxonomy (NCBI): domain Eukaryota; kingdom Viridiplantae; phylum Streptophyta; class Magnoliopsida; order Zingiberales; family Musaceae; genus Musa; species Musa schizocarpa. The sequence goes on along the minus strand of LS990924.1, from coordinate 14,280,271 downwards.
AGCTTCAATTGTAGAACATGCAACTATCTTTTACTTCTTGGAACTCCAACTTATTGGAATAGGTCCAAGGAAGAGAATATACCCCGATGTGGATGTTCTGTCATCAAAATTTCCTGTCCAATCAGCATCAGCAAAGGTATGGAGATGAATGGGAGAGTCTTTGCGAAAAAGAGGTCATAATTGATAGTCCCGTGAAGATATTGCAATATTCGTTTGACTGCAGACTAATGCATAGTAGATGGTCGATGCATGAATTGGGATAATTTATTGATCATAAATGAGATATCTGGACGGGTAAGAGATAAGTACTGTAAGGAGCCAAGGACTTGACGATATTGAGTTGGGTCTATAGTAGGGCTTCCATCACATAGTTTGAGCAACTCGCCAGTAAACAGAGGTGTTGTAACTGCCTTTGCATCTTGCATATTCGTTTTAGATAATAGATCTTCAATATACTTTCATTGTGATAGGAAGAGCCCGGAAGATGTGTATGTTGCTTCCACTCCCAAAAAATAGCTCAAGGTTCTTAGATCTTTAAGGGAGAATCTATCTGCTAAATGCTTGAGGAATGCCTTGATTTTCATAGGATTGTTGCCTATGATAATAATATCATCCACATATACCAAAAGATATAATATATTACCACTTTGGTGACGAAGAAATAAGGAGGTATCAAACTTAGAGTTGATGAAGTCAATTGATGCTAAAAACGAGTCAAGTTCGGTGTACCAAGCTCTTGGAGTCTAAACAAGTCCATAAATAGCTTTTTGTAGTTTACAAACATGCTTTGGATATTGAGGGTGGATAAAGCCAGGAGGCTACTACATGAAGACATCGTCAGTTAGGGTCCTCTGTAGAAAAGCATTGTTAACGTCGAGTTGACGTAAATGCCAACCTTTTGAGATGGCCAAACTCAGAATAAGTCGGATTATTATGGGTTTAACAACAGGGCTGAATGTCTTTGTAAAGTCAACACCAAGCCGTTGATGAAACCCTTTGGCCACTAGACGTGCTTTATATTTGGCTACGGATCCATTTAGGTTCTGCTTAATTCGAAAGACCCACTTACACCCGATGATATTTTGTGTGGGATGAGAGAGTACAAGAGTCCATATAGAATTATGGAGGAGTGCATCATATTCTTCACACATGGCTTTATGCCAGTATGGAGATTTTTGGGCTTGAGTAATTGTGGTAGGTTCAGTAGTCTCTGACGAGGATGTTGTGATGGTATGTAGGTCAAGGATTTGTCGTGGTTTAAAGACATCTCTTTTGGAGCGTGTTGTGATTGGATGTCCAGGGGCAATAGAGTGTGTTGTAGGTATGAGCGATGGAGGGGCACAGATTAGAGTAGGCTGAGAGACTTCAATGTCATTGGTCCCAGAAGAGAATAAAGGTAGTGATTGTGATTCCGAGGGAATGTCTTCAGTCGTAAGAGAACCTTGTGAAGAAGGGAGAGGCACAATGGAGGGGGTGAGGAGCTATTGCACCGGGAGAAGGAGAGAGTGTGGATCATGAGGAGAAGGACTGGATGATATTATGGGAGACTCCAGTGATGTATATGTGATCATGAGGAGACTCCAGTGTGGATCATGAGGAGAAGGAGAGAGTGTGGATCATGAGGAGAAGGACTGGATGATATTATGTAGAATCTTTTTGCTTATTATATTATGGCATATATCACTTTATAACTATTGCATAAATGCATACATATATTGTGATGTCATTAGATTTGTGCAATGGGAATCGGATCATGATGAGATCACGATAGTGAGATCGATTCACCTTTAAACACATATCCTAAATAATCCCGGTCATAGGTTACTCGAGAGGGATATCGTGATAACCGGACAGACCGGTGTCTTTGAATACCCGTCCATATGATGGATGCGGTGGTCTCATAGTTGCTTGTGTAGGGACACTAGGGATACAAAGAGTGCTCATTGGAGAATGAGTTCACCGATTGATCCGCTTATTTAAATGTTGGATGGTTGATGATGCCTTATTGTCGACAAATGATTCCGTAGTCCTAGTGGTGTATCTCGGTCCTTAGACTTGAGACACCAAGGATGTCTCAGATGAGTGCTCCACTCTTTGATACCAGACTTATAAGTTTAGTTGTCCCAGATCTAGTAAACCGGTGGTCATTGGGAGTGGTAGTCGACCCACGAGGGCTATTGAGTGTCGATAGAGGATCATCCACTCTCGGCGTCATGAGAGGAATATCTCATGTGTTCTTGCTCGCACAAATCCCCGCCGGGGTCATTCGGCTTGAGAGAGAAAGAGTTCTCCGGGAGAATCCGGATTAGAGCGAGACTTCGAGAAGAAACCATATGGGTCCGACAACACCATGCTCGATATCACGGTCTTTGGGATATTAAATGGATGAGGGACTATAGGTACATGGCGAATCGAGGCGGGACAAGTCCAATGGATTGGATTCCCCAATATCGTCTGGGGACTTCTGGCATATAGTGGCCTAGTACGTCCAGTAGTCGATGAGTCAGTGAATTATTACGTAGATAATAATTCACCGAAGTTAGAAGGAGTTTCGACGGTATGACCCACGGCCAGCTTCGATATTGGGCCTAGAGGGTCACACATATATGGTAGGCATTGCGATGAATAGAGGTTGGATATGAGATATCCCACTGAGACCCTTGTCTTATTGGATCTGCATCCAATACCCACTAGGGGAGGACCCATTAGGGTTTGACATGGGACCTCTATAAATAGGAGGGATTTGAGCCCCATAGGCTAGAGAGCTTTTGTTTGTCTTTTCTTATTCTCCTCTCCATCTCCACCTCGAAAGCAGGCACGGAGTTTTAAGGGCGTCGTCGCAACCCCTGGCAATGTGGATCACCGCCAGAGAGGACGCTTGACCTCCTTCACCCTCTCCTAAGGATCTGCAAAGGAAACAGGGGATATATGATCTCCCTAGGTAACACAATCTACTCTATAATGCCAGTTTTCATGTTTCATGGATTTTTGCGTACCAATCTTCGCATCTTATGATGAACATCTCATTGGGAACGGGGGATTTTGTTTTCTTGTTCTTCCATTTGTACATGTGATGTCGCCCCAAGGATTTCCCAACAGTGGTATCGAGCCACATTGTTTCGTGCGAATGATTGGTTTTGAAACTGCGTGTGTTGTGTTTAGGAAGAATTTTGACGTCAAAATTATTGACTTAAAAAAATAAGAAAGGGCAACAATAGTTGTTGCCCTCGATCCGCGTCATGCATAACGCAGCAGCCGGCAACCCCCATGTAGAGGCCAGAGGGGCAACGACGCCCGCCGCCATGCCGCCCTCCCCGGAAACCCCCCCATAAGGCTGTCGTCGGTGGACAAAGACCAGTAGAGGCGGCATCACCGAAGGGGCACCCACCGCGGCGTAGCGTTGCCGGTACCGGGCAGTTAACCCAAGCGAGGGGTTACCCTCGCCATGCGCCTGACGCCCTTAGGTAGGGGTGGCGAATGGGCAAGATGAAAAGGGGAAAGGGCATTAGGGTTTTCTGGGCAAAAGACAGTTTTGCCCCTCGAAATTTGAGAAATTCCAATTTCTGTCCTCTGTCCAAATTACAAAAATACCCCTAAGAATTTAGAAATTCACTATAATATCCCTGATTTCAGAAAATATTAATTAATTAAAAGGTTTAGTTGATTATTATTTTATTTTTATTATTATTATCTAGTAGTTCTATATGATGATGATTATTTATACATGTGATGTATGATGTGTGGACGGATGATCATGGACCAAGTGATGTGTGTACCTGTGATTATTATTATTGAGGTCTGCGAGCCTCCATTATATTTCTCAGTTATTGTCGGGCTTGCGTGCCTATGATTAAGTTGTAATTACATGAGGAGGCCTAGCGGGAGCGTGGATGCGATAGCGGGACCCACGAGACGGACGATCGTGATGCACGAAGATGCATCAAGATGTTGACGGAACCGACAAGGACAAGATGGACGATCACAGGGCATGGAGATACACCGTTGCACACATAGATCTTGATGTGACTGATTAGGCCTACTAGCTCGGGCCTAATCATATTAGGTTGTGGTCCATGATCATCTGAGGTAATTGCTTATACACATACTAGATATGTATATATATTTGCATGCGATGTAGATGTATATTAAATATGTATATGTGTGACATGTCATATTAGGAGACCAAATCATAGAAACATCTCTCGATAATATTAAGTCGGTAAACGTGAGGCAATTAGATTGACCAACGTGGCCTTCCATCGTTATAAGTAGGAATTGATTCCCGGTGTAGGTTGAGTTGGTCGAGTCCCTCGAGACTCACCTATATCGCGATTCGCTATCTTGCTTACGACATAGAGATGTCACCGGTGACCTGAGGGCATGTATACTTGATTGAGTCCCTCGAGGGTATATCATCAAATCAGACTCATCTTGTAACGAAGGTGTTGACTTAACCGAGCATCATGGTTGGTCGAGTCCCTCGAGGCCATGGTGATTCGAAGGTCGAACAGGATGGGAATCACAAGGAGTTGTGATCGACAAGAGTTGCCTACTTTTTAGGCTTAGTGTGATTGGTCGAGTCCCTCGAAGTTACACTAAGACGCTGTTGGATCCTGATCCCCACTAGAAGTCTGCCGGAGACTTCCGTTTCACGTGCTGAGGGTGTCGCGTGACTCTTAGTAAAATAGTGGGAGCATATTAAGATAGAAGTCCATATCTTGATAGTTTATTTCTTGCAAAATCTGCATGTTACTCATTTCTGCTGCATCTTTATTTTCAGAAAATGTCGCTTTCAAATCTCTTACATGGCATACTTGATGTCAACCGCCTCATTGGTCCAAATTGCTCTGGATTGGCTCCGTAACTTGAGAATTGTTCTCACAGGAGAGAAAATCGTAATGCGTCTTTGATATAGTGATGTCTACGAAGAAGGGACAAACGAGGATGAGATGCCGCTTCTGAGAGAAGTACATAGATGACTCTACTCTTGCTGGTGGTGCTATAAGTTGGGCTCTATTACTCCCGAAGTTCTGAGACAACAACATGAAAAAATGGATGCAGATCCATTCTCCTACATGTCCCAGAAATTGTTTTGAGGAACGGGGAAGGACTCAATGATATGAGATATCTAAGAGCCTCTTCCGCTAGGATGACCGAGGGGACACGGTTCGTAACCATGTCAAAAAAAAAAATGATTGAGTGGATAGAGAAACTCACATGTCTAGGAATGGTCCTAGAGGATAACTTGTGTGTGGACATTGTGCTTCAGTCCCTACCAGATTCCTTTTCACAGTTCATAATGAATTTTAATATTAACAAGCTTGAAGGGACTCTCCCAGAGCTTCTCAATATGTTGAGGGAGGCAGAGAGTACTATCAAGAAAGAGAAGCCAGTTCTTTACACCAGTGAGACCAAAAGGAAAAGGAAAGCAGAAAGGTCCCTTAAGAAGGGAAAGGGCAAGGTCAAACCAGGTAAAGCAAAGGTTGCTAACAAAGACCCAGCAAAGGACAAAGGCCAGTGCTTCCACTATGGTAAAGATGGGCCTTTGGAAGAGAAACTGCAAAGAGTACCTTGAAAGTAGTAATAAACAAAAGCTTGATGAAGCTTTAGGTATATTCATGATCAGTCTCCATTTGTCATACTCTTATGATAATATATGGGTATTGGATACCGGTAGTGATTATCATATATGCAATTCGTTGCAGGTTCTAGCAAGGCCTAGGAGACTAGAGAGAGGCGAGATGGACCTCAAGATGGGTAATTGAGCAAAAGTTGCTGTAGTAGCTGTTGGCGAGGTCGCCCTACATCTGCCTAGTGGAGCTTTTATTGCATTAGATGCATGTTATTTTGTTCCTTCTATTATCAAAAATATTATCTCCATTTCATGTTTAATAGTTAGTGGATATAAATTTATTTTTGAGAACAATGGTTGTTCGATATTATTAGATGATAAGATCATCATGAAAGGAACATTGCATAATGGTTTATTTATATTAGACACCACTCCACATATCATGAATGTAAATGTTGCTAGTCATAGGTGCCCAGCAAGCCAATCACGTGAGTGATGGCACGTGTGACTTAATACAGAATCTTTTTGCTTATTATATTTTGGCATATATCATTTTATAACTACATATATTGTGATGTCGTTAGATTTGTGCAATGGGAATCGGATCGTGATGAGATCACGATAGTGAGATCGATTAACCTTTAAACACATATCCTAAATAATCCCGATCATAGGTTACTCGAGAGAGATATCATGATAACCGGACAAACTGGTGTGCTGTATATCCATCCATATGATAGATGCAGCTGGTCTCATAGCTGCTTGTGTAGGGACACTAGGGATACAGTACAGGTGCTCATTAGAGAATGAGTTCACTGATTGATCCGCTTACGGAATGCTGGATGGTTGATGATGCCTTATTATCATACAGCGATTCCGTAGTCCTAGTGGTGTATCTGGTCCTTAGACTTGAGACACCAAGGATGTCTTGTATGAGTGCTCCACTCTTTGATACTAGACTTATAGATTTGGTTGTCCCAGATCTAGTACAACTGGTCATTAGGAGTGGTAGTCGACCTTACGAGGGCTATTGAGTGTCGATAGAGGATCATCCACTCTCGGCGTCATGAGAGGAATATCCCATGTGTTCTTGCTCGCACAAATCCCCGCCGGGTCATTAGGGTTGAGAGAGAAAGAGTTCTCAAGGGAGAATCCGATTAGAGCGAGACTAGAGAAGAAACCGTATGGGTCCGACAACACCATGCTTGATATACGGTCTCGGGATATTAAATGGATGAGGACTATAGGTATCTGAATCGAGGACGCATGACAGGTCCAATGGATTGGATTCCCCTCAGATCGCCCGGGGACTACGGCGTAGTGGCCTAGTACGTCCGTAGTCGATGAGTCGAGTGAATTATTACAGAGATAATAATTCACTGAGTTAGAAGGAGTTCTGACACGTATGACTCACGGCCAGCTCGATATTGGGCCTAGAGGGTCACACACATATGGTAGACATTGTGATGAATAGAGGTTCGGATATGAGATATCCGATGGAGCCCTTGTCTTATTGGATGCAGATCCAATACCCATTAAGGGAGGACCCATTAGGGTTTGACAGAGGACCTCTATAAATAGGAGGGATTCAGAGCCCCATGGGCTAGAGAGCTTTTGTTTGCCTTTTCCTATTCTCCTCTCCATCTCCATCTCAGAGTAGGTCTGGAGTCTTGAGGAGCATCGTCGCAACCCTGCTGTGTGGATCACCGCTAGAGAGGAGGACGCTTGACCTCCTTCACCCTCTCCTAAGGATCTGCAAGGAAACAGGGATATACGATCTCCCTAGGTAACACAATATACTCTATACGTAGTTTCATATTTCGCGGATTTTTGCGTACTAATCTTCGCACGACAATGAACATCTCTTTGGGAATTGGGGATTTTGTTTTTCTTGTTCTTCCGCTGCGCAAATGATGTCGCCCCCGAGGATTTCCCTACAGTGGTATAAGAGCCAGGTTGCTCGTGCGAATGATTGGTTTTGAACTGCGTGTGTTGTGTTTAGGAAGAATTTTGACGTCAAAATTATTGACGCAAAAACCTAGAAGGGCAGCAACAGTTGCTGCCCTCGATCTGGCGTCGTGCGGCAAGAAAATGGCGGATGGCAAAGACAGTGGGTCGTCTCGCTGTATGTCGGCCGGGAACTGCTTTTAAAGAAGGTTTCTGCTGTTTGGGGCGGCCCATACGGGCGAGGCGCCAGGGTAGGGGGCGGTCGCTTCGGTGGGACAGCTCTGCTGCGGAGGGCGGCGCCGAAGGGCGCCCCACCTGGCGGCGGCGTTACCCCGGGCGTGCCGCAGGCGAGGGCAACCCTACCCCCGCCCGCCTGCCGCCACCCGAGAGGGAAAAATGGCGGCAGCAACAAGAAGGGGAAAGGACATTAGGGTTTTCTGGGCAAAAGATAGTTTTGCCCCTCGGAATTTGAGAAATTCCAGTTTCTATCTTTTGTCCAAATTATGAAAATACCCCTATGAATTAAAAAAATCCCTATAATATCCCTGATTTCAGAAAATATTAATTAATTAAAAAGTTTAGTTGATTATTATTTTTATTATTATCTAGTAATTCTACATGATGATGATTAATTATACATGTGATGTATGATGTGTGGACGGATGATCATGGACCGTGTGATGTGTGTACTTGTGATTATTATTATTGAGGTCTGCGAACCTCCATTATATTTCTCGTTTATTGTTAGGCCTGCGTGCCTATGATTAAGTTGTAATCACATGAGGAGGTACAGCGGGAGCGTGGATGCGATAGCGGGACCCACGAGACGGACGATCGTGATGCATAAAGATGCGTCAAGATGTCGACGGAACCGACAAGGACGAAATGGACGATCACAGGGTATGGGGATGCACCATTGTATATATATTTGCATGCGATGTAGATATATATTAAATATGTATATGTGTGATATGTCATATTAGGAGACCAAATCATAGAAACTACTCTCGATAATATTAAGTCGCTAAACGTGAGGCAATTAGATTGACCCACGTGGCCTTCCATCGTAATAAGTATGAACCGATTCCGGGTATAGGTTGAGTTGGTCGAGTCCCTCGAGACTCACCTATATCGCGATTCGCTATCTTGCTTACGACATAGAGATGTCACCGGTGACCTGAGGGCATGTATACTTGATCGAGTCCCTCGAGGGTATATCATCAAATCAGACTCATCTTGTAACGAAGGTGTTGACTTAACCGAGCATCATGGTTGGTCGAGTCCCTCGAGGCCATGGTGATTCGGAGGCCGAACAGGACGGGAATCATAAGGAGTTGTGATCGACAAGAGTTGCCTACCTTTTAGGCTTAGTGTGATTGGTCGAGTCCCTCGAGGTTACACTAAGACGCTGATTGGATCCTGATCCCCACTAGAAGTCTGCCGGAGACTTCCGTTTCACGTGCTGAGGGTGTCGCGTGACTCGTTAGTAAAATAGTGGGAGCATATTAAGATAGAAGTCCATATCTTGATAGTTTATTCCTTACAAAATCTGCATGTTATTCATTTCTGCTGCATCTTTATTTTCAGAAAATGTCGCTTTCAAATCCTTTACATGACATACTTGATGTCAACCGCCTCACTGGTCCAAATTATACGGATTGGCTCCGTAACTTGAGAATTATTCTCACAGCGGAGAAAATCGTGTACGTCCTTGATACAGTGATGCTTGCACCCAAAGAAGGGCCAAACGAGGATGAGATCGCTCGCTACGTGAAGTACATTGATGACTCCACTCTTGCTCAGTGCTATATGTTGGGCTCTATGACTCCTGAGTTACAAAGACAACATGAAAAGAGCGATGCCAGATCCATTCTCCTACATGTCCGCAAATTGTTTGAGGAACAAGGAAGGACTCAGCGATATGAGATATCTAAGAGCCTCTTCCACGCTAGGATGACTGAGGGGACACCGGTTCAGAACCATGTCCTAAAGATAATTGAGTGGATAGAGAAACTCACAGGTCTAGGAATGGTCCTAGAGGATAACTTGTGTGTGGACATTGTGCTTCAGTCCCTACCAGATCCCTTTTCACAGTTCATAATGAATTTTAATATGAACAAGCTTGAAGTGACTCTCCCAGAGCTTCTCAATATGTTGGGGGAGGCAGAGAGTACTATCAAGAAAGAAAAGCCAGTTCTCTACACTAGTGAGACCAAAAGGAAAAGGAAAGCAGAAAGGTCCCTTAAGAAGGGAAAGGGCAAGGTCAAACCAGGTAAAGCAAAGGTTGCTAAGAAAGACCCAGCAAAGGATAAAGGCCAATGCTTCCACTGTGGTAAAGATGGGCATTGGAAGAGAAACTGCAAAGAGTACCTTGCAGAAAGGGTGAAACAAAAGCTTGATGAAGCTTCAGGTACATTCATGATCAGTCTCCATTTGTCAGACTCTTATGATAACATATGAGTATTGGATACCGGTAGTGCTTATCATATATGCAATTAGTTGTAGGTTCTGGCAAGGACTAGGAGACTAGAGAGAGGCGAGATGGACCTCAAGATGGGTAATGGAGCAAAAGTTGCTGTAGTAGCTGTTGGCGAGGTCGCCCTACATCTGCCTAGTGGAGCTTTTATTGCATTAGATGCATGTTATTTTGTTCCTTCTATTATCAAAAATATTATCTCCATTTCATGTTTAACAGGTAGTGGATATAAATTTATTTTTGAGAACAATGGTTGTTCGATATTATAAGATGATAAGATCATCACGAAAGGAACATTGAATAATGGTTTATTTATATTAGACACCACTCCACATATCATGAATGTAAATGTGTCCAAAAGGAAACGAGATGAGTTGAACAGTGCATACCTGTGGCATTGTAGGCTAGGTCACATCCATGAAAGGAGGATTCAAAAGTTGCTAAATGATAGATATCTAGATCCATTCGACTTTGTGTTATATGCAACTTGTGAGCCTTGCTTTCGTGGAAAACTGACCAACTCTCCATTTAGTGGAACTGGAGAGAGAGCCACTGAGTTGTTGGAACTCATACATAGTGATGTATGTGGACCCATGTCAACTCATGCCATTGGAGGTAACTCCTACTTCATTACATTTACTGATGATTTCTCAAGGTATGGATATGTGTACTTAATGAAGTACAAGTCCGAGGCCTTTGAGAAATTCAGAGAGTATAAGAATGAGGTGGAAAACCAGACTGGAAAGAGTATCAAAACTCTTCGATCATATCGAGGAGGTGAGTACATAAGTATAGAGTTCACTCAGTTCCTCAAGGACCATAGGATATTATCCCAATGGACACCTCCTTATACACCTCAGCTCAATGGTGTCTCTGAAAGGAGAAAACGTACATTATTATATATGGTACGGTCCATGATAAGTTTCGCTGACCTACCCATCTCATTCTGGGGATATGCCATAGAAACCGTAACTTACCTTCTGAATAGAGTTCCAACTAAGTCGGTAGTGTCTACACCATATGAGATATGGAAAGGGAAGAAGCCTGATCTTAAGGTTGTTAAGATTTGGGGCTGCCCTGCACATGTTAAAAGACACAACCCCGATAAGTTAGAATCAAGGACAGAGCGATGCAAATTTGTGAGATACCCCAAGGAAACTTGTGGGTATTATTTATATCATCTCGAGTACCAAAAGGTCTTTGTAGCTAAAAGAGCAGTGTTTCTTGAGAAGGAACATATTCTTGGCGGAGATAGTGGGAGAATGATAGAATTGAGCGAGGTTGGAGAACCAAACTCAAGCACCACTCTACAACCCGAGTCTGTTCAGGTACCTAATACACAAGTTTCAACTTTACGCAGGTCTGATAGAGTATCCCATCCTCCTGAGAGATATGTGGGACATATTAGAGGAGAGGATGTAGAGGATATTGATCCTCAGACCTACGAGGAGGCTATTATGAGTATAGACTCCAGGAAGTGGCAAGAAGCCATGAATTATGAGATGGATTCTATGTACTCCAATAAGGTTTGGAACCTAGTTGATGCGCCCGAAGGTATTGTACCCATCGGTTGCAAGTGGATTTTTAAGAAAAAGATCGGAGTAGATGGAAAGGTAGAGACCTATAAAGCAAGGCTAGTGGCTAAGGGGTATCGTCAAAGGCAAGGTGTTGACTATGACGAAACCTTCTCACCCGTAGCAATGCTAAAATTCATCAGAATTCTATTGGCTATTCAGCACACTATGATTATGAGATCTAGCAGATGGATGTGAAAACCGTATTCCTCAATGGGAACCTCAAGGAGGAGGTGTATTTGATGCAACCTGAGGGATACGTGTCCAAGAACTATCCAGATAAGGTGTGTAGGTTGCTTAGATCCATTTATGGATTAAATCAAAACTTTCCGAAGTTGGAATATAAGATTTGATGAGGCAATCAGATCTTATGACTTCGTTAAGAACGAAGATGAGCCTTGTGTATACAGAAAGGTAAGTGGGAGCGCTATCACCTTTTTGGTGTTATATGTGGATGACATCCTGATCATTGGGAATGACGTAGGAATGCTATCCACAGTAAAGGCTTGTTTATCTAGACACTTCTCCATGAAGGACTTAGGGAAAGCATCCTATATTTTGGGGATTAGAATCTATAGAGATAGATCCAAGAGGATGCTTGGCTTATCCGATCAGTACATAGAAACCATTGTCAAAAGGTTTGGCATGGAAAATTCCAAGAGAGGTCTCATACCGATGAGACATGGGATATCGCTTTCTACAGTATGTCCCCAAAGACTCGGGGAAGAAAGGGCGAACATGGATATGATACCTTATGCCTCAAAGAATAGGGTCTATCATGTATGTCATGTTATGTACTAGGCCCGATATAGCGCATGCCTCGAAAGTATCACGAAAGGTATATCAGGCGGATCCAAGCTTGGAGCATCGAAAGCGATAAAAGTATATCCTTAAGTACTTGAGAATGATTAAGGATCTTTACTAGTATATGGAGGTAATAGCCTTAAGGTTGAAGGCTACACTAACTCAAGTTTTATGTTTGATGTCGATGATAGCAAGTCTAATTCGTGTGGTATGTGTACACCTTGAATGGAGGAGAGCAGTGTCTTTGGAAGAGTTCCAAGCAAGATACCACTTACGACGCGACCACAAAAATGGAGGAGGACATTGCTGCATCAGATGCAGCAAAGGAGGGAGTTTGGGTGAAGAAGTTCATCACAGATTTGGGAGTCGTGCCGGGTAGCGAAGAGCCGATCTCCCTATATTACGACAATAACGGGGCGATTGCTCAAGCAAAGGAACCTAGGTCTCATCAGAAATCTAAGCATGTTCTGAGGAGGTTCCGCCTTATCAGAGAGATCGTGACCCGAGGAGATGTAGTAGTAGAAAGAGTTCCATCCGAAGATAACATTGCAGATCCATTAACAAAGTCATTTCAGATTTGTTTTGAGTGTCACAGGGGTCTGATGGGGATCAGACATATAAATGATTGGCTTTAGGTCAAGTGGGAGATTGCTAGTTATAGGTGCCCAGCAAGCCAATCACGTGAGTGATGGCACATGTGACTTAATATAAAATCTTTTTGCTTATTATATTTTGGCATATATCACTTTATAACTACATATATTGTGATGTCCTTGGATTTGTGCAATGGGAATCGGATTGTGATGAGATCACGATAGTGAGATCGATTCACCTTTAAACACATATCCTAAATAATCCCGGTCATAAGTTACTCGAGAGGCATATCGTGATAACCGGACAGACTGGTGTGCTGTATACCCGTCCATATGATGGATGCAGCTGGTCTCATAGCTGCTTGTGTAGGGATACTAGGGATACAGTACAGGTGCTCATTGGAGAATGAGTTCACTAATTGATCCGCTTACGGAATCTTTGGATGGTTGATGATGCCTTATTGTCGACAAATGATTCCGTAGTCCCTAGTGGTGTATCCGGTCCTTAGACTTGGGACACCAAGGATGTCAGATGAGTGCTCTTCTCTTTGATACCATACTTATAGGTTTGGCTGTCCCAAATCTAGTACATTTGGTCATTGGGAGTGGTAGTCGACCCTTACGAGGGCTATTGAGTGTCGATAGAGGATTATCCACTCTCGGCATCATGAGAGAGGAATATCCCATGTGTTCTTGCTAAGACAAATCCCCAGCCGAGGTCATTCGGGGTTGAGGGAGAAAGAGTTCTCCTGGGAGAACTGGATTAAAGCGAGACTCGAAAGTAGAAACCGTGGGTCTCCGACAACACCATGCTCGATATACGGCCTCGGGGATATTAGATGGATGAGGGACTATAGGTACACGATGAATCGAGGACAGACATGTCCAATGGATTGGATTCTCCAGATCGTCTGGGGACTACTACAGTAGTGGCCTAATGCGTCCAGAGTCGATGAGTCGAGTGAATTATTACATAGATAATAATTTACCGAAGTTAGAAGGAGTTCTAACACGCATGACTCACTCACGCCCGACTCGATATTGGGCCTAGAGGGTCACACACATATGGTAGGTATTGCAACGAATAGAGGTTCCGATATGAGATATCCGACGGAGCCCTTGTCTTATTGGATGCAGATCCAATACCCACTAAGGGAGGACCCATTAGGGTTTGACAGGGGACCTCTATAAATAGGAGGGATTCAGAGCCCCATGGGCTAGAGAGCTTTTGTTTGCCCTTTCCTATTCTCCTCTCCATCTCCACCTCATAGTAGGTCTGGAGTCTTGAGGAGCGTCGTCGCAATCCTGCTGTGTCGATCACCACTAAAGAGGAGGACGCTTGACCTCCTTCACCCTCTCCTAAGGATCTGCAAGGAAACAGGGATATACGATCTCCCTAGGTAACACAATCTACTCTATACGCAGTTTCATATTTCGCGGATTTTTGCATACCAATCTTCGCACGACGACGAACATCTCTTTGAGAATTGGGGATTTTGTTTTTCTTTTTCTTCCGCTGCGCATATGATGTCGCTCCCGAGGAATTCCCAACAAATGTGTCCAAAAGGAAACGAGATGAGTTGAACAGTGCATACCTGTGGCATTGTAGGCTAGGTCACATCCATGAAAGAAGGATTTAAAAGTTGCTAAATGATGGATATCTAGATCCATTCGACTATGTGTCATATGCAACTTGTGAGCCTTGCATTCGTGGAAAACTGACCAACTCTCTATTTAGTGGAATTGGAGAGAGAGCCACTGAGTTGTTGGAACTCATACATAGTGATGTATGTGGACCCATGTCAACTCATGCCATTGGAGGTTACTCCTACTTCATTACATTTACTAATGATTTCTCAAGGTATGGATATGTGTACTTATTGAAGTATAAGTCCGAGTCTTTTGAGAAATTCAGAGAGTATAAGAATGAGGTGGAGAACCAGACTGGAAAGAGTATCAAAACTCTTCGATCAGATCGAGGAGGTGAGTACTTAAGTACAGAGTTCACTTAGTTCCTCAAGGACCATGGGATATTATCCCAATGGACACCTCCTTATACACCTCAGCTCAATGGTGTCTCTGAAAGGAGAAATCATACATTATTAGATATGGTACGGTCCATGATGAGTTTATTTGACCTACCCATCTCATTCTGGGATATGCCTTAGAAACCGCAGCTTACCTTTCGAAACAGAGTTCCAACTAAGTGGTAGTGTCTACACCATATGAGATATGGAAAGGGAAGAAGCCCTGATCTTAAGGTTGTTAAGATTTGGGGCTGTCCCCACATGTTAAAAAAGACACAACAACGATAAGTTAGAATCAAGGACAAAGCGATGCAAATTTAGAGGATACCCCAAGGAAACTTCAGGGTATTATTTCTATCATCTCGAGGACCAAAAGGTCTTTGTAGCTAAAAGAGCAGTGTTCCTTGAGAAGGAACACATTCTTTTAAGGAGATAGTGGGAGAATGATAGAATTGAGTGAGGTTGGAGAATCAAGCTCAAGCACCACTCTACAAAGCCGAAAGTCTGTTTGGGTACCTAATACATAAGTTTCAACTTTACGCAGATCGATAGAGTATCCCATCCTCCGAGAGATATGTGGGACATATTAGAGGAGAGGATGTAGAGGATATTGATCCTCAGACCACGAGGAGGCTATTATGAGTATAGACTCTGGAAGTGGCAAGAAGCCATGAATTTCGAGATTGATTCTATGTACTCCAATAAGGTTTGGAACCTAGTTGATGCCGAAAGGTATTGTACCCATCGGTTGCAAGTGGATCTTTAAGAAAAAGATCGAGTAGATGGAAAGGTAGAGACCTATAAAGCAAGACTAGTGGCTAAGGGGTATCATCAAAGGCAAGGTGTTGATTATGACGAAACCTTCTCACCAGTAGCAATGCTAAAATCCATCGATTCTATTGGCTATTGCAAAGACACTATGATTATGAGATCCGCAGATGGATGGAAAACGCATTCCTCAATGGAAACCTCGAGGAGGAGGTGTATATGATGCAACCGAGGGATAACGTGATCCAAGAACTGATGGATAAGGTGTGTAGGTTGCTTAGATCCATTTATGGATTAAAGCAAGCTTCCCAAAGTTGGAACATAAGATTTGATGAGGCAATCAGATCTTATGACTTCGTTAAGAATGAAGATGAGTCTTGTGTATACAGAAAGGTAAGTAGGAGCGCTATCACCTTTTTAGTGTTATATGTGGATGACATCTTGATCATTGTGAATGACGTAGGAATGCTATCCACAGTAAAGGCTTGGTTATCTAGACACTTCTCCATGAAGGACTTAGGGTAAGCATCCTATATTTTGGGGATTAGAATCTATAGAGATAGATCCAAGAGGATGCTTGGCTTGTCCCAGTCCAGGTACATAGAAACCATTGTCAAAAGGTTTGGCATGGAAAATTCCAAGAGAGGTCTCATACCGATGAGACATGGGATATCGCTTTCTACAGTATGTCCTCAAAGACTCCGTAAGAAAGGGCAAACATGGATATGATACCTTATGCCTCAAGAATAGGGTCTATCATATATGTCATGCTATGTACTAGGGCCTGATATAACGATGCTCGAAAGTGTCACGATCGATATCAAAGGATCCGTGCTCGGGAGACCGAAAGCAAAGAAAGTGTATCCTTAAGTACTTGAGAAGGACTAAGGATCTTTTACTAGTATATGGAGGTAATAGCCTTAAGGTTGAAGGCTACAATCGACTCAAGTTTTCACCGATGTCGATGATAGCAAGTCGAATTCGTGGTATGTATGCCTTTGAATGGAGGAGCAAGCAGTCTTTGGAAGAGTTCCAAGCAAGATACCACCACCGACCGACCATAGAGGCGGAGTACAATGTTGCATCGATGCGACAAAGGACTGAGTTTGGGTGAAGAAGTTCATCACAGATTTGGGAGTCGCGGTCGGGTAAATAAGAGCCGATCTCCCTATATTGCGACAACAACGGGGCGATTGCTCAAGCAAAGGAACCTAGGTCTCATCAGAAATCTAAGCATGTTCTGAGGAGGTTCCACCTTATCAGAGAGATCGTGACCCGAGGAGATGTAGTAGTGGAAAGAGTTCCATCCGAAGATAACATTGTAGATCCACTAACAAAGTCGTTGTCTCAGATTTGTTTTGAGCGTTACAAGGGTCTGATAGGGATCAGACACATAGGTGATTGGCTTTAGGTCAAGTGGGAGATTGCTAGTCATAGGTGCCCAGCAAGCCAATCAAGTGAGTGATGGCATGTGTGATTTAATATAGAATCTTTTTGCTTATTATATTATGGCATATATCATTTTATAACTATTGCATAAATGCATACATATATTGTGATGTCCTTGGATTTGTGCAATGGGAATCGGATCGTGATGAGATCACGATAGTGAGATCGATTCACCTTTAAACACATATCCTAAATAATCCCGGTCATAGGTTACTCGAGAGGGATATCATGATAACCAGATAGACTGGTGTGCTGTATACCCGTCCATATGATGGATGCAGTTGGTCTCATAGCTGCTTGTGTAGGGACACTAGGGATACAGTACAGGTGCTCATTGGAGAATGAGTTCACTAATTGATCCGCTTACGGAATGCTGGATGGTTGATGATGCCTTATTGTCAGACAGCGATTCCGTAGTCCTAGTGGTGTATCTGGTCCTTAGACTTGGGACACCAAGGATGTCCTGTATGAGTGCTCTTCTCTTTGATACCATACTTATAGGTTTGGCTGTCCCAAATCTAGTACAGCTGGTCATTGGGAGTGGTAGTCGACCTTACGAGGGCTATTGAGTGTCGATAGAGGATTATCCACTCTCGGCATCATGAGAGGAATATCCCATGTGTTCTTGCTAAGACAAATCCCTAGCCAGGGTCATTCGGGTTGAGGGAGAAAGAGTTCTCCGGGAGAATCCGATTAAAGCGAGACTCGAGTAGAAACCGTGTGGGTCTGACAACACCATGCTCGATATACGGTCTCAGGGATATTAGATGGATGAGGGACTATAGGTACACGGTAACTGAGGACAGACATGTCCAATGGATTGGATTCTCCTGTATCGTCTGGGGACTACGGCGTAGTGGCCTAGTACGTCCGTAGTCGATGAGTCGAGTGAATTATTACAGAGATAATAATTCACTGAGTTAGAAGGAGTTCTGACAGGTATGACTCACGGCCAGCTCGATATTGGGCCTAGAGGGTCACACACATATGGTAGGCATTGCGATGAATAGAGGTTCGGATATGAGATATCCGACGGAGCCCTTGTCTTATTAGATGCAGATCCAATACCCAATAGGGGAGGACCCATTAGGGTTTGACAGGGGACCTCTATAAATAGGAGGGATTCAGAGCCCCATAGGCTAGAGAGCTTTTGTTTGCCTTTTCCTATTCTCCTCTCCATCTCCACCTCTGAGCAGGCCTGAAGTTTTGAGGAGCGTCGTCGCAACCCTATTATGTGGATCACCGCTAGAGAGGAGGACGCTTGACCTCCTTCACCCTCTCCTAAGGATCTGCAAGGAAACAGGGATATACGATCTCCCTAGGTAACACAATCTACTCTATACGCAGTTTCATGTTTCGTGGATTTTTTGTGTACCAATCTTCGCACGACGACGAACATCTCTTTGGGAATCGGGGATTTTGTTTTCTTGTTCTTCCGGCATGTGATGTCGCCCCAAGGATTTCCCAACAATTAGTTGTAAGTGTAGGAATAGAATAACGAGAAAGTAATTTATGGTGAATAAAAGTTGAGGGATGACCAAGACGACGATGCCACACATCAGTTGGAGCTGCGACTGAAGAGTAAGCAGTGGGTTGGGTGATTTGTGGATTTGACGGCCACTCGTAAATGTTGTCTTTACTCTGGCCTTGGACCAAGGGTGCCCCTGTACTCAAATCCTTGACAAGAAAGGAGTTAGGAAAGAATTCAATTGATTATGATTTTATTTGCAGAATTGAGAAATAGAGATGAGGTTTCAGTTGTTGTGGGGTGCACACAAAACATCATCTAGCGTAAATGAAGTGCTATGTGAATGTGAGTTAAGCATTATAGAACCAGTATGAGTAACAGGGAGTCTGTTATTGTCATCGATAATGATGTCTTCGTTTTCACTATAGTCAAGGTGGATGGACAAGTTTTGTAAATCAGAGGTGATGTGATGAGATGCGCCAGAGTCCATAATCCAATTTTGATAATCAATAGTCGGAGTAGCTATAAGATTTGCTTGAGGCCAATGTGACTGAAGAGGAAGTCTGAGTCGAGCTCTATAAACTTTTGCAGGGTGGCCAACTTTGTCACATAGTTGGCAGACAACTCTTTGTTGATTTGTTTTGTTGTACTGGTTGCTCTTCTTCTTAGATTTTTGACTGACTTGAGCTGTGATGGATGGTCCTGGCAACTTATCCTCATGCTTGAGATATATCTCATAGTCAGTCAACTTGTCAGAGAGTTCTTCAAATGACACTGGTGAATCACGTGCGCGTATTGCTATTACCAATTCCTTGTACTCATCTCCTAGGCCGTTGAGGATATGGACAGTAACTTCTTCATCACTAAGGGAATGACCTATCAAGGCCAAGTTATCGATGATAATCCTTATGTTATGTAGATAATCAGCAACGACACTTCTCTCTTATTTTAACGTTATGAGACTGAACAAGAGACTAAGCATACGAGTACGGGAACGATTGGCTAGGGTAGTTTGCAACTTGCACCAAGCTTCAGCAGCAGTGTGACATGAAGAAATGAGTGGAGCGAGGGATCCAATGACCGAGGCTTGAATAGTTTGAAGGATGAGACGATCCTGACATAACCATAATTTATGATTCGGATTTGGTACTAGACTGGGTGCGCTTGGGATGTTGAGCATTATCGGTGGATAACGAAGAGAGCCATCGATATAGCATACAAGATCATAGCTAAATAGTAGATTAGAGAATTGAGCACGCCAGGATGCGTAGTTGTCACCTTTGAATAATTTGAAGGGGATGAGGGTTGCTACATTTATGGAGATAAGACCTGTATATGGAAAAGTACTATGATTCCCTGCAGGAACAGTAATGGGAGCATCAGAGATAGATGATGAGGACATATGGAGGATACGCATCAATATGTGCGAGGAAGTGATAAATGGGTTATGGGTTATGGTGGCAAATGGGTTGTGAGTTGTTGATCAATATTAACAATGATTAATATTGTGTAAAGCTGCAGATCTCTGTGCAGCAGTGCTACAGTCTCTGTGCAGTAGTTTTGCAGTTGGGAACTTGGAAATGGTTCTGAATGCTGCTTGTCGAGGTGCAGAAGGTAAAGCAGGGGACAACAACTTGGGAGAAGAGCAGATCACTACTGCTGCAGTTGCTGTGGCTATTGCAGCAAAGAGGGCTGCTACGGCTGCAGCAGAGAGGGCGTCGGTTCTACTTCTGCAGGAAGAGGCAGAGGAAGGGCGGCAGTAAAGAATGCCGCCAACGCAGGGAGGAGAAGAGAGCGCGGCGTGGTGGCCCTTGTTCAACTTCAAAGGAGGCCGATACAACGATCCTGAAGGACGTCCATGGAAAACGCTGCAATGATAAGAGCTTGACAGAGGAAGATATCATTGTTGCTGTCACTTTTCGCCAAAGAAAAATGCCGCATCTGATGGTGACGTCACTTTTGCCAAAGAAAAAATGCCGCATCTGATGGTGACGTCGGGTGCAGTCATGGCGAGAGCAGCAACGAAGGGGGGAGCGGCTAAGATAGAGTCGCGGTCCATGAGGCAGTAGGAGAAGGAGCCAAGATTCGGTGGAGTCCGACAGGAAGACGGGTCTACTTCGAGATATTTAAAAGTGGCCTTCACGGTGGTGAGAGCAGCGACGAAGGGGGGAACGACTGAGATAGAGTCACGGTCCACGAGGCAGTAGGAGAAGGAGCCGAGATTCGGTGGAGTCCAACAGGAAGACGGGTCTACTTCGAGATATTTAGAAGAGAGCTCTAATACCATGATAGAAATAAAATAGAAAGAAGAAGATTGTATTGATTGAAATAATACACAATACTCCATATTTATACATGTTTGGATGGGAGAATTTTCCTCAATAGAGGAGGATTTTCCTCAATAGATTTATGATATATGGGGACATGTTGTTGAGGTTGTTATCGTGGGAGACCTTTTACTGATAATTATCAGTAAAAGCATCACATGACATTTCTTTTGATTTCCTTAACTTCGACTAAGATGGCAAGGAGAGTTAGTATCACTTTTATCTGAATGTTATTCTCCTCGTATATTCAACATCGACTTCATCTACCACAATAATAACATCGACTTCATCTACCACAATAATACGTATGTGGTTGTCGACGATTTGATATTGACATATGAGATGCCAAGAAATTAAGTTTTTTGAATTCCATGGGAAACGGCCATCAATCTTCGAATTTCCAAACTTTAAATCCTACCAAATCTTAATGTGTGTGTGTATTTATTTGCGTTGTCTAAAGAGTAAAACAGTACTTCGGTTCCTTTCCTAAAAAAGTAGAGCTTCTTCGAATGGAAACTACTAGATTAAGGTTTAATTTTTAGGAAAAATCTCATACATAGATCGATCCAAATCTTTAGTTCAAAGCTTTCTTAATCATCCTTTCATTAGTTCGACAGATACGCTAGCATTTCAAGGTCTAATTTTTCTGTATCAAATAGTAGGAACCAAGTCCTCGATCATAACTACTAGATTAGACTTGATCCCATTGAATCTTAGATTCAAGAGGAAGAACTCATCATTCTTCCATAACTCCATCGAAAGAATACTGCATTGAAACGTAATGCAAGTGCTACTTCTTCCACTTCTGATTTGGAACCTGTTCTAATATGAATCAGCAGAGCGAACAGTTGCGGTATTGCATTTAGATTTCCACCACTGCATCTCCATTTGCGGGTCATCATCGCCTAGTTTGGTTCCCTCAGTTAAAAGCATACATGAGTTCCACCGTCGCACATTTTAAGCTGTCTGCAACGGTGCTTTCACTTGATGTCGTCCCAGAAGCACACATCGGGGGAGGTGACAAGCCATGTGGATGCATCGTTCGTCTTCCTGCGCTCTTTACAGCAGAAACCATTTCAGAGCTGTGGAAGCATGCAGTGGCTCTCAGTCTCCTCCATGGATTGCTGTCCCGCAAACAGTGGGAGGAGGTGACAAGAATGAGCATATTTCATTCCCACTTAGTTTCTCCCTCTCATGTCTCGGTTCTCGGTGGCAGCACCCAATCTGATCCCGCTCATTTCCTGTGCCAAGCTCGTCATGTCTACAGTAACATACCATCCCAACAGTGAGCAACTGGTGATGGACTTCTTCCTCCTCTCTCTCTCTCTCTCTCTCTGTCCTTTTCCTTTGCCTGGTCTTCCTCAGCGTCGACGGGACCGCCCAATCGCAGGCTACGAATCGGGCGAGGACGAGCCGCGTGTCCGGATGACCGGATCTGGACCGTCCGTTTCGCCGACGCGTCCGCCAGGTGCCGTGCGCCCAGCGGCAGGTGCACTGAAGTGCGGGCCCCGCTGTCCACGTGTCGCCGTCGTTCTCGAGACACGATGAAACGACAACCGACCAACGCGTCTACCTGGCTTTTCATTGGAAATTTGGTGGGCCCGAGCAACCTCCTGATGATATGTCAGGGGGTGAGTGGTAGGAACCGGCAGGCTTGTGGCCGCGTGTTCGCGATCGGAATCATGACGGTGACCACATCACGCATGATCAGGACTCAGTTGGACGGCTGAGATCGTGTCAACGTCGCGCGAGGACGGGTTGGGGTTTCTTCATGCCGGTGGCACCGGTCGCTTTACCGCAATAAATAGTATGGGGAGTGGTGTTGGAAAACCGAGGCGTAGAGCGGGAAAACGCATAGGAAAAAGGCGAGCGGTTGCGGCCTCTCTCTGTCTCTCTCCCCCTCTATTATTAACTATTTCTTTCATCGCGACCTTCTTGGCTTTCTGGTCTGCCCCACTCCTCTCTCTCTCTCTCTCTCTCTCTCTCTCTCTCGATCGATCGATGGCGGTTTCCATGGACAGCTTCTCGATTCGGTGAGTATACTCTCTGAATTGTTTCTTTTGACGTTGATTTCTGAACGGGGTTTGATTTATTGGTTCTCGTTCGGGGATTGAAAGAGAGTACGCGGCGAGGATGAGGAGCGTCGACTACGACAAGTGCTGGCCGTTCGCGGATGAGAGAACCGGGCGGTCTTTACCCCCGATTCCGACTCGGAGATTTCGGTGGTGGGTCGATGAGATGCGGACAGCGCGATCCGCCAGCAAGGCGGTCGATCCGGTCGAAAGAGCTGCCGCGGGTATCGTTGTTGAAACCCGGGACGGACCCGGGGTTGACTCTGCTGATGACGGCCGCGGCCTGGATGCAGGCGGCGAGGAGGCGTTGGCCTTGGAGGAGCAGATGAAAGCTCCTCCTCCTTCCATGGCAAAACAACGAACGCTCAAGAAGAGATCTCTTCTCGAGCTCTTTGCGGTGGCCCCCCTGATTCACGGTGTACAGGAACTAGACGGCTTGGATGGTGGTGGAGGCATAGAGCAAGGAGAAGAAGCAGCTGCCGCGAAGAGCGATTGTGGGATCGGCGATGGAGGGGATGTATTAGAGCTGATGAAGAGAAAGAAACGGGTCAAGGAAGGTAGGAAGAGGAGGGTGAGAGAACAGATTGGGGCAAACAAAAAGTTGAAGGTCACGAGGAAGATGATGGCGAAAACGAAGAAACTCAAGGTTGAGATCCGCGCTGCTAAAAAGGTACGTGGCATGTTCTTGAGGACGCATACTTTTACCCCCAGCCTTTCTGTATCTGTATGCAATAATTTCACTTGCTTACTCTTACACTGCATAGCATGTGGCTGTACTGGCTGTATGGATCCTGTACCTTTGTATGCGGTAATTTTTAGTGTGACTATGGATTGCTTAATCATGCTAAGGGTCAGGTCAGGAAGATCACTAGGGTATAGGGGGAATACGGATCATTGCTATTTTTGGGTGGATGGGCTATTGATATTTCATGTGGATTTTGAGTGTAGTTGGGCCGTTGGTGGCTGGAATCAGCTAGGGCTTCGGTTGATGAGTGGCAGGTGCCCGGCATCTGCTTGGTATGGATTGCTGTGCGTGTTCCGGATGTGAACAAAGTGTCAGCTGACGTTTTGGGTCTAGGAAGCAGTCTGTAGGTCGAGTGAGAGCATTGCTCATTCTCTCTTTTCGTCCCTTTATCCATTGATGGCGGTGAAGCTAGGAAGGGCATTGCGTTTTGCACTTTCTCCAGCTTTTGTGGATCTATTTTCCTTCAATGGCACGATTATCTACTTCATTGTGGCCACGGATAATTTTCCTTCATTGGCACGGTTATCTACTTCATTGCGGCCACGGATAATTTGTTTCAGATCTACTTGTCCAATGTTTGATTCACTTACTTCGAAGGATTCAAGAGTGACCCTGTTAAGAAATTGAACCAACCTACTACAAGATCGAAGAGGACCGAGAAACACCTCATTTGCATGAAGGATTAACAAAAAATGTATTGATAGTCTTTGCATTATAAAATATGTCATTGCTACCATAATTGAGGTGCAGTACTCTAGATCATTGCCTATGATTATTAAATCAGTCAGCTTCTCACATGATTGATGGTTTAGTGTACCCTTGTACCAATTGGTTAGCTTGATGTTCGTCTGCTTTGTCACTTAACATATAGCTAACTGCAGCCCATAAAGTTATGTCTTTTGGTGAATTAAATGTCATTTGAAAACAAAAGAGGGTTCATAGTATAGCAATTTGTATATTTTATTTGCTGTAAGTTCTCTCCTTTTGCCCTTAAAGGAGGCTAATATAAAACCAATGACCACTAGAAGAAATGATATTATAGCATTGGAGTGACATTGTCGTTTTGTTGGAAACATAAAATAGAAAAACAAAACAGCTTGTAAGATGAATTAAATTACTAGAAGAAGTCTCAGGATTGTTCCTTAATCTAGTTTTTTCTGGGGTGAAAGTTACGATTTGGAAGGACAAAATTTCCTTTTTGCCATAGATAACACTATTCATCATTGCTGGAAGATTTCACCTAGAACCTTGAGTGAATATATAATTGTTGAACGTGGAAAAATGAATGTCAGTGATGGTACGAGGTGTGGAGGATTTCCAGAATTTTTTCTTAATTAGTATGAGGCACAAGAGATCATTTTCTTCCTAAGAATTATTGAGATGATGAAGGCACAACATATTAGTGGCACAATATACATAGAGAATAACAAAAAATGTCGGGGGTCACAATGCTAAACTCTTAACTTGGGTGAATAAAGTTGTGCAACATACAAGTGAATGAACCAAAACATAAAAATATCACTTTCTGAAATTTATGAATGTACTTTGGAAGAAATCATATGGCAAAAATAATACTTAATAATGCCAACTTTTCCTCATGAATTATTTAGTGTAAATTGATCTATTAGAAATTAGGGAAGAAGATACATGGAACAATGGGAGTACTAGGAGAGAAAGAAAAGTTTTCTAAGGCACAAACTTTTGGAACTTTAAAGCATTGTAGATTCAGAGAATTCAGCTTTAGATATCTAGGGAAACCTCAATTTTAAGTATAAGATACTTGAGCTGGCACAAAATAATTATATACTAAAATAGAAATTAATCAAGTCGAGCCATGTTAGATTTGAACGGAGGTTTAGTCTTTAGCTTGAGTATGAATGAAGCTTGAGTATGGGCTGGTCCTTTTGTTGATTGGTTATGAAGAAAGAGGCTAGAGCAAGTTTAACCTATGGGTATTATTGGTGGATGATGATAAAGGAAGTATCCTTGATGGATAAAGATAAAGGAATTGTTATCATCATTAGGCCAAAATTACATCAGTTGTCCATTTGCCACCTCAAATAGGGATAAGGTACTGAATAAGAACTCGGTGGTGGCCAAAGTTATTCAGGCCTCCTTTGAGGCAAATCAATTGAAGCAACGTGGGTCCTCTCTTGTTGTCATCCTCCTCTCCTCAATCTTTTCATTTGGCTAATCGAATGTTCTCGATGAGGTTGTCCCATGAATTGATAGAGAAGGCTATCCTAAAGGAATCTATCTATGCGTATGCTAGGATTGGCAAGTGTCTTGGGATTTCTAGAACTAGTGTCATAGGAGGACAAGGAATCCTAATACAAGGAGTTCTCATGGAGAACGTAAGGCCTAACAATTAGGGCTTAGTTCTTCTCTACCCATGTATCTCTAGGTTTCGGTGGTGGGGAGAGCAAGATGTGATGAATACTTTGGGTGGTCCTAGTTTCTCTCTAGGGTGTTTAGAGAGGGTGCTCTCTAGGGTTTCTAGACAAGGTGAGAGAAAGGTGTAAATTATTTGGGGTCTATGTGAGACGGTATACAAGGGAATTATGTTTGAGTGGAGATAACTTAAGGGTCTTATAATTGATCTCATATGGTGAAGAATTTGATTTTTCTCCATGGATATAGGCAAGAGTTACTAAACCATGTTAAATCTTGTGTCGGCTTTCTGGTACGTTCTTGATTGTTGATCTCTATGATTTCTTTTAGTTTTTGAAAGTCTTCTCTTCCTTCCTAATGAGTGGTATCAAAGGCCAAGAGATTCGGTGATCAAAGATTCAACAAGGAGTGTGAAGTAAAACTATTCTCTTTAGGAGGAACAAAAGTGAATAAAATACTCACCAAGGGAGAGATTGTTGAGATTGATAAGTATTGATCAGAGATTCAACAAGGACGAGTGACAGATATTTGAAGGAGCCTGAAGTAAAAGTATTTTCTCTTTAGAAAGAATAAAAGTGGATAAAATATTCATCAGGGGAGAGATTGTTGAGATTGACAAGTATTTTGGGATTCTTGGAGTCATGTCCTTATAGGACAAGGAATCCTAGTACGAGAAGGAATCCTTATGGAGGAAGTAAACCCTAGTAGGGTTTAGTTTATCTACAAATACCTATGTATCTCTAGTTTTGATGGTGGGGAGAGCAAGATATGAAGAATACTTAGATCGGACTTAGATCGATACACTAAATTTACATTATAAAACACCAATGAGATATAAAATGAAGATATATACCTAATTCAGACTTAGATCGATACAACTAGGACCAGTACGGCTTTAGTACCCCAATTTGCATTTATTACAGTGGTCCTAGCACCAAAATGAATGACGTTAGTTGGGGATCAATGGATCAGGGTCCTCACATCAATTAGTTTGGAAGGGATTTAAGATAGAATTTAGTGAATTTTGAGAGACATTAGAGAGAAAATGAGAGTGAGAAAGAGAAGGAGTGAGAGTAAGGGCAGATTTGGGGGGTTTTGGGGACTGCTTATAGGCTCTAGAAAACCCTCTACTTTTCTGGTTATATACAATTGAAATTAGACAACTTTAAATTAAATTTATATCATAAAACAATAAATGAAATATAAAACAAATGTATGTACCTACTCAAACTCGGACGATGCATCTAGGAACAATACGAGTTTGATACTCTTAAATTGAATTTATTACAATACTCCTAGCACCAAAAATGAATGACATGAGATGGTCAATGGATTGGGATCCTCCATCAATAAGTTTGGAAAGGATTTAAGAGAAAATTAAGGTGAATTTTGTGAGAAATTGGAAAAAAAAATAGGCTCTCAAAATGCCTATTTAAATGATTTCCCTTAGTATAGCTCCTGACCAGAGCAATCTTTGATTGTTCATGAATATAGACATTTTCTATTCTACCTTTCCTAGGAGCTTTACACATCCTTCACAACATCCTTGTCTTAGTAAGATCATCATCTTGTTCAATTATTTCTGAATGTACACAAAAGAACTGTCCCATCTCAGTTGTATAGAGAAAGCTAACTAGCACCTTTTCTAGTTCACTGTATTGGTAGCTCTCAATCTATCATCCCAGCTTAATGATCCATTGCACCATCCTTGACTCTGATTTTAATCCTTTAAGCAGTTGGTCATAATTCTGTGCTGCCTTAATTAACAAGGATTTGAAAATCTGAATATATACCTGCCTTTAATGCTGACACTAAAATCACCAGAATTTGATATAGAAATAAGTTAAGTTACCTTTCCCTTTGTTTATCTTGAATTTTTGTGGGAAGTTCACCTATCTGCTTTGTATCTTTTGTTAATCGGTTTTACAAGTCCTGTTTGTAGTTTTGCTTTGTCTTTTACTTCATTTCAGGAGCAATTTATGAGCTAGTGTATTTTCTGTTATGTAGTTTCATCTTGCTTGCTCTGTTACTTCAATAAGTATTTATATCCATTGTGAATATGGATTTGCACATATATGATAGAAAAAGAAGGGATTTCAGTTTTGTAGATATATCCTGTTGTGGTAACTGGTGGGCACTTTATGTACCATGGTAATGCTCCTTGTTGACATTATGTTGATAGAGGCATGCCATGGCACTGATTAAGAAGATATAAATGGAAAATGAGATGGGATGATTTATAATGATGGCTTTTGCCAAACAATAACACTGATGGATGGTGGAAGAGAACCAATTGGCCATATTCTTTGATTACAGGGAAAGAAAAAATAGAGGTGCTAATGACCTCATGTTTATTCATTAGATGTTTTTTCTTTTATATAAAAAGTAGATGTAGCATCTTAAAATTTGAAGCATCCTCATAAATAAGAGTGTGCATCAAAGTTACTAGGTTTGCTGTGACACACTTGGAACCACCATCCAGAGTGGTATATGGTCCAGTTCATGGAAAAGAGATCCTATGTGAATAGATCAGCATGTGGAAACAAGACTCAAATAATTGCAAAAATTAAAATTAATTCTTTGGTCCATTTAAATTGAAATTTATCCCAACGTTTTGGTTGTACAAGTTGGGATTGGAAGAATCTGAATTTGGAAACCTCTTGACCACAACTGCTTTTGATGAGTATCAACTAATGGTAGTAACACATATCAACTAGATCATGTTTAGGTACTGTATTGTACCAAAGAACAGCAACACCTTTTGAAAATTCTATTTTTCTGTAGGTATCCCATAATATACTGAACAAGGATAATATATGCTACCAGGTTTAATACCTTGGTCGTTATTATATTTAGCAATCCTTATTTATAATATTCTGATATGGATTGGGATGGGCTGATTTTCATCCATATTTCATGACCGGTATTTTCATGTTGAAGAAAATAAAGCTGATATTTAAGAGAGTTTCTGATTAATAGTAACCTAATTTTGTGGTTTATGTGCCATCCCATAATGTATGATTGAAAATCCTGAATAACGGAGTTGTTAAATATAACCAAGGTAGGCAATACCGAATGATACTGTCCGGTATGGGCGGTACGTACCGGTCCAACAGTATACCTATACGCGGACCGCCCGCTATCGGACGGAACAAAAAATAATAATAAAATTATATATATATATATATATATACTAAGCGGTATACCGTTTCGTACCGTACCAAGCGAATATCGAAACGCCGGTATGATACAGTATTTCGAACCTTGAATATAACCATCTCGAATAATTTGTTCCCAAACTAATCAAATCCTCAAGCTATTCTTTTCTTAGAAAGCATTTCAGAGGATGAAAAAGCTCAATTTCTTTATTTTATCCAATTGCATATGATTTTTAGGAGGCTTATTAAATTTTAGAAAATCCAAATAAATTTTAAAGCAACCAACGCAAATTGCAATTTCTGCCCATTTGTTCAAGTCATTACTATGTGAAACTGAATGAAGAAGCAGGCCTAGTTCTTGTATTGGTTTTTGTTTGGTAACTTACCCTATTGATATCAATTATCTCAGCCAATTTATAGTAATATATTGCCCAACAAAATATAATTTACCATGGAGACATATGTGTATGAAAATATTAAATTGAAAATTGAAGAGCTAGTTTCCTGATATCAGAAAATGGTTGATTATTCTTTTCTTTTCTTTCTCATTTCAGCACTATTGAAGTGATATCTTGTTCCATTTTGGTATTTGTGTCCCAACTAGTCCACTATGATAACCATTCTTAAAAGCACTAGGAGATGCAGAACGATGTTGAGCTTTACCATTAAAAGAGCTGAGTAGGTATGGCTTATGGTTACACTATTACCACCATGATGAATGAAAATTAATGAATCACTTGATTGGAGATGCTTGCATAACTGTGTCGTGCAATGTAAGATAAGGAATTGGGTTTTTTCTGCTTTTTACTCCATGATACATTTGGGTTGGCATGGCCATTTAGTTTTATTAAGTTACCTGCATGTCAGTATGATACTACACATTGATTTATCAATGTAATTCGTGGTAAACCATATTGATTTGTTTTTCAGATCATTTTTTTGTTCCTTATTTTCATTGTACTCCAGTGTAATTTGTAGATGTTTCTCTCCAGAGGATGAGCTTATATCAGCTTATCCAGAACTTAGTTAATATTTCAGTTTTTGCAATAAAACCTAACTGCAGTGGTAGGTGAATTTCTCCTCATGGAAAAGATGAGATATATTTTACCACTACATCCTATGATTGTAGGAAGTTCTCAGAAGCTAAAAAATTATTGTCCTTTCTTTTCCAGGGCAAGAAGTTCAAAATGGCATCTCCAATTGATACTTGCAAACTACTTAGAAACAAAGTGTATAAACAGTTCGGAAAGATGCATAAAAAACATGTTCATAACCAGACGAAGCCAACAACAGTCAGAACTTTCCTAAAGAATTACATCTTTAGACTTGTTCAGTATTCAAAATTGGTTTCCAGAAACCAGGTGGTAGCATGGGTGCCTCCTGCACATACTCCTCTTAAGAAACAAAAAAGAAGTATTTCTACGAATAAGAGAAAGACAATAGAAAGAGAAAATATGAAGTGCGGTGATATTGTAGAGCTATGTTACAAGTCAGCCAAGCGTTTGAGTTTTTCTGGTAAGGATGGTGGATCTGTGCTTGCCAAAAGACGTTTGCCTTTACAGCTGCCTTACTTGCAAACTCTTTGCAAAATAGTTTCTGATGTCTTGGCTGCACCAACAGATCTGGAGAATTTGGAGAAATGTCCATCTGTCACTGAGGGAGCTCAGTTGAACTTGAATGATAGAACAGCTCAACCGAACTTGAATGATGGAATTATTGCAGGAAATATTGAGACAGGTGAAATTTCCTTTGACAAGCAACTCACTGGTTCTTATGGTCATGTAAATAATAAAGACTCTGCAGTCACAAAAATGACACCTTTGGTTGGATTTGACTTAAATCAACCAGTGCTGGATTGTGTTGATTTAAACCATGATAGTCTGGATGGATCCACTTTGACACCTAGTCCCACGTACCTAGCTGAGCATAAGGATCCCAGTCTTGTGAACAAACATGGCCTTGATTCTGATCCTGGAAACTGTCAGGAACAATGTTTTTCTCTAACCTCAGATGATATCTACAGTTTTCATGATTCTATTAGACAGTCTGTTTCAGTTTCTAATGCAAAAACTTCACAGTGCCATTATTTAAACCGAGACAAGCAGCATTGGATATATTGTTCAGACCAAAGGATCATGCAATCCACTGAGGGTCAAACTCATATGATGGACCCTATGAAATATGTATGTGATGAATTTCCTGAATTTCAGCCAGTGCATCATCTACCAAAAGACATGGTAATTAGCACTTGTTCTTCAATTATATCAAAGGCTGCTGTAGAAGCATCACCAAATGTGCGGCCTTTTTGGAGGGACACATGCACAGAGGAAGGTTTCACTGGGTTGCCTCTTAATTCACAGGGAGAGTTTATCCAGTTGCATCCTGGTAATAGGGGGTTTCATGAGGTAGATAAGATGCCAAATTCTGCATTGAATTCTCTTCAGGTTCTTCCCTCTTCCAGTCATTTTCAGCCCCAATCTAACCATGTTAGGACAAATGACAAGTTTCCTTTTGCACCAATTTACCATGAGGATGATCAACATTGGTTCTTGAAGCACTACTATCCTGCAAGTAAAGTAGTGATATCTGACTGTTGTTCTACTGAGTTGCAAGGTCTTGGAAAGGTGGAGCATCAATCCGATGACAAAACTCAATTTGACAGTTGTGATTCTAGACAGATGGAAATTTGTTGTTGTGGGTGTACCGATCACATCGTAACAGGAAATTGCTTTGATAGGTTGAATTCTCATCCAGAGAGGGACTTGGAGCTAGGTGTTTGGCCTGCTATCCAACCAACTATGCGTCTGATGGGTAAAAATGTCACTGTTGGTAGCTACCACAAAGAAAACCAAGAATGTAATGGTGGGAAAACCTATACTGACAAGGAAACTATGACTACCAGCTGCCACACCACAAGGGTGTATGACAAACCCATTTGGAAGAGATGGCATGACGAGGAATGCATTTTGCAAGCAGAATCTAGGGCATCAAGGGAATTTCCTTACAAGTCATTAGAGGTACCTTCAAACTATTGTTGTATATCAGCAGATAAACATATGTTTGATTGGACACATCATGGTTTTAGATCTCATTGGTTAATAAGTAATGCGAACTCTCCCAGTGGTAATTGTGGCTTTCAAAATATAAATCCAATTCCATGCCAATCTTTTCTTAGCAAAGCATCAACTTCTGCAGCTCATCGTTCCCCAGTAACTCAGTTTTTGGATATGGGACAGTTTAAAACATTTTGGACATCCTATCCGCAAAAAGAATGCCAGCATATGCTTCTAAATTCATCCCAATGCAGACACAATCATAGTATATCTTACAACATTCCATCAACTTCCCACCCCCCATATGCTAATCAAGTGCCTATCCAAACATCAAGAGGTCCTTTTTCACAAAAATTTCCCCATTGGCTGCTAAATGCAACCAGTCAACAGCCACCTTTTATCCCTTTTCATCCAGTTGCAGAGGATCAGTCCTGCACCATAGCAGAAAATAGTGGTTCTCCTTATGCTTCATATTCAAAGCACATTACAACTTTCCCTTGTGGTAGTAGCAGCATGTCTCAAACATATGATTCGTATGCTCCCATGTCTGTAGTTTATCCTTCATCTGTTTCCGCCTTAACAACAGATAACTTCAGTTCAGTGTCCTCAGATTATGGATACAACATCAAAGCTAAAGATGGCATGAGATTTGACTTTTCTCATGTTAAGAATCAGAATCATTCTAAAAGATGTAGAAAGCCTGCAGCCAAATATGATAAGATCATTGAAAGAGTCAAAGGGCCTAACCTCAAACTTCAAGAAGACTTAAATTCTCCTACATCAGTTATAAAAGAGCAGCTGCACGGAGGGAAACAAAATATTATAGGATCATTAGAAATCAGTGCTTGTGCAAATAGAAGAATAGATGTCCTTTCAGACGCAGATCATGAAACGGATATAGTCGTGGTTTCAGGTGTGTCATTCCCCTTAAAATCTGGTCACACAAGATCACGACCTGTTAAACTTAGTGCAGGAGCAAGGCATATACTGAGGCCCAATGAAAGCTTGGATCAGGATAAATCTCATCCAATACACTCAACTGTACCTTCTACTCAAGGAACTAGTGCTGGTAAGGATTATGTTTCACAGGAGAAAGCAGCAAAGATCTGTAAGTTTTAAATTTATATCGACTACTCGAGAGACAAAGAGATTTCGGGATGATGTCTGCGACTGTGTATCATGGAACCTACTTTTGCTATGTCAGTAACCTGGATATGCTTTATAGGAATTTTTTTTTCTTATGCCGTTTGCTTATGATGTGGAAGGAAAAATTTTTAATTATCCCCCTTCTAAATATAGTCACGTGCAATAGTGTGTGGAAATATTGGCTTTGTATTTTCTTCGTTCTTGTTGACATTGTAGAACTGTGTCGATAGTTAACTTGTGTATTTATCCTAAATTTAGTGTACTTATAGAATGCTTATTGCAAGTTTTGATATTTGACTGTTCTCTGAGATTGAGTCTCCTTAAATAAGATTGTCATCATTGGTGTCTTTAAGGGAAAGAAATCTCATGCTTTTGCATGCTTCATGAGATATTGTCTTGTTTTTCGATTTTATGTTAAAAAAATAAATAGTCAATATCTGTTGTCATCAGTCAATCCATATGATCGATATGTACTGGCTTATCAGTGCTATTTAAAACCATGTGGTCAATACACAAACTTTGCTGTTTATGTTCACTATCTAATGTCAATCAAGTGTGATCTTTAAGTGTCTTAATTTCGAGAGTCATGTTCCTGTTAAATTGTTTGTATTCTGTAATGATGATAGATCTGTGTCCTTTTTATTATGATGATAGATCTGTAATGATGATAGATCTAATGATGATAGATCAGCGAAACAAGAGAAACAAGGGGACACTATGCTTTTTTTATTGCCTCGTGGTTCTTTGACTTGATTATGTTGAAAGATATAAATTTTTATCTTTCCTTGGTTAAAGAATGTTGACCACTATAATGGCAAAATACAGTGCAGAGTTGCTCCTATTCATGGTTAACATGTCACATTTGACTGATAGTAAAAAAGTCTGGACAAGGCGATGCTGCTCTTTGCTTCATGTCCTTTTACAATATGCATTATTTCCAATGAAATTTATTTTTCATATAGGAATGATTTGTTGGTATTTATCAGAAAAATGTTTCTGTTTTATCTTTTTTTACAATAAAAGATGCTATATTATATTTGCATAGATTTTAGATGAGAAACACAATTAAATTTCAATTTCTTGGTATCATCGTAGTCCTAGTTCTGATTCACTGTCCTTTAAGTTCTTCTTCGTCTTCTTTCCATCTACAGACATTGTTGTCGATATATAATTATTTGAAAATGCTTGGGAATTACCCAATTATAGTATAGCTTTGCAAGGTATGAATACTTTGTAACACTGCACCTTTTTGCTAGAACAGTGTAATAGTAGAATGTGGGAAATTGGGAACAACAAGATTTTTGTGCAAGAATTTAGGTTTTGGTGATTCCTCTATCTGTCAGTGTGATTAATATGAGTATTTGTTCTTCGCTATTACTTGGCAGCAAGCTGGAGTTGGCTTTAGCATGAAACCAATTTAAATGGGATATATGATATCATAGAATACAAGATCTTCTGATACAATCAATTATTGTTGTTGTTTTTTTTTAATGTTCCTGTGTTTCTGAGATTTATTAGATTGTTAGGGGCATCATATATACAATGCTGTATTGAATGGTTTTGCTTTGTGTTTGCATCTCACGTTAAATCTTTTTTACAATCTCATGCCTAATTTTATATTGTTATGCGATAAAAAAAAATAACCATGAACAATTATTGAGTATGCCAATCACTCACTAGCTTAAAAAGGATATTTAAATATAAATCTTTTGAGAAGTTTTGCCTATGCGAGGAAGAAATATATGGTTACCTTAAATGGTCATAAAGAAGACCATTTAAAGGAGGGGATGGGTTTTTGACAGCTCTGTTTATAGTAATCCATACACCAGTCGGACTCAGCCAAAACATGACCATTTCTGTTGTTTTTTTTTTGTCATCCCTTTGTCTTTTCTTTAGTTTGTACAGCCAACTTTTCTAATCTGGCTATTATTATTATTATTATTATTATTATTATTATTATTATTATTATTATTATTATTATTATTTTTAGGACATTTCCGAAACATTTAGAAGGGTATCTTCAGAACACAATGAGCAGCATGCCTTAGTCAGCTTATTTCTAATCTGGCTTCATGTTACCCGAGTGACTTATTGCTGTCACTAATGTTTCATCCAGATTCATGCCTACTGTTGTTACATTTGCTTGCCCTAGTACTGGTACAATACTAGCAGACAAGTGATCCATAGTAACTTTCAAGATTCTAACATACACTGTGGTAATAGTTGCATGAATGATCATCACTGCTCTCTCGTTGATCACCACATGTTTTCACAGTTCCTACAGCTTTTCACTTTCTATGTCGATACACTTTTCTTTTATTACAGTTCACTACCCTCGTTTAATTTTTTCTTATCCTTTCAGTACTTTTTTGTCTATTGTCATAGGTAATTTTTACTTTCATGACATCTCTCCATGACAAATCAAACTGACGTCCAGAGATATACCCATTCATGTCTGAGTTCCTTTTGGTCATTACACCACAACGTCACATAATGAATGTGTGTCTTTGTTAGTTTGGTTTTCACAATAGCCTATGTGAGTCTATTTTAATTTTAGATGTTATGTGATATTGCTTTTTTACATTACCATAGTTCCTAAATTTTCCAACAAGCAGCTTGTGTTGTCACTCCAGATATCAATCGGTATGTTTCCTCGTACAATTTCCCAGCATTCATATTGTACTTTTAATGTTAAACTTCCTAATACTTTTTTGTTTATCAAGTCAGACGGGTGTCTTATTTTTAACGTGTTTCCAGAGTTACATGAACTAATTGTGAGAAGACCAGAATTTATCGACTCGTATATTCTTGGAGCAATTTGCCAAATGCCAAGAATTGGTATCCATTAATCATTAAATTGGCAGTGGGAGAATGTCCTCGTACCCATAAATGTTTTCTGTGGACGCATCGCAGTCCTTCAGGTAGCAGTGCAACCGAGAATTGCTAGATTTGTTTGTACTATCTAAGAAGCTTATGAGCGCTCGTAGCAAATTAATTGCTCCCGCCCGCAAATTAATTGCTAGATTTGTATGTTAAGCACAAAAGATCATTGAATGAATGAATGCTTAATGGTCAAGCTTGACAGTTTGATTTTTCATGTGCTGAATACCAAGTTCTCTGCACTAGAGGCGCCAAATTTGTGAGGAAAGCTTTGTCTCCGACACAGGAGATCTCAATCCAGGTAGTTTCAAGTTACCCTTTTCATTAGTCGTCTTCTGTTAAATTTTATTCTCGAGATTATGCTTTTTTAATTGGCATCGAAACCATAAATCCAATGTTCGATGGCTTACTATACTATGAAAAGATTGTTGACAGATTACGCAAGTATATTTAAACATGAACCACTATCATTTGTTGTAGTATTTATCATCACATATGCGCAGGTGGCATAATGTTTTAGGATTTCCCTTTGGCCAAAATAGGACAATTTCTGAAATAGCTGCTACAATTAATTTTCTTTCTGAAATTTGTCAATCAGTTCCTCATTTCATAAGAATTTAGTTCTTGTTATGCTCGGCAGCTCCTAATTTAGCATCTGATGTATGGTTGCAATTGCAGAGGAAGAGAATACATTGACCTGAGATCCAACAGCTCTAGGTTATGAAGAGAAAAAAAATAAAATAATACTTGCAAAATCCATTGTTTAAATCAGGCAAATAAATATGTGTTATGTACACTTAGGCAAGTCATCGTTATGATGGTTTAGCGAACACTAAGTAGTGGTTTATTTATGATTGGGATTACAAATATATAATTGAAAGACAATATTTGACTTTAACCTAGAATTCGTATTCATTTATGGCTTAGATGCAGAGAATCCTTGTAGCAAGCTCTATAATCTTAATAGTGTTGATTTGTAGTTTACCTTTTCTGAAGTATATTTCTATTATACTCATTTTGTGAGATCTAAGAGATTCATCTATGTGACGAAGGTATGTTATTCTTGAGCCAAGATATATGATCTTGATGTTATTATGATCCTCTTGCTATTCTTGAGAAGACTTATTGTAAACCTGTTATCATTACTATTAATAGTAGAAGTTTAAGGTGGACTACGGTTTCGTGGTTTTTCCCACGTTGGATCTTCCACGTTAAAATTTGGTCTCACTATGTTTGATTTATTGCTCTATTATTTATGTTGTATTGTCTATGCTGTTCTAATTGATATTTGCATTTTAATATTGTTGGTATTTTGAAAAGGAACCCGATACACAAACCAAGTTAGGGATCGCCTTGTTCGTTGACACTCTCTCTTCTATTGCTTGCTTCGGTGAAGGACATGGGCTAAGACATGCTTAACAACTATGTTCTTCCTTTCCATTCCATGACTAATAAACCCCTTTCCTTTATTATACGGATATTGTGCTTTTGTGTCTAGTCGCTAACATCGACCTCTTGTGATCTCAAATTAATTGATGGTCTCCCCGGTTTTTTCTTTTTATTTATTTATATTTAACTGATAATGTTTGGTGAGTAAGTGCAATTTGGTAGTCAATGCTATCAAATCCTCCACCATTTGCTATGTCCATGCTCTAATCATGAAATGATGGCTCATTACTTGTGCACCCACGATAAAATATGAGTAACAGTTCCAGTGATCGATAATTCCGCGAGAAAAGATACAACGAGCATCATAAGTGATCATATCATATCATATCATGATTTGGGCCACGGCAATCACATGCAGAAGTGACGTGAGGAATGCTGTGCTGACAACCAAGTTTTAGTCAGTGGAAACGCAAGTGATCGCAATCACCTCGCAACCAAGTTGTATACAATACAATACAATACAATACAATACAATACAATACAATACAATACAATACAATACACTGACTCTCGTTTTCTTTTCTTTTTCTTTGTGTTTTTTTGTTTCCAAGACGACGACAGCCGGTCGGTGACGAGCACAGATAGATTCTCCTGTGTTTCAAGAAAAGAGAACCCGGTCGGTGAAGAGCTCCCAGCAGCTTTCTTGTCCCCTTTCTCCACCACCACCACCACCTCACAAACCATTCTACTCTCTCGCTTTCTCCCCTCCCCGTACTGTTTGTTCCCAGCTTTTCTTTTTCCCTTGCCTGCTTTTGGCTCCTCTCGGTTTCCTTGTTCTTCAAAAGCAACGAGTTTTCCCTCCCCCTGCATCAAATGGAAAACCATTCGAAAGCTCAAGAAACCAACAGCAGCAGTAGTAGCAATTACAGCCGCAACAATGGAGCAACGACACCAGCAGCAGCTCCGTCACCGTCATCGCCACCAGCTCTGCCTCCCAAAACCATTCCGAAAGCCTGCCAGGTGAATCCGTACCCGACGACCTTCGTCCACGCTGACACCTCCTCCTTCAAGCAGGTAGTCCAATTGCTCACAGGCTCAGCCGAGACCGTCGCCGCTGCCGCGGCCGCTAGCTCGACGGCACAGAAAGCACCGGTTGCCCCGGCCACCAAGGCTACCGGCCCAAAAAAGCCTGCTTTCAAGCTCTACGAGCGGCGGAACAGCCTCAAGAACCTCAAGGTACTCAGCCCCCTCGTTCCAGCATTCTTCAACTCCAGCCCCAACCCCAACTCCCTCGTCGCCGCTGCCGGATTCTCTCCTCGGAAGCAGCCGGAGATCCTGTCGCCCAGCATGCTGGACTTCCCTTCGCTGGTGCTCAGTCCGGTGACGCCCTTGATCCCCGACCCCTTCAACCGGCCGCCGCACCACCCGACTTCGGCGGCTGCCAAATGGGCGGAGGACCGGGCGATCGCCGAGAAGGGGTTCTACCTGCATCCTTCGCCGCGGGCTTCGACGGACGCGGAGCCTCCGCGGCTGCTACCCTTGTTCCCAGTGACTTCTCCCAAGGTCTCGTTCGACTTATCTCTTGCCGTACCTCACTCCTCCACCAGATAAGTTTACCTCCAGAATTGTGTTCGGTCTCTGTACTCGTTTTAGCTTCGATTGCATGGGTTTATTCCTTCCTCCGCGAATGCAAATCGAGCAGCATGGCACAGAATCATCATCTCCTTATTCCTTCTCTCTTTTGCCGACATGATTGGGAGAGTGATGCAAGAAGAAGAAGAAGAAGAAGAAGAAGAAGAAGAAGAAAAATGATGGCTCTTCTAAGTCAGAGAAAAAAGGCCAGCTAGTCCCCACTGCTTCAGCATGAGCGAATTCTGATGATGAAGGGTGGGTGGAACAATATAAATTGATGAACCAAGCTGCTGCCGAGTGAAAGATGACCTCTACACCGTCCCACTTCTTCTTCGAGTCTGTCATGAGGTGCTTGGATCGATGGGTTGAAGTCTCTCTCTCTCTCTCTCTCTCTCTCTCTCTCTCACATGACGACCAGCACTGCTTTCGCTTGCTAGGTTTAAGCAGTACAAAGGTTGCCTCTCGATTCCGATGACCGCATGTCTGAAACTAACTGGTGGAAGAAAAGGACTGCAGCTAGCTTTTAAATGCATGAAGCACCTACTAACTGCCGGTCAGCTATGATGGATGGACCTGTGTGTCAGAAAGGACAGCGAAAAATCTATCCATCCCGATGCCACTTTTTCTATCCTACTTGGATGGATGGATCTCATCGACCATAGATAGAAGCGGATCATCATCATCATCATCATCATCGTCGTGTCACGGTGCAGACGTTATGGATAGGGCAGGCGATTTATTCATCACATCGGAATTCAGAGTAAGCCAACGACAGCTTCTCTCGATTTCGTTCCGAGACCGACTCCCCTCCTCGGAGTTGACTAATTAAGGTCGCAGCAGATCAGGCAAGAGAAGTTTGGAACCAACGACGATACCATATGACCAAGTTCAAACGAAGAAACGAGACCTTCGTTCTTAATAAGCTGTCTTTCAAACGGGCAATCCTAACTCTTATTTGCATCATCGTCTTCTAGCTGAGGCTTCCACTTCCAGGTTAATTTTTTTGACAGCGATTAACACAATGTCCACCACCTAAATGCAATGCTCGCATCGTAATTGATACTTGGAATACAAAATAAAAATCTTTTTTGATCAGAGCTTAGCGTGGAGGCAATTCTGAGTGCGTGAATCTCAAACAAATAAATAAATACTTGGTACCCTGTATAGAAATTTTGCCTTCGACCCAAACCATATTTCAAAGCTAGTAGCAGATCCCAGGCGAAGGCAAAACAAGTTGCACCACGACCGGCAAAAGCAAAAGCAAAAGCAAAAGCGACACGTCCAAATAAAATTAAACAAAAAAAATTAACATAAAAATAAAATTAAGTAAAATAAATTGATATAAAAATAAAATTAAGTAAAAGAAATTAATATGGAATAAGCAAAAGAATTGATATGAAAATAAAATTAAGCAAAAGAAATTGATATGTAAATAAAATTAAACAAAAGAAACAAACATCGAAACATAATTAAACAAAACAAACTGACATTTAGATAAAATTAAGCAAAAGAAATTGATATGAAGATAAAATTAAGCAAAAAACTGACATGGGCAAAATTAAGTAAAAGAAACTAACATAGAGGCAAATTTAAACAAAAGAAAAATAATATGAAAATAAAATTAAACAAAAAATTTGACATAGAGAAAAAATTAAGGAAAAAAAACTAAAATTGAGAAAAAAATAAGCAAAAGAAACTGAAATAGAGACCAAATTAAGTAAAAAAAGCTTACGTGAACACAAATTAATCAAAAGAAATTGGCGTAGAGACAAAATTAAGCAAAAGAAATTGGTATGGAAACAAAATTTAACAAAAGAAACATACATGAAAATAAAATTAAGCAAAAGAAACAAGTATGAAAATAAAATTACGCAAAAGAAACTAACATTGAAACAAAATTAAGCAAAATAAATTAACATGAAAACAAAATTAAGCAAAGGAAACTAACATAGAGACAAAATTAAGCAAAAGAAATTAACATGTAAACAAAATTAAGCAAAAGAAATTGATATAGAGATAAAATTAAGCAAAAGAAACTGACATTGAGACAAAATTAAGCAAAAAAAATTGGCACGAAAATAAAATTAAGCATAAGAAACTGACATGGAAACAAAATTAAGCAAAAAAAACTAACATGGAGACAAAGTTAAGCCAAAAAAATCGAAGAGACAAAATTAAGCAAAAGAAAGTGACATGGAGACAAAATTAAGTAAAAAAATAACATTGAGATAAAATTATGCAAAAGAAACTGACATCGAGACAAAATTAAGTAAAAGAAATTAACATGGAGACAAAATTAAGGAAAAAAAACTGGCATGGAGGCAAAATTAAGTAAAAGAAACTAGCATGTAAATAAAATTTAGCAAAAGAAACTGGCATAGAAACAAAATTAACCAAAAGAAATACTCATGAAAATAAAATTAAGCAAAAACAATAAGCATGAAAATAAAATTAAGCAAAAGAAACTAGCATGGAAACAAAATGAAGCAAAAGAAACTAACATTGGAACAAAATTAAGCAAAATAAACTAGCATGGAAACAAAATTAAGCAAAAGAAACTGATATGGAAGCAAAATTAAGCAAAATAAACCGATAGGAAAATAAAATTAAGCAAAAGAAATTGACATAGAAATAAAATTTGGCAAAAGAAACTATCATATAAACAAAATTAAGCAAAAGAAACTAACATGAAAACACAATTAAGCAAAAGAACCTAACATGAAGACAATATTAAGCAAAAGAAACTGAGACAAAATTAAGCAAAAGAAACTCATATGCACACAAAATTATGAAAAAAACGGATATTGAGAAAAAATTAAGCAAAAGAAACTAACATAGAGACAAAATTAAGTAAAAGAAACTAACATGAAGACTAAATTAAGTGAAAGAAATTGACATACAGATAAAATTAAGCAAAAGAAACTGATATAGAGACAAAATTAAACAAAAGAAATTGACATTGAGACAAAATTAAGCAAAAGAAATTGACATGAAAATAAAATTAAGCATAAGAAACTGACATGGAAACAAAATTAAGCAAAAGTAACTAACATTACGATAAAGTTAAGCAAAAGAAACTAAGGAGACAAAATTAAGCAAAAAAATCTGACATGGAGGCAAAAATAAGGAAAAAAACTGACATTAAGACAAAATTATACAAACGAAATTGACAGCGAAACAAAATTAAGCAAAAGAAACTAACATCGAGACAAAATTAAACAAAAGAAATTGGCATTGAAGTAAAATTAAGCAAAATAAACTAGCATGTAAATAAAATTTAGCAAAAGAAACTATTATAGAAACAAAATTAACCAAAATAAAATGATAGAGAAATAAAATTAAGCAAAAGAAATTGACATAAAAATAAAATTTAGCAAAAGAAACTGTCATATAAACAAAATTAAACCAAAAAAATAATATGAAAATATAATTAAGCAAAAGAAACTGACATGAAGATAAAATTAAGCAAAAGAAATAGACATGGTGACAAAATTAAGAAAAAGAAACTGATATGGAAACAAAATTATGAAAAAAATAGATATCGAGAAAAAATTAAGCAAAAAAACTGACATTGAGACAAAATTATGCAAAAGAAACTAAAATCGAGATAAAAATAAATAAAAAAACTGATATTGGGACAAAATTATACAAAAGAAACTGACATCGAGACAAAATTAAGCAAAAGAAACTCACAAGGAAACAAATTAAGCAAGAATAAAATTAAGTAAAAGAAACTAACATTAAAATAAAATTAAGCAGAAGAAACTAGCATAGAAACAAAATTAAACAAAAGAAATTGACTTGGAAACAAAATTAAGCAAAACAAACTGAATCAAAATTAATCAAAAGAAACTAACATGAAGAGTGAATTAAGTAAAAAAAAATTGATATAGAGACAAAATTAAGCAAAAAAAAACTAACACTGAGATAAAATTAAGCAAAAGAAACTTACATAGAGATAAAATTAAGAAAAATAAATTGATATTGAGATAAAATTAAGCAGAAGAAACTAGCATGGAGACAAAATTAAGCAAAAGAAACTAACATGTAAATAAAATTAGGCAAAAGAAATTGGTATGGAAACAAAATTAAGTAAAAGAAATTCTCATGGAAACAAAATTAAGCAAAATAAACTGGCATGAAAACAAAATTAAGCAAAAAAAACATGAATGGTAACAAAATTAAACAAAAGAAACTGGCATGGAAAAAAAATTATGCAAAAGAAACTAGCATAAAAAAAAATTAAGTAAAAGAAACAAGCATTGGAACAAAATTAAGCAAAAGAAACTAGTATAGAAACAAAATTAAGCAAAAGAAATTGACATAGAAACAAAATTTAGCAAAAAAATTATCATATAAATAAAATTAAGCAAAAGAAAATAACATTAAAATATAATTAACAAACGAAATTGACATGAAGACAAAGTTAAGTAAAAGAAACAGAGTAACAAAATTAAGCAAAAGAAACTGACATGCAAAGAAAATTACGAAAAAAATAAATATCGAGAAAAATTAAGCAAAAGAAACTAACATAGAGACAAAATTAAGCAAAAGAAAGTAAAATGAAGACTAAATTAAGCAAATGAAATTGACATGTAGAAAAAATTAAGCAAAAGAAACTAATATATAAACAAAATTAAGCTAAAGAAATTGACATACAAAAAAAATTAAGCGAAAAAAACTGATATAGAGACAAAATTAAGCAAAATAAATTAACATTGATATAAAATTAAGGAAAACAATTGGCATCGAAACAAAATTAAGCATAAGAAACTGACATTGAAACAAAATTAAGCAAAAGAAACTGACATTGAAATAAAATTAAGCAAAAGAAACTAACATGGAGACAAAGTTAAGCAAAAGAAATTGAGGAGATAAAATTAAGAAAAAGAAAATATCATTGAGAGAAAATTAAGCAAAAAAACTAACATTGAGATAAAATTATGCAAAACAAACTAACATCGAGATAAAATTAAGCAAAAGAAACTGACATGGAGATAAAATTAAGCAAA
This sequence comes from Musa schizocarpa, assembly GCA_900464855.2. Lineage (NCBI taxonomy): Eukaryota > Viridiplantae > Streptophyta > Magnoliopsida > Zingiberales > Musaceae > Musa > Musa schizocarpa. Next base: position 14,235,788 of record LS990924.1, on the reverse strand, counting down.
ATAAACTCTCATTCAAACAAAATAAAAAAAATACAAGCATAAAAACAAAATTAAGCAAAAGAAACTAGTATGGAAGCAAAATTTCCCAAAAGAAACTCTCATGGAAACAAAATTAAGTAAAAAAAATAAGCATGAAAATAAAATTAAACAAAGAAACTAGCATGGAAACAAAATTAAGTAAAAGAAACTAGCATTGGAACAAAATTAAGCAAAAGAAACTAGCATGGAAACAAAATTAAGCAAAATAAATTGATATGGAAATAAAATTAAGCAAAATAAACCGACAGGGAAATAAAATTAAGCAAAAAAAAATTGACATAAAAATAAAATTTAGCAAAAGAAACTATCATATAAACAAAATTAAGTAAAAAAACTAACATGAAAACATAATTAAGCAAAAGAACCTAACATGAAGATAAAATTAAGCAAAAGAAACTAACATGCAAACAAAATTACGAAAAAAAAGGGACATCGAGAAAAAATTAAGTAAAAGAAACTAACATAGAGACGAAATTATATAAAAAAACTAACATGAAGATTAAATTAAGCAAAAGAAATTGACATGAAGACAAAATTAAGCAAAAGAAACTGATATAGAGACAAAATTAAACAAAAGAAATTGACATTGAGATAAAATTAAGCAAAAGAAATTGACATTGAAACAAAATTAAGTATAAGAAACTGACATGGAAACAAAATTAAGCAAAAGAAACTGACATGGAGTCAATGTTAAGCAAAATAAACCGAGGAGACGAAATTAAACAAAAAAACTGACTTTGAGACAAAATTATGCAAAAGAAACTACATCGAGACAAAATTAAGGAAAAGAAATTGACATTGAAACATAATTAAGCAAGATCAAAATTAAGGAAAATAAATTGATATTAAAATAAATTAAGTAAAAGAAACTAACATGAAGACACAATTAAGCAAAAGAAACTTAGGGGAAAAAATTAAGCAAAAGAAACTGATATGGAGATAAAATTATGCAAAAAAAAAGACATTTAAACAAAAATATGCAAAATAAACTGACAACGAGATAAAATTAAGCAAAAAAAACTGACATGAAATCAAAATTAAGCAAAAAAAAAACTAGTATGGAGGCAAAATTAAGTGAAAAAAAAGCATATAAATAAAATTTATCAAAAAAACTGGCATGAAAACAAAATTAACCAAAAGAAACTATCATAGAAACAAAATTAAGCAAAAAAAAAAATAATGAAAACAAAATTAAGCAAAAGAAACTAACATGGAAACAAAATTAAGCAAAAGAAACTAGAATTAGAACAAAATTAAGGAAAAGAAACTAGCATGGAAACGAAATTAAGCAAAAGAAATAGATATGGAAATAAAATAAAGCAAAAGAAATTGGCATGGAAATAAAATTTAGCAAAATAAATTGTAATATAAACAAAATTAAGCAAAAAAACTAACATTAAAACACAATTAAGCAAAAGAAACTGACATAAAAATAAAATTAAGCAAAAGAAACTGACATAGTGACAAAATTAAGCAAAAGAAATTGACATGCAAACAAAATTACGAAAAAAATGGATATCGAGAAAAAAATTAAACAAAAGAAACTAACATAAAGATAAAATTAAGCAAAAAAAACTAACATGAAAACTAAATTAAGCAAAAGAAATTGACATGCAAACAAAATTAAACAAAAGAAGCCGATATTGAGCCGAAATTAAGTAAAAGAAATTGATGTTGACACAAAATTAAGTAAAAAAAATGGATATGGAAACAAAATTAAGCTTAAGAAACTGACATGAGACAAAGTTAAGCAAAAGAAACTAAAGAGACAAAATTAAGTAAAAGAAACTGACATGGAGATAAAATTAAGCCAAAAAACTAACATTGAGACAAAATTATATAAAGAAACTAACATCGAGACAAAATTAAGTAAAAAAGAAATTGATATGGAAACAAAATTAAGTAAGAACAAAATTAAACAAAAGAAATTGACATTGAGACAAACTTAAGGAAAAGAACTGGCAAGGAGGCAAAATTAAACAAAAGAAACTAATATGTAAATAAAATTTAGCAAAAGATATTGGCATGGAAACAAAATTAACCAAAAAAAGAAACTCTCATTGAAAAAAAATTAATTAAAAAAATAAGAATGAAAACAAAATTAAGCAAAAGAAACTAGCATTGAAAAAAATTAAGCAAAAGAAACTAGTATGAAAAAAAAATTAAGCAAAAGAAAGTAGAATTGAAACAAAATTAAACAAAAGAAACTAGCATGTAAACAAAATTAAGCAAAAGAAACTGATATTGAAACAAATTTAAGTAAAAGAAACTGATAGAAAAATAATATTAAGCAAAAGAAATTGATGTAGAAACAAAATTTAGTCAAAAAAGAAATTATCATATAAAAAAATTAACAAAAGAAACTGATATGAAGACAAAATTAAGTAAAAGAAACTGATATGGTGACAAAATTAAGCGAAAGAAACTAACATCTAAACAAAATTACGAAAAAAAATTGACATCGAGAAAAAATTAAGCAAAAGAAACTAACATAAAGACAAAATTAAACAAAAGAAACTAATATGAAGACTAAATTAAGCAAAAAAGAAATTGACATGTAGATAAAATTAAACAAAAGAAACTGATATAGAGACAAAATTAAACGAAAGAAATTGGAATGGAAACAAAATTAAGAATAAGAAACTAACATTGATATTGAGACAAAATTAAGCAAAAGAAATTAGCATTGAAACAAAATTAAGCATAAGAAACTGAAATTGAAACAAAATTAAGCAAAAAAAACTGACATGGAGGCAATGTTAAGCAAAAGAAACCGAGGAGACGAAATTAAGCAAAAAAACTAACATTGAGACAAAATTATGCAAAAGAAACTGACATCGGGACAAAATTAAGTAAAAGAAATCGACATGGAAACAAAATTAAGCAAGATCAAAATTAAGGAAAATAAACTTATATTAAAATAAAATTAAACTGAAGAACCTAGAATGGAAATAAAATTAAGCAAAAAAAATCAAAATTAAGATAAAATTAAGCAAAAGAAACTAACATAAAAACAAAATTAAGCAAGAACAAAATTAAGCAAAAGAAACTGACATTAAAATAAAATTAAACAGAAGAAACTGAAATGGAGGCAAAATTAAGTAAAATAAATTTACAAGAAGACAAAATTAAGTAAAAGAAACTAGCATAGAGACAAAATTAAGCAAAAGAAATTGGTATAGAAATAAAATTAAATAAAAGAAAGAGACATGGAAATAAAATTAAGCAAAAGAAACAAGAATGAAAATAAAATTATGCAAAATAAACTATTTAAACAAAATTAAGCAAAAAAAACTTACATGGAAAAAAAATTAAGCAAAAGAAACTAAATTTAAGACAAAATTAAGTAAATGAAATTGACATGCAGACAAAATTAAGCAAAAAAACACTAATATATAAATAAAATTAAGCAAGAGAAACTAACATTGAGACAACATTAAGCAAAAGAAATTAGCACGAAATAAAATTAATCATAAGAAACTAACATGGAAACAAAATTAAACAAAAGAAACTGACATGGAAACAAAGTTAAGCAAAAGAAACCGAGGAGACAAAATTAAGTAAAAGAAACTGACATTGAGACAAAATTATGCAAAAGAAATTGACATTGAGATAAAATTAAGCAAAAATAACTGACATGGAGACAAAATTAAACAAAATAGAAATAGTTATTGAGACAAAATTAAGCAAAAAAAACTAGCATGTAAATAAAATTTAGCAAAAGAAATAGGCATGGAAACAAAATTAACCAAAAGAAACTAGTATTGGAATAAAATTAAGCAAAATAAACTAGCAACGAAACAAAATTAAGCAAAAGAAACTGATATGGAAACAAAATTAAGCAAAAGAAACTAATAGGAAAATAAAATTAAGCAAAATAAATTGACATACAAACAAAATTTAGCAAAAGAAACTGTTATATAAAATAATTTAAGTAAAAGAAACTAACTTTAAAACATAATTAAGCAAATGAAACTGACATGAAAATGAAATTAATCAAAAGAAACTGACATAGTGAGAAAATTAAGCAAAGGAAATTGACATGCAGACAAAATTAAGTGAAAGAAACTTATATGGAGACAAAATTAAGCAAAACAAATTGACATTGAGATAAAATTAAGCAAAAGAAATTAGCTTGGAAATAAAATTAAGCATAAGAAATTGACATAGAAATAAAATTAAGCAAAAGAAACTGACATGAAGACACAATTAAGCAAAAGAAACTTACGAGACAAAATTAAGCAAACGAAACTGACATGGAGATAAAATGAAGCAAAAAAAATGACATTTAAACAAAAATATGCAAAAGAAACTGACATCGAGATAAAATTAAGCAAAAGAAACCGACATTGAGGAAAAATTATGCAAAAGAAACTGAAATCGAGATAAATTAAGCAAGAAAACAGACATTGAGACAAAATTATGCAAAAAAAAACTGATATTGAGACAAAACTAAGCAAAAGAAACTCACATGGAAATAAAATTAAGCAAAAGATACTAACATTAAAATAAAATTAAACAGAAGAAACTAGCATGGAAACAAAATTAAGCAAAAGAAATTGATATGGAAAAAAAATTAAGCAAAATAAACGGAGTCAAAATTAAGCAAAAGAACATAACATGGAAACTAAATTAAGTAAAAGAAATTGACATTGAGACAAAATTAAGCAAAAGAAATTAACATTGAAATAAAATTAAGCATAAGAAACTAACATGGAAACAAAATTAAGCAAAAGAAACTGACATTACGATAAAGTTAAGCAAAAGAAACTAAGTAGACAAAATTAAGAAAAAAAAACTGACATGGAGGCAAAAAAATAAGCAAAAAAAACTGATATTGAGATAAAACTATACAAACGAAATTGACAGCGAAACAAAATTAAGCAAAAGAAACTAACATCGAGACAAAATTAAACAAAAGAAACTAGCATTGAGGTAAAATTAAGCAAAATAAATTAGCATGTAAATAAAATTTAGCAAAAGAAACTAGTGTGGAAACAAAATTAACCAAAATAAAATGATAGAGAAATAAAATTAAGCAAAAGAAATTGACATAGAAACAAAATTTAGCAAAAGAAATTGTCATATAAATAAAATTAAGCCAAAGAAACTAACATGAAAATATAATTAACCAAAAGAAACTGACATGATGACAAAATTAAGTAAAAGAAACTAACTTTAAGACTAAATTAAGCAAAAGAAATTGACATGTAGAAAAAATTAAGCAAGAAACTGATATAGAGACAAAATTAAACAAAAGAAATTGACATACAAAAAAAAGTAAGAAAAAATAACTGATATAAAGACAAAATTAAGCAAAATAAATTAACATTGAGATAAAATTAAGGAAAAAAATTGTCATCGAAACAAAATTAAGCATAAGAAACTAACATTGAAACAAAATTAAGCAAAAGAAACTGATATTTAAATAAAATTAAGCAAAAGAAACTGACATTGAGACAAAGTTAAGCAAAAGAAACTGAGGAGACAAAATTAAGCAAAAGAAACTAACATTGAGAGAAAATTAAGCAAAAAAAATTGACATTGAGATAAAATTATGTAAAATAAACTATCATCGAGATAAAATTAAGCAAAAGAAACTAACATGAAGATAAAATTAAGAAAAACAAACTCTCATTGAAACAAAATAAAAAAAATACAAGCATAAAAACAAAATTAAGAAAAAAAATGAAAAAGCAAAATTAAAAAAAAGAAAAAAAGAAAAAAATTCAAAAAAAAAAAACAAAATTAAATTAAAAAAAAATTGAAGCATGAAAAAAAAAATTAAAGTAAAAATAAACTGACATGAAAACAAAATTAAGCAAAAAGAAATTAAAAGAAAATAAAATTAAAAAACAAAAAAATTAATAAAAAAAAAAGCAGCATCATAAAAACAAAATTAAAAAAAAAAACAAATTAAATAAAAGAAAAAAAATAAAGCAAAAAAAAATAAGGAAATAAAATTGACATACAAAAAAAATTAAGCATAAAATAAAAAAAAAAAAAATAAAATTAAGCAAAAAAAAAAAAAAAAACTAAAAAGAAATTATCAAAAAAATAAAATTAAACAAAAAAACAAACATAAAAACAAAATTAAGCAAAAAAACTAAATTGAGACGAAATTAAAAATAAAAACAAAAAATTGAAAAGAATATGGAGAAAATTAAGCAAAAAAAAAACTAACATTAAAAAAACAAAATTAAAAAAAAGAAATTGAATTGAAACAAAATTAAGCAAAAGAAACTGATATGAAAACAAAATTAATCAAAAAAAAAATGACATGGAAACAAAAAAAAAAAAAAATTGACAAATAAAAAAACAAAAGCAAAAAAAACTAACATTGGAGACAAAATTAAAAAAAAAAAATTAACATGGAAACAAAATTAAGCAAAAAAAAAATTAAATTAAAACAAAATAAACAAAAAAAAAACCTGATAAAACAAAATTAAAAAAAAGAAATAGACATGGAAACAAAAAGCAAAAAGAAAAAAAAAAAAAAAACAAAAAATAAAATTAAGCAAAAAAAAATTAACATGAAAACAAAATTAAACAAAATAAATAACATGGAAACAAAAAATTAAACAAAAAAAAAAAAATGGGGAAATAAAATTAACAAAATAAATTAAATAAAGAAAAAAAAAAGCAAAACAAAAAGACAAAAAAAAAAATTGACAAAACAAAATTAAATGGAAAAAAAAACTATTAACAAAAAAAAAACAAAATTAAACAAAAAAAAAAAACAAATAAAAAACAAAATTAAACAAAAAAATTGAAATGGAGACAAAATTAAAAAAAAAAATTAAAGATTAAAATTAAAAAAAAGAAAAGAAAACATTGAAAAAAAATTAAAAAAAAAGAAAATTAGCATGGAAATAAAATAAAAAAAACAAAAAAAATAGAAATAAAATAAAACAAAAAAAAACATTGAAATGGAAACAAAATTAAACAAAAAGAAAAAAAGAAATGGAAAAAAATTAAAAAAAAATAAATTTAAAACAAAATTAAACAAAAAAATTGATATTGAGACAAAATTAAACAAAAAAATGACATTAAGACAAAATCAAAACAAAAAAAAAACTAACATTGGAGATAAAATTAAGGAAAAAAGAAAATATAAGCAAAAAATAAAAAGCAAAAAAAAACAAAAAAAATTAAAAAAACTATCATAGAAACAAAATTAAAAAAAAAAAAAAATTGAAACAAAATTTAAGCAAAAGAAAACAACAGGAATAAAAAAAGAAAAAAAAAAAAAAAAAAAAGAAATAAAAAAACAAAAAATTAGAAAAAAAAAAAAAAAGAAACTAAAATTAAAACAAAAAAACAAAAGAAAAACTATAAAAAAAAAAAAACAAAAGAAAATTAAGACAAAAAATAAAAACAAAATAAAATTAATGAAAAAAAATTAAGCAAAAAAAACTAGTATATAAAAACAAAATTAAACAAAAAAAATAAAATGACATGGAAATAAAATTAAACAAAAGAAACTAGACATGAAAACAAAATTAACAAAAAAAAAAAAAATGGAGACATTAGAAAAAAATGGAAACAAAAAAAAAAAAAAACTAACATTAAAACAAAATTAAGCAAAAAAAAACTAACATGAAAATAAAATTAAGCAAAAAAAAAACCAATATAGAAACAAAATTAAGCAAAAGAAATTGGAATATAAACAAAATTAAGCAAAAAAAACAAAATTAAAACAAAATTAAGCAAAAGAAAATTGACATAAAAACAAAATTAGCAAAATAAACTTAAATAAAAAATTAAACAAAAAACAAAATTAATGGAAACAAAATTAAGCAAAAAAAACTGACAAAAAAATAAAATTAAGCAAAAGAAAAAAAAAAAAATTAAAAAAAACAAAAAAAGAAAAAAAAAAAAAAAATTGAGGAAAAAAAATAAAGTAAAAAAAATAGAAAATAAACAAAAGAAAAAAAACATAAAAACATGGAAATAAAAGTTAAAAAAAAATTGACAAACAAAAAGCAAAAAAATGACATGGAGATAAAATTAAACAAAAAAACAAAATTAAGATAAAAATACAAAAAACTAACATGAAAATAAAATTAAGTAAAAATTGGTACATAAAGAAACAAAATTAAGTAAAACAAAATTAAACAAAAAAATTGAATAACAAACTTAAAAAAAAAAAATTGACATGGAACAAAATTAACTAAAAAAACTAATATTGAAATAAAATTTAAAAAAGAAATTGGTATGGAGACAAAATTAAGCAAAAAAAACCCGACACGGAGATAAAATTAAGCAAAAAAATAAAATTAAACAAAATTATAAAAAAAAAATTGACATGGAGAAAAAATTAAAAAAAAGAAACTGACATTGAAAAGAAACAAAATTAAGCAAAAAAAAATTAACATGGAAACAAAATTAAGAAAAAAGAAACTGACATGGAAAAAAAATTAAAAGAAAAAAAAAAATAAAATTTAAAAAAAAATTAAAAAAAAAACCAAAAGAACATTAAAAAAAAAAATTAAAAAAAAAAACAAAATTATATGAAAAAAAAAACAAAAACAAAAGAAACTGACATAGAAAAAATTAAACAAAAAAAATTAGTATGGAAAAAAAAAAAACTAAAAAAAATAAAATTAAACAAAAAAAAATTAGGCATCTTAAAAAAAAAAAATTGAAAACAAAATTAAAAAAAGAAAAAAAAAAAAAATTAAACAAAAAAAAAAATTGAGCATTGAAAAAAACAAAATTAAAAAAAAAAATCATATTTAAAATAGCATTGGAAAAAAAATTAAATTAAAAGAAAAAATTAATCAAAAAAGAAAAAAAGCATTGAAAAAAAAAAAAAAGAAACTAAAATTAAAAAAAAAAAATTGATGTAGAAAAAAATAAAAAAAAAATAAAAATTAAGATAAAAAAAAAAACTAACATAAAGACAAAATTAAAAAAAAAAAAAGAAAACATAAAAAAGAACTAAATTTAAGCAAAAAAAAATTAAGACAAGAAAAAAATTAACAAAAAAGAAACATAAAGATATAAATTAAGCAAAAAAATTAACATAAAGACTAAATTAAAGCAAAAAAAAATTAAATTAATAAAATAAAAAAAAAAATTGATATGAAGACAAAATTAAACGAAAGAAATTGGAATGGAAACAAAATTAAGAATAAGAAACTGACATTGATATTGAGACAAAATTAAGTAAAAGAAATTGGCCTGGAAACAAAATTAAGCTAAGAAACTAACATGAAAACAAAATTAAGCAAAAAAAACTAACATGGAAATAAAGTTAAGAAAAAGAAACTAAGTAGACAAAATTAAGCAAAAGAAACTTAGGAGACAAAATTAAGCAAAAGAAACTGACATGGAGACAAAATTAAGCAAAAGAAACTAACATGTAGACAAAATTAAGCAAAAGAAACTAGCATGGAGGCAAAATTAATCAAAAGAAACTAGCATGTAAATAAAATTTAGCAAAAGAAACTGGCATGAAAACAAAATTAATTAAAAGAAATTAGCATGAAAACAAAATTAAGCAAAAGAAACTAGCATGGAAATAAAATTAAGCAAAAGAAACTAGGGAACAAAATTAATGAAAAGAAACTAGCATTTAAACAAAATTAAGTAAAAAAAACTGATATGGAAATAAAATTAAGTAAAAGAAACTAGCATTGAAACAAAAGTAAGCAAAAGAAACTAGAATGGAAATAAAATTAAGCAAAAGAAATTGACATAGAAACAAAATTTAGCAAAAAAAACTGTTATATAAACAAAATTAACCAAAAAAAACTAATATGAAAACACAATTAAGCAAAAAAAACTGACATGAAGACAAAATTAAGTAAAAGAAACTGACATTGTGATAAAATTAAGCAAAAGAAACTAACATGCAAAAAAAATTATGAAAAAAAATGGACATCGAGAAAAAAATTAAGCAAAAGAAACTAATATAAAGATAAAATTAAGTAAAAGAAACTAACATGAAGACTAAATTAAGCAAAAGAAATTGACAGGCAAACAAAATTAAGTAAAAGAAACTGACATGGAGTCAAAATTAAACAAAATAAATTGATTTTGAGAAAAAAATTATACGAAAGAAATTGGAATAGGAACAAAATTAACCAAAAGAAACTAATATGGAGACAAAGTTAAGCAAAAGAAATTGAGGAGACAAAATTAAGCAAAAAAAACTAACATTGAGACAAAATTAAGCAAAAAAACTAACATTGAGCCAAAATTATGCAAAAGAAACTGAAATCGAGATAAAATTGAGCAAAAAAACTAACATTGAGACAAAATTATGCAAAAAAAAACTGATATTGAGACAAAACTAAGCAAAAGAAACTCACATGTAAACAAAATTAAGCAAAAACAAAATTAAGCAAAAGATACTAACATTAAAATAAAATTAAATAGAAGAAACTAGCATGAAAACAAAATTAAGCAAAAGAAATTGATATGAAAACAAAATTAAGCAAAATAAATGAGGTCAAAATTAAGCAAAAGAACCTAATATGGAGACTAAATTAAGTAAAAGAAATTGACGCTGAGATAAAATTAAGCAAAAGAAATTGACATGGAAATAAAATTAAGAATAAGAAACTGACATGTAAACAAAATTAAGCAAAAGAAACTGACATTACGATAAAATTAAACAAAAGAAACTAAGGAGACAAAATTAAGCAAAAAAAACTAACATAGAGGCAAAAATAAACATAAAAACTCACATTGAGAAAAAATTATACAAATGAAATTGACAGCGAAACAAAATTAAGCAAAAGAAACTAACATCGAGACAAAATTAAACAAAAGAAAGTGGCATTGAGGTAAAATTAAGCAAAATAAACTAGCGTGTAAATAAAATTTAGTAAAGGAAACTAGTATGGAAATAAAATTAACCAAAATAAAATGATAGAGAAATAAAATTAAGCAAAAGAAATTGACATATAAACAAAATTTATCAAAATAAATTGTCATATAAACAAAATTAAGCCAAAGAAACTAACATAAAATATAATTAAGCAAAAGAAACTGACATGAAGACAAAATTAAGCAAAAGAAACAGACATGGTGACAAAATTAAGAAAAAAAAACTGATATGGAAACAAAATTATGAAAAAAACAGATATCGAGAAAAAATTAAGCAAAAAAACTGACATTGAGACAAAATTATACAAAAGAAACTAAAATCGAGATAAAAATAAGCAAAAAAACTGACATTGGGACAAAATTATATAAAAGAAACTGACATCGAGACAAAATTAAGCAAAAGAAACTCACAAGGAAACAAAATTAAGCAAGAAAAAAATTAAGTAAAAGAAACTAACATTAAAATAAAATTAAGTAGAAGAAACTAACATAGAAACAAAATTAAGCTAAAGAAATTGATATGGAAACAAAATTAAGCAAAAAAACTGAATCAAAATTAATCAAAAGAAACTGACATAAAGACTGAATTAAGTAAAAAAAAATAATGAAATAGAGACAAAATTAGGCAAAAAAAACTGACATTGAGATAAAATTAAGCAAAAGAAACTTACATAGAGATAAAATTAAGAAAAATAAATTGATATTGAGATAAAATTAAACAAAAGAAACTAGCATGAAGATAAAATTAAGCAAAAGAAACTGACCTGTAAACAAAATTAGGCAAAAGAAATTGGCATGAAAACAAAATTAAGTAAAAGAAATTCTCATGGAAATAAAATTAAGCAAAATAAACTGGCATAAAAATAAAATTAAGCAAAAAAACATGAATGGTAACAAAATTAAGCAAAAGAAACTAGCATGGAAAAAAAATTATGCAAAAAAAACTAGCATGAAAAAAAATTAAGTAAACGAAACTAGCATTGGAACAAAATTAAAAAAAAGAAACTAGCATAGAAACAAAATTAAGTAAAAGAAGTTGACATAGAAACAAAATTTAGCAAAAAAATTATCATATATATAAAATTAAGCAAAAGAAACAAACATTAAAATATAATTAAGCAAACAAAATTGACATGAAGACAAAGTTAAGTAAAAGAAACAGAGTAACAAAATTAAGCAAAAGAAATTCACATGCAAATAAAATTACGAGAAAAATGAATATCGAGAAAAATTAAGCAAAAGAAACTAACATAGAGACAAAATTAAGTAAAAGAAACTAACATGAAGACTAAATTAAGCAAAAGAAATTGACATATAGAAAAAATTAAGCAAAAGAAACTGATATAGACACAAAATTTAGTAAAAGAAATTGACATACAAAAAAAATTAAGCAAAAAAAACTATATAGAGACAAAATTAAGCAAAATAAATTAACATTGAGATAAAATTAAGGAAAAAAATTGGCATCAAAACAAAATTAAGAAACTAACATTGAAATAAAATTTAGCAAAAGAAACTAACATTGAAATAAAATTAACCAAAAGAAACTTACATGGAGACAAAGTTAGGCAAAAAGAAACTGAGGAGACAAAATTAAGCAAAAGAAACTAACATGGAGAGAAAATTAAACAAAAAAAACTGACATTGAGATAAAATTATGCAAAACAAACTAACATCGAGACAAAATTAAGCAAAAGAAATTGACATGCAAATAAAATTATGAAAAAAATGAAAATCGAGAAAAATTAAGCAAAAGAAACTAACATAGAAACAAAATTAAGCAAAAGAAACTAACTTTAAGACTAAATTAAGCAAAAAAAATTGACATGTAGAAAGAATTAAGCAAAAGAAACTGATATAGAGACAAAATTAAACAAAAGAAATTGACATACAAAAAAAATTAAGCAAAAAAAACTGATATAGAGACAAAATTAAGCAAAATAAATTAACATTGAGATAAAATTAAGGAAAAAAATTGGCATCGAAACAAAATTAAGCATAAGAAACTGACATTGAAATAAAATTAAGTAAAAGAAACTGACATTGAAATAAAATTAAGCAAAAAAAACTGACATGGAGACAAAGTTAAGCAAACGAAATTGAGGAGACAAAATTAAGCAAACGAAACTAACATGGGGAGAAAATTAAGCAAAAAAAATTGACATTGAAATAAAATTATGCAAAACAAACTAAAATCGAGACAAAATTAAGCAAAAGAAACTGACATGGATATAAAATTAAGCAAAATAAACTCTCATTGAAACAAAATAAAAAAATACAAGCATAAAAACAAAATTAAGCAAAAGAAACTAGTATGAAAGCAAAATTTCCCAAAAGAAACTCTCATGGAAACAAAATTAAGTAAAAAAAATAAGCATGAAAATAAAATTAAACAAAGAAACTAGCATAGAAACAAAATTAAGTAAAAGAAATTAGCATTGGAACAAAATTAAGCAAAAGAAACTAGCATGGAAACAAAATTAAGCAAAAGAAATTGATATGGAAATAAAATTAAGCAAAATAAACCAACAGGGAAATAAAATTAAGAAAAAAAAATGACATAAAAATAAAATTTAGCAAAAGAAACTGTCATATAAACAAAATTAAGCAAAAAAACTAACATGAAAACATAATTAAGCAAAAGAACCTAACATGAAGATAAAATTAAGCAAAAGAAACTAACATAGTGACAAAATTAAGCAAAAAAAACTCACATGCAAACAAAATTATGAAAAAAAAGGAAATCGAGAAAAAATAAAGTAAAAGAAACTAACATAGAGATGAAATTATATAAAAAAAACTAACACGAAGATTAAATTAAGCAAAAGAAATTGACATGCAGACAAAATTAAGCAAAAGAAACTGATATGGAGACAAAAAAAAAAAAAAAAAATTGACATTGAGATAAAATTAAGCAAAAGAAATTGGCATTGAAACAAAATTAAGTACTCTCCTAGAGTCCTAATAGCCTCACACCTCTATTGAATAATCATAAGACTTAGAAAGGGAGGAGGAGGACTCTTAGCATTTTTACAAATCTTTATTAAGATTAAAAGCGGCACTAAGAGGGGGGGGGGTGAATTAGTGCAATGGTAAAAATCTCAGTTTGAAAAACCATCTTATGATAAAATCTTATTTTGACAAAAACCATTTCGATTCAATCCGTTTCATAAGAAATTAAATTTAAAAGCTTTCATAAAAGTGCAAAGAGAAGATTAAGGAGGTTTGCAGTAATGTAAATTGCACAAATAAAAAGTAAACCAATTTATAGTGGTTCGGTCGTCATGACCTACATCCACTCCACTGATTCCTCTTCCTTCGAGGCCACCGGCATTCACTAACGATCTTTCTTCAATAGGCAAAGTCTAACCTTCTTCTTTCAACTCTATTCTTCTTTTTCAGGCTTAGGAGAAAACCCTTATAAGTCTTACACCTCTCTTGAATGATCTCAAAACATAGAAAGGGAGGAGGACTCTAATACTTTTACACCCCTATAACTCAAGATTATATCTATCCTTTTTGTTTCCTTTCAAGCAAAAAATGGTGGGATTTTTATAAGCTCTAATGGCTTCAAAATTAGAGCAAAAAAGTGTAACATCCCCGGATTTAGGGGTACTGGCAGTACCACCGGTGTTACTAGGCGGTACTACCGTCGTTGGTCTGACATTGGGCGGTACCACTGCCTGACAGGGATGGTACCACCACTGGCAGTATTCACTACTGGCGGTACCACTGCCCAAACAACCCAGGACACTATCTCCCAAGCAGTGCCACCGTCGGCTGGGCTTTCAAGTGCTGAATGGACTGTTCAATCTGGCTCAATTCAGCCCTATTAAGGGCTTAGTTGGCCCCTAATTAAGTTAGTGTGATTACCTCTCAATCCTAACTCCAATTATGTGCTAACTATAAAATTTAAGACATTTACTGAGCTAAACAAGTCCGTAAGTTTAGGTTTCTTTCAGCGAGCTTCCGGCGAACTTCCGATGATCTCTCGGCAATATTACGGCGGACTCCCGACAAGCTCCTAAACTTCATGAAGATCTTCTTGGTGAGTTTCGACGAACTTCTTTGGCAAGCTCTAGGACTTCTTGGTCAATTTCGATAGAACTTCCGACGAATGTCTGGACTTCCAATGAACTCTCGAACTCCCAACAAAATCGCGTTCTTGACTCTGGGACTTCATTTTACTTTATGTCTTGTTATCGTATTTAATCATACACACATAAAAACCAACTTTGATCTAGCCAATTATTACAAAGCTTAAATCATGTTGTTCGGCATGTTAGTGGTTCATTGATGCTTCGTCTGATTCTTCGACGCATCATCCTCTCTTGCGGTATATTGCCCAATCGGCTAGTTGACCTCTACAACTCCGATATCCTTGGCGCAATATCCGCTCTTCTTGGCCCGATGCTCGAATTCACGACCGGAAGCCTTCCACCGATACATCGACCGATCCTCCGGCACGACGTCCAATCTTCTGATTTTTGCTTCGGCCCAACATGATTCTTCGGGCTTTAATTGTCTCTCCTTGATCGAAGCTTCCTGTGTTGCTTAATATGTATATCAAATCATAAACACTATCAATTGGTTTCATCATCAAAATCCGAGATTCAATTGGATTCAAAAATCCAAGCAATATGTTATTATAAACTTTTGCATAACATCGTACTTCTCCCCCTTTGTCATCAACAAAAAGGAGAAGTGTAACTTTTTAAGTGTTTAGACAAGTTCAAATAATTACATAATAAACATAATATCAAGTTTTATCATCATTGCAAGTAAGCAATTATTTTGAGTTATGCAAGTTTGTAAATTTTGCTAGATGTGCAAGTTTAGCATGTTTTGCATCTTCTTAAGATAGACAAGATAACACTTTTGCTTCTTTTGCAAGCCAGCAAGTCTTGGTGATGTTTAAGATAGCAAGTTCTACATCATGCAAGCTAGCAAACTTTTTATATTATTTTTAAAAAATATAAACTAGCAATATTTTTTATGTTCAAGAAAACAACTTTTGTTTATTGAAATATACAAGTTAGCAATCTTTACTTCTCTTTTGAGATGAGCAAGCTAGCAAGTTTTGTTCCTCTTTTGTCATTGTTAAAAAGAAGGGGTGGTTACAATAGTACAAAACTTTTCCCATTACATCAATTTTCAAATTATGCCATAATTGAGATAAACCTTAAATTTAATCATGATTCTCATATATGACATGCAATACATCAAATACATCATCATAATAAAATCATACGTATTGCATGCATCATTCCGAGTCATAAATATTTTACATCATGATGGTATCAATTTGTCAAATTACATCCTACCATATATGATCATAACTTCTCACCCTTTTATCATTGTAAACAAGAAAGAAGAAGGGAAGAACATAATGGTGTAAAATATTTCATTCATTATAAGGCCTACAAGTCATAAATGCAAAGAAATCATGTCATGAAAGATAAGACTATTTGAATACCAAAAGATATGATTCATATAGTAAATCTCTTCTTTAAATAAAAGACCAAGGAAAAATCGTAGGATTACAAAGAAGAGATCTTGAAAAAAATCTCAAGTAATTCCAAGAAACCAAGATCATAATTTTGATAAAACTCATTCAAATTCAAATCGTCGAAATCATCAAAACCTCAACATTATTTTCAAGAGATTCAAAATGATATAAATAATTTTATTGATCTCTTAGTGAAAAATCGATAATGTAGGGATTGAGAAGTTTTCAAGAAAAATATTTTTCTCTTTTTGTTTCAACTTATTACTTGTGAGTTGAAAAACTTGAAAAACTTAGTCTCCGAGGTTGTCAAGCAATGGTACCACCATATTGGGCAGTGGTACCACCTAGTGACAATGTGTCAGGCGATGGTACCGCCAGACTGGGTAATGGTACCACCAAGTGTCAGACCACAGGCGGTAGTATCGCCTGTACCCGGAAGACCCGGAAGTTTAATTTTTTGGCTCTATTTTTTAAACCATTTGAGGCTTATAAATACCCCACTTGGGCAGCAAGAAAGGCGCAAGAATTCTAGAGGAAAAAAATAAGAAAACTCTGCCAAAACCTTGAGTTCCCTCCTTCTAGTACTTAGAGTTAGTCCTAAGAGAGGCGTGTGAGGGAATACTTGTAAAAGAGTGATTTGTAAAGGTTATCTCATAAACATGTGAAAAGGAGAAAGTATTGTAAGAGGATAGTTGGTCTTCACCCATTGAAGAAAGACCGATAGTGGATGCTGGTGGCCTCAACGGAGGAGAAATCTAGAGTAGATGTAGGTCACGATGACCGAACCACTATAAAATATGATTTACATTTATTTTGAACAATTTACTTTCATAGCAAACTTCCTCCTTACTTTGCTTTTACTGTGCTTACGAACAAACACGCTTTCGAGTCCAGCACATTTACGAAATCGATTTTTATCGAACGAAGAATTTTTAAACCGACGTTTTTATCGCCAACTCGTTAGTGCCAACTCGTTCCTAACACTTATTCGCTCGGTTAGAAAGTGTTACACCAATTGACATCATTATATAGATAAAAATAATCAAGACTTTTCTATGTAGGGTCATTTTAGTCATTCAGCTGTTGTAGGAAAGAGAAAGGTCTCCGTTCAAAAAAGATGTAATATGATCCAGAAAGGCTCATTCACGAAGAGATCACTAGTTCTTCTTTGTCGGATGATGACCCTGATCCACTAACAAAGCCGGCTGGCTATTCTTCACAAGATTATATGCTTGCCGATCGAAACCTTCAGCTATCAAACTGACACTACTTCGCTCCAGCCACTTTTTCTTCTTTTTCTGGCCCACAATGATCCTAACTCTGCACCTCCTACATGATATTAGGAAATTAGAGAAGGATTTTAGGATCTTAAATTAAGTTTCACGATAAGCCAGGAGGTTAATTTAAATGCCTCGATTAAACTTGAAGTGTCTTGAGACCTCTCTACAAATAAAGGACAATGTGATGATTTAGATTTAAGACGAGACGAGAGATGAGGTAAAACCAACAAGGTTGAGGTCCAGTATTTTGGAGATTACAGACATCGTAGGTTATTATTAATTTTGAAGTGTATCGATTATTCTCCTCTATGATTCTTTTTCTACACCCTATGCTTTTGTAAAGGCCCGCTGAGAAATTTGCCAACAAGATCAATCTACCAGAATAAGCTGATATGATCTGCTCTTGTTCCTCAGCCGTCAGAAAACCAAAGAACAAATAAAAACATTTCAAATATTCAAATAGCATCCTTTTCAGCATTCAAGCATATCGTCATTGTCAATCAGAGACTGTTACGGGAATAGAAACACAAATTTCAGTTTGTCATTGTAAATAGCAGATTGTTAAAGCAAAAGCTTTTTATAACATTCTTTTTCACATTTCCTTTCAACAGCATCAGTAATAACTGTTGGAGTTAGATTGCCATTTTGCCTGAAGGATGATATCTTCAGTGACATCAAACCATGAAATCACCAAAAAGAAATGTGCACCTTTCAGCATTATTCACTAACAAAAAGAACAAGAAAACCCACTTCGATATCGGACTCCCAAAATTTTCAACTAAAACGTCGAGTACACTATTAACCAAAATGCAACAGATCTGACTGTCGATCCTACTTTTTGATCTCTGAGACCTTCATATTGATTCCAGTAACTATTTGATAATTAGACGGTGGCATTTGTGTCATCTTCCCAAATATTTCCTCATAGCAGGTCCACATTTCGAACCTTGTTGAAGCCAAAACAAAGAACCGAAAGATATTATATCAAATGGAAATTTAGCACACAGAAAGAAAAGAAGGGCTACGAATTGTATACCAATATGCCAAGAATTGGAATGGTGCATATTTCCCATAGATGGCCTCTAAATTCTTCCTCGAAGTACGAACCCTGCAATTCTTTATTGAATGAAACTGTAAAGATGGTTCAAAATCAGTATTGTTCCATGGTTGTCCGATTGAAAATCAGAAGTCGAGAAAAATCGAACCTGTTTTAAATGCCTTATGGTTTCTGAATCAGATGGTATCTTGTGGTAAAATCCCATGCACATCAGGATATTTGCACGTGTAAAAGGACCAAATCCATGTATGCCAGAAAGCTCTTTGTCGAGTTCATCATAGCTGTAAAGCATAGATCCATTACAAATTTCTTCAAGCTTGCTGAACTGTATCTTGTGTTCAACAATGTCTTGAGCAAGTGACACAATCCACTGTGATCGATATCCAAGTTTGCAGCGGTTAGCCAGATAATTGACATCAACATTTGCCAGTTCTTCGGGACTAGGAAAATTTCCTTGTGTATTTGGCAGGCATAAAATTCCTGATGATAACTGACAAACTGGGCTGGAAGCATCCAGTTTGTTAATAATTGGTAGTCCCTCAAAATCATAGATACTATCAGTTTCTCCAACAGTGGATGTTTCCATCCTTTGAGACTTGTTAGAGTGATTGGAATGGTTGAAAAATGACATTGCTTCTTGTGCCAAATTACTTCCGTTCTCTTGAGATTTGTCATCTGATTTGGCAATGACATCCGTGGTATTCTGACGTTTTCTTTTGAAATCTCTTAATTGAGGTGTCTTTGGATACAAGTCTCTGGATATTGTGCAACACTTCAATTCTAGTTGAAGCTCACAGAGGGCTTTTGCCATTGACAGAGTTCTTGGCCACCTAATAAATAGGGAAGGCATGTATAATTATGTTCAAGCTTAAAGTTTTGAATGGAAATGAAAATATGGACCAGAAGAAAATTGGATCATTTTAGTGTATTCCTTTTCCTTGTCTATACAAATGTATTTCATGATCTTGATGATGGTACAGTTAAACATCTGAAGTCACATAAGAAAACATGAAGGATCACAGAGGCAATATCTATACAAAATTTCAAAACTATCAACAAGATGAATGATTATTTGCAAGGCAATAAGTAGAAGGGTGGATGAAGATACATGAGAAATCATTACTTGTAAGGCAGTAATGTTCTTCAGATAAGTTAACCATCCCTTAGTGCTTCACAGAGAATTCACACTTACTTTCTCTTTGTCTACCATTGAATCATTCTTTTCTAAAAGAAATGCTTCCACTGAAATTCAAGAAGTAAAACCCATTTTCATGTGAAAATCTACTTGTATTAGACGCTAGTCCAGTGGAATCCAACAAGTACTGTCATTTGCTATCTACAAATCACAGATGTAGTATCTATTATGATAAATCACTGTATATTGTTAGTGGGCCATGCTGTAAAGATAAGGATCTTTCAGGAAAGAACAAAAAATGGATGCAGGACTGAAAATTTCCTTTTTTTTCTATTTCTTTATAATGCTGGATCTTATTGCAAATTAGTCTAGTGTCCAGTCAACTATTGACTAAATGGCAGTGGCCAGTGGAAATATGAGTTAGGGAGTAAAATGGCAGAATTTGAGAGAGAAGTCACCGCATAATAGGAACGTTATAAATGATGACTGCATCAGAACTCAAGGGACATGAGAAAACTCGCACTAACAGGTAAGGAAGAATATTTTTAAAACTATTATATTTGCTGAAAATGCAATATGGTAATAAGGTTTTGATTTTTAACATGTTAAGTCCTTTATCCCATGTCTTCTAGGTTTATAACTAACGATACACACCTCAACATTAATTACAAAGAATCTCCCACTCGAAAAATTCACTAATCGGAAGATATAGAACTTGATTTTCCTGTTTCATTTGAGTCAGTTGGCCATATTTATATAGGTCAGTATCTGCATCATGGTTCAACAGTAATACCCTTAGTATATCAATCATGCAAATTTTGAATACATCTAGAATAACAAAGACAACTGTAATAGAGAGTGAAGATCAGTAAAGGAGATAAATCTAAGCAACTGTACCCTCAAAACTGATCTACTAAGTCTCACTTATTCACAACTCTAAATAGTACAAGGCATACCTAATTATGTTGCAGTTGAAGACCAAATTGCCAATAGGAAAAGAAAATTCACTTCAATTTGTTTAATCAAATTTCTGAAAAAAGATTTTTCTTTTGCAAAGTAAGTGCCGAAGGTGGGATTTAATCCCAGGACCTTGGGGTCATCTGTCAAAGTATTTACAAGCTAAGTCAATACCTTCACAAGCTAAGCTATCTAGCATCTTCAAAAAGGATTGTTTGATGAACCATAAACGTGAAGAATGTGGGATAGTTGGAAAAAAAATCTTTACAGAGTCAAAAACGTGAATGATATAATATTCTCCTAAATTATTAAAACTAGTCGCATATGCCAAAATACAAACAATTGTAATATTCCTCATCAAAGTAGCTCTAGTTATTTGCTAATATGTTTTATCAGCACAATGATGTCACGATGACTTCTTCTCTTCTTCCTGATCTCAGGATAAGCACCATTTTTATGTCTCATAAAGCATCAGCTGACTTTTCTACAGCCTATGCACATGTACTCTAATTTTTTACTTGGCATTGTGTAGCATTTTGCTTTACATGTAACAATTAAGCAGATCTAGCATCTGCAAATGTACACATAGTTCCTTTTGTTTCCCCATTGATTTTTTTTTTTCTGCTGCTGCTATTGCACATGAAAAGTGATAAAATTCTAGGACTTTATCTAAAAGAATAGATAGGGATTTGATCGCTTCAAGGGGATCAACCTCCAGGTTGACCAAAGGCTTTGAGTTATTTGATTGCTTGAGAAGAATAGCCAAAGACATCATATATTTATAGGGTTATTTAATCCCTAGTCAACTAGGAATAGGAGTCATAAAAAATAAAAATAGCAATTCTTAATTTGCTATATCAAAGGAATCCTAACAAACTCCTACCATAACTAGGAAAAACTTAATAGGAAAAATAAATATTAATATCAAATCCCTAAAATTAAGGACTCCTAAAATTAAGGAATCCTAACATTTCCCGCCTCTTCAAAACAGAGCAACAATAAATTCTCGAAACTTCTCCTCCAATACTTTGTAAGACTCCCAAGTGGCATCTTCAATTCGTAAGTTGGCCCACTGAACAAGCACCTCAATGACAAGATATCTGTGACGCATCATGACATGTTGATCGAGTACGGCTTGAAATAGGATTTAAACCTCACCAGCAAAAGAAATATCCAGCAAATGGTGTTGCACCACATCAGCCTCACCTAACTTCCTTTTTAAGGCAAGAAACATGAAAAACTAGATGTATCTTAGACCTTGTTGGCAAGTCCAAGTCATAAGCAACTGGGCCAATGCGTTCCAACACCTTATAAGGCCCAAAGAAACGAGGAGATACCTTCATAGAAGTCTGAACCTTTATAGAGGTTTGCTTGTAAAGCTAAAGTCGCAAAAAAACCCAATCACCTATTGTAAATTCTCGCTCACTATGATACTCATCAGCTTGTTGCTTCATTCTAGCTTGTGAGACTGCGAGATTATCTCTTAGAAGTTGAATAATCTTATCCCTATCTTGGGGCACTATGAGCTCGGGGCCTGCCATGTCCATACTATCATTGTTAATCCATATGAATGGTGCAACTTCCTTGGGATCCAATCATCCTTTTCTGCTAACATCCACGAGATACATATGCTTTCATAGTTAGGAAGCACCAAACTATCCCAAATTGCAGCCTTAATCTGATTGCCAAAAAGCAAAGCAATATGGCTGCTAGTTATTTTTCGATCCCCAACTGATGAGTCCAAATTCCAATGTAATTCCGGCATTGTTGAAGCCAAACCACAATTGATCAGAAGGCGACCGGCTTAATATGTAGGCACAATGTCCCACGAAGAGAAGCAACTCGTATTACCAAAGAAAGTGGTACTTGTGAAACTTGATCAGCGAGAGAATGTAGAATAGCCTTCCATCTAGACACGTAACTTGAAGTCCAACTGGTGCTCTTTGAGTTTCTAAGGCCATCTGCTTTACCCACTTCATTTCTGCTATCCATTCCAACAGCCGAATTGCTTGAGGATTTCAACTGATTTCCATAATGCTCAATGCCCTTAAGAAAATCAGAATTCACCTCACCAGTTGATTCCAAACTTGTTTTTATTATGTCTTTTTGCAATTCAGGTTCACGGACTTCTAGTCTTGTCTCTATGTCCAATATTATACCACCAAAGTATTCAATATCAACTTCCATAGACCACATTCAATTCAAGTCCATAGAGAAAACTCTTATTCTATGAACATAAGGTGGAAGGTTACCAAGATCTAAGCCAGTACATGTGATTTCACCAATATAACTTGGTGTCGTCATATTTGACAATGTCCTTTAGATGCGTGCTTTTATGAGATTATTGATCTCACTACTTTTTTCACATCAAAAAATAGCCTTGAAAACAACAAATTCCAACAAAGTGTACCCTCATCACTGATAAACTTTTCGTCAGCAGTTGCATCAAGAATGGCAGGAAGCATACTTTTGTTACCAAAATGAGTAGAAGTTGGTGGTACAGGTTGTCATATCTTGCATGGAATTACTTGAGGATTTGTCTTCGGATGAGCTTTTTATGAATCCATCACTTGAAGATACAGAATTTGATGAATGCAACTTCTCAACAATCTTCCTTTCACCATAGCCTAATGATGAAAATGAGGCTTGTCTACTTTCCAGACCACTCTTTGAAGCCTTCTTTGTAGGTTTTTCTAAAAAAAAGGTGAATTCTCGAAGCTCCATCAATGCTACTTGTTTTGTCTGTAGTCTTGGTAAAAACTATTGATGGCTTTAGAAAAGAAGGATATTCAATATTTAAGAATGATAGATAGCCTTGGAAGTCTTCGTAAAACTGGGAGAACAAATTCCATTTTCCCTTATCAGGGCAGGAAGCAAGAAGGAGTGCTTTGCACCAGGATTCCTTCTCCCAAGAAGTGTCAAAGTATAAGTAACATGTTTTACTCCCCTTATAAATCTTTGATTTCTTGCTTTCCAATTTAATGGGATACCCTTTATCCCACTTTCATGAAGATAAATTTGATAAAGAAACAACTACCACCATACAACCAACAAGTTGTATAGTTATATTTGAATCATCAGGGTCAGACAAGATTAACGAGTGATCTTTAATTTTAGCATATTTTCTGACAGGAATAACCTTTATCTCGAATTTATCACAACATTCAATACGATAGGCCAATCGCACAACAATCTTGTGTTAGAACCCTTGCAGATTTTAAACTTGGGGTTGATCTCTTTAGGGGATCGGCCTCCTTGGAACTCTATAGGGGTTCCTCCCTCCAAGTTGCTGCTCAAAGACTGCAGAAAAGATTCATCTATTGCTTATGAAAAGAGGAGGAATACATGGCTATTTATAGGGCTTCTAAACCCTAACTCCTAATAGGACTCCTACTCAAGACTCCTACTTCTGACCAACTCCTAATAGGACTCCTACTCAAGACTCATACTTCTAACCAACTCCTAATAGGACTCATACTCAAGACTCCTATTCCTTTACAACTCCTAATTCTTCTCTAAGAAACAACCTCCTAACCCTAGCCGGCTTCTTCACCTCTTTAATAGGGGTCGGCTTATGTATGTTTTAATAAATGTCCCTCTCAATTAGGACTCTCCTAGCTAGAGTCCTAACAGACCCGCCCTCTTCAAATCAGCCTTGTCCTCGAGGCTGACGATTCATGAATTCTAGGAATTTGATCTTCAAGTCGTCATAGTTCGCTCAAGTGGCATCTTCTATTGGTAGGTTCGCCCATTGTATTAGCACTTCAGTAGTGGGTCGTCGTCATCGAGTCACAATCCGTCGATCAATAATGACAGTTGGCTAGGTTTGGAGTTCTCCTTGCGTAGTCATATGTGGTGGGTGGCTTTGGGCTGTCTCCAAGCACCTATTTACAACTTCCGTCTGGTCGTCGGTTTTTGGGTGATATGTCATACTCCTTTTGAATTTAGTACCCTGCATATGGAATAACTTTGTCCAAATCTACTCTTGAAGATGCAAGTAGAATTTTTCACAATCACAATGCGTCCCTTATAGTGTAATTCTTTTGATTCCCAATTGTAATGAGCCACAGGGCTTGGTGCTTCCTCGAATTTTTTTATGATCTTACTAGTCTCCGAATCTTCTTGCCATTCCATCTTAATATCCTCAAAGAAGTCACTAGTCGAAAGTGAAATAGCCAAAAATTCAGCTTGCTTAGGTAACCGTAAAAGCGCATCTGCAACAACATTCTCTTTCCCCATTTTGTAAGTTATTTCATAATCATATCCAAGAACCTTTATTACCCATTTTTGCTGCTTGGGGGAAGATATCTTCTGCTCCAAGAGATATTTTAGGCTTTTATGATCAGTCTTGATTTGAAAGCATCGCTTGATCAAGTACGATCTCCAACTCGTTGCTGCGCGCACAATGGCGAGCATCTCTTTGTCATTTGTTAACATGTTTTGATAGGGGGGAGACAATGCCTTGCTAATGTATATGAGTGGTCGACCATCTTGCATGAGAACGTCTCCCATTATGTCTCCAGATGCATCGGCCTCAATGATGAAGGGTCGGTTGAAATCTGGTAGCGCTAGCACCGGCATCGTCGTCATGGTTGCCTTAAGTTTATCGAAGGCAGCGGAGGCTTTGTCTGACCATTGGAAGATATCATTTTTCAGTAGAGAAGTGAGTGGTGCACTGATCTTTCCATAGTTTTTCACGAACTTACGGTAGTAGCTAATTAAACCCAGAAAGTCATATAGCAATTTTATATTCCTCAGGGTAGGCCAGTTTTGCATTGCTCCAATTTTGAAGGGGTCCATCGTCACACCTTCCTCTGATATGATATGCTCAAGATATTCCACCTTTTGTTGAAGAAAGCAAAAATTCATAGTGGCCGTTGTGTGTTCGAAAGGCGGTTTTCGGTATGACTTCTTCGTACACTCGTATTTGATGATACCCGGATCGAAGGTCCGGCTTTGTGAAGATTTGTGCTCCCTTTCATCTAGCAATTCATCTACTACTGGAATAGGGTATTTATCCTTGATGGTTATGCCATTGAGAGCTCGGTAATCAACGCATATTCGCCATGTTCCGTCCTTCTTACGTACAAGTAGCACCGATGAAGAGTAGAGGTTGCAACTTTGCCAAATAACTCCTGTTTCGAGCATCTCTTTTATAATCCTTTCTATTTCATCCTTCTGGAGATGTAGATACTAATATGGCTGAGTATTTGTTGGAGGTTTGCCTGAAAGAATTGTTATATAATGATCATGCCAACGGGTAAGAGGTAGGTTGTGTGGTTCGTCAAATATATCTAAAAATTCAGCAAGCAAAGGAAGTAGGTTTGGATCTTCAAATTTTATTGGCTCTCCCTTAGTTTGCTGCTCAAGTTGTGCCAAAAAGCCGTTGCATGCTTTATACAAAACCTTCTTCATTTGTTGTGTGCAAATCGTCGTTACGTCGCCCTCACGTTTCCCATTTAGTATCACATGTTTCTCCTTACTGTAAAATTTCATAATTAGTTACATAAAATTCCAAGAAATATCACATAATGTCGTCAACCATTTAATTATGAGCATGGCCTCATGATCATTAAGAGGGAGAAGGAAGAAATACGCAATTATCTCTTGGTAAGGCCTCATGATCAACAATAGTTTCACTTGCGGGCGCCTACGATCATACTTCAAAATCCATCCATCGGCGACCTTAACGTCAAACCTGCTGCAATTCTCGATAGGTAAGGCCATCTGGATAGCAACCTTACTATTTAGAAAGTTATTAGTACTGCCCGTGTCGATGAGAACAGTGATCGGTTGTTGTTTGAGAAGGCCTCCAACTTTCATCGTTTGCGGGTTTGAGTAGCCGGCTAGTGCATGTACTGTAACTTCAGTCGGTTGTGGCTCTTCTTCTGCATCTTCTTCTTCATGTTCAAGGCTCTCTTCTGGATATTCAATGACCTCTTCTTTTATTAGTTCAATCATAAGAAGTCTCCCTTTACTACAGCGATGCTCACGGCTCCACGGCTCGTCACAATGCCAATATAACCCCTTCGCATATCGCTCCCGAAGCTCTTCTCTTGTTAACCTCTTTGGTGTAGGGACTTGGTCGACAGTAGGGGGGCTGAGGGATTCAATATTACTGGTTGAGGAGCGACCCTAGTCCTCCGAGCTTCATGGTTCAATTGCTCCTCTTGATGTCATGCGAAAGAGATGGCTGCCATAAGCGTGTACGGTTGTCGCGCTTTAACTTCTCCTCGGATCTCCGGCTTCAAGCCCTCAATAGTTGTTTTTGAGACCAATCACGAGTTTGATTAGATAACCTTTCAAATCTGGTTTGGTACTCCTGAATGGTGGAGGTTTGTCGGATCTTTGCTAGTTGTCCGTCAATATTCTCGTAATCGATTGGTCTGAAGCATATCAGCAGTCCTTCTTTGAATTGTCGCCATGAAAGGACTCCATAAGTTTGTTCAAACCGGTCAAACAATTGTATAGGATCCCCTTCAAGATGTATAGCTGCAATTTTTACCATAGATGCAACTGCGGTTTTGTGATACCGAAAATATCGCTCTGCACGCGAGATCCAACCAATCGGGTCTCCTTCTTCCCATCTAGGGAAGTCCACTCTCATACATGGATAGTTGGGGTCGGTCATAGAACTTCCTCTATCTTGGAAGTCTTATCTTCGGACTTGATGCGATTGGGCAAAGCTCTCTCCTTGATGTGATTTCTTCGGGCTTAGTGGTCGGCCCAATCTGAGTTCGGTAAAGAGCGTCCGAATCTTATCCTCCATTCGCGCCTCGAAGGCTTCGAATTTAGCATTGATTACCTTCTCAGATGCCATAGTATATGCCGCCAAATATGTGATGTTAAGATCTCTCTTTTGTTGTCGGGTTGAAGGCATGTATTGGTTGAGAGAGGTGATGGTCGAAAGGGTTGGTGGATTGGTGGATTGGTGGATGTAGGCTACAGTTTAGGCTTGTTTTAGAGCTATTTTGGGTGCAGTTTGAGGGTGTGGTTTGGTGGAGTTTTAGGGTTGTTGACGAAAGTTTTGGATCTGTGGTAGATGGCAGCAAAGGTTTGATAGAAATCAGTGGAAGTTGAAGCAAGTATGTGCTGCCTTGTAAGAGCAGAATTGTCGTCGAAGAAACAGCGGTTTCTCGATGAAATTTCCACCAAAAACTTAAAAGAACTGAGGAAAGAATTGACAGCAAAATCACAGTTTATATGACAGTAAGGATGTCTAATTTAATCAAGAAAATTTCGGTAGTATAACAGCAAGGAAATTGGTGCAAGCTGCGATAGCAGAATTCTCGTCGAAAAATTTCAGCGGTTTACGACGAAAATTTGCAGCAACACAAAATCGTTTTTAGAAATGAATTCCTCAATAGATTAATCTTAGATGGAAGCCAAGATGATCTATGAAGTGTATAAGAAATTTCATTCAAAAAAGATTGCAAATATATAGGTTAAGGCAACAATATATGGCTGAAATTTTCTACAGCACAGATTTTTAAGTATAGCAGATTGGACGTAAAAGATCAATGGTTTATATTGAGAATTTTTTGATGAAACCAAAGGAAAATCTATTGTTAGGAAGTATCAAAGCTATCATAAAAATTTCGTAGAGATTTGGATAGAAACAACGTAGTATCAAGATCAAACAAACAGTGCTATGCGATTGAAATTTTACAGTGCAGATTTTCAAATATAGCAGATTAGATGTAAAATATCAATGGTTTATATTGAAAATTTTTTTGACAAAACTAAAAGGAAATCTGCTGTTAGGAAGTGTCAAAGATATAAAAATTTCTTAGAGATTTGGATAGAAAAAACACAGTAGCAAGATCAAACAAACGGTGCTATACGGTAAGAATTCTGCAATGTATCTTTCGTCGTAGAGATAAAAACTTTATGACGAAAAGTTTATGCAACAATATAGGAATAATTTTTTTTGGATTTTCAAATAAGGATAACTAAATTGCAGCAGCAGTAAGGTAGGAAACCAGAACCTGCTGCAATTCACGGGGAGATCAAAGGATGATCCGTGGTGGTGGAGATGACGGCGGAATTTGGCGACGATCTTTTAAGCAATTGTGGGAATTGCTTTGGGCGGTTGTGGAGGGTTGATGGATGGCTGTGGAAGGGCAGCGAGACGCCAAGAACGCTGCTCTGATACCAGGTGTTAGAACCCTTGCAGATTCTAAACTTGGGATTGATCTCTTTAGGGGATCGACCTCCTTGGAACTCTATAGGGGTTCCTCCCTCCAAGTTGCTGCTCAAAGACTACAAAAAAGATTCATCTATTGCTTATGAAAAGAGGAGGAATACATACCTATTTATAGGACTTCTAAACCCTAACTCCTAATAGGACTCCTACTCAAGACTCCTACTTCTGACCAACTCCTAATAGGACTCCTACTCAAGACTCATACTTCTAACCAACTCCTAATAAGACTCATACTCAAGACTCCTATTCATTTACAACTCCTAATTCTTCTCTAAGAAACAACCTCCTAATCCTAGTCGGTCTCTTCGCCTCTTTAATAGGGGTCGGCTTATATAGGTTTTACATGAATGTCCCTCTCAATTAGGACTCTCCTAGCTAGAGTCCTAACATCTTGTTATCCATAAAATTGTTGGTGCTACCAATATCAATCAAAACAATAACAGATTGACGTTTCAAAAGTCCTTCAACCTTCATAGTTCAAGGATCAAAATAGCTAGCTAATGTATGAACAGTATGTGTGATAGGTTCAATAATCTCATCGTTCTCAGTACCTTTATGATCATAGTCTACAGCTTCAATCTTTGGTTCCTCCTCAGTTGGTTCAATCATCAAAAGTTTTCCTTGCTTGCATCGATGCTCCTTACTCCACTTTTCATCACATTGTCAACACACACTCTTTGCTGATCGTTCTTTGAGTTCCTCTTCGATCAATCTTCTAGTATTAGGATTCTGATTAGGAATGGTTAGAGTAGTTGACTTACTAGTCACCTGTTTATTATCACTTATAGTTCGACGATTTTCCTGGTTAATTTTTTTTTTCATGCAGTCGTGCAAACGAAATTGCAACTATCATAGTGCAAGGTTAACGAGCCTTAACTTCACAATGAATGTCTAAATTAAGACCTTCAATAAATGTTCCCACCAATTGTCTTTTAGACCAATCTTTAGTCCGATTTGATAGTTGTTCAAATCGACTTTGATACTCTTACATAGTAGAAGTCTAGTGAATCTTGGCAAATTGCACATCAATATTCTCATATTTAGATGGTAAAAAATGAACAAGAAGCCCTTTCTTAAACTGCTCCCATGAGGAAACTCTATGACATGTTTCATACCAATCATACCATTAAATAGCATCCTCATCTAGTTAGATTAAAGCTATTTTCACTTTAGAATCTTCTGGAGTTTTATGAAAATGAAAAAATTTCTCTACTCTAGAAATCCAACTGGTCGAATCTCCATCTTCCCATCTAGAAAATTCTACTTTCATGCGAGGATAGCTATTATCATGCTCTTGGTAATCTCTTCCTGTGAATTCAGGACGGTCATGTTGTTTACTTGTAGAAGTTGAACTTCCATCTTATTGAATTTTGCTAAAACTTTCAAGCAAACTCTTTTTGAAATCATTAAGAGTTTCTCACAACCTACTCTCAATTTTTGTTTCTAAGGTTTCAAACTTAGCTTTCATAGAATTGTCAGGAGTCATTGCATATGATTGTAGATATGTAATTCATACGTTTTGTTTTTTATTTCAGGTCAAGAGCATGAGCACTGCTTACTTGGCATTAAAGGTGAAGTCGTTGTTGGCAGTATGAGTGTCGGGGCCTGTGGCAGCATTGGAGAGGAGATTAAGGGAATGCCAAGGACACACCGTCGAGGGAATGCCAAGGACACACCGTCGAGGAAATGCTGAGGACACACTATCGAGGAACGCCGCTCTAATACCATATGATAAAACCCTAGGGCTTTATCTAAGATAATAGATAGGGATTTGATCGCTTCAAGGGGATCAACCTCCTTTTGATCGCTTCGAGAGGATCAACGAACAACCAAAGGCATTACGTATTTATAGGGTTATTTAATCCCTAATCAACTAGGACTAGGAGTCCTAAAAAATAAAAATAGCAATTCTTAATTTGCTATATTAAAAGAATCCTAACAAACTCTTACCATAACTAGGAAAAACTAAATAGGAAAAATAAAGATTAATATCAAATCTCTAAAATTAAGGACTCCTAAAATTAAGGAATCCTAAAGAAAAGCTACTTTTCTCTTGCTTAATAACAGAGTGACTCTACATAAACTTCATAAGTAGTCATAACTGGATCTCCTAGATAACAAAAGAATGAAAACCTAAAACAAGCACAAAACTGAGCTCTAACTAGAGAGTAAAAGGAGGACAACTTACCGGCAGTTACAGAGCAGAAGGCACTTGACCATGTCCTCAAAGAGGGTCGGGGAACGGAATATGCGCCCAAAACCCCTCTCCTTTGCAGCCGCGTGAATCGTCTGGAACTCCTTGATCATCCTGTCATTCTCGTCTGACATCCTTAGCATCCTCCGAACTTGTGACTGCAACCGGAAGCAACTTACGTTACCAGCTTATCGTCATAGATCACCTAAAGAAAACATAAGACTATGGAGAAAAAAGTACGAGGATGGCGTCTTGATCTTGCGACGAGAGGAAGGTAGTGCAATATACGGAAACCAGGAGGTGGTCGGGATGAGGAGAGGGTTGGGAGACGCGAACACAGAGAGACGCGGAAGAAGAGGAGAGGTGTAGGGGGCGGCGGAGGGATGCTGTGTCCGGGTCCCAGCCATTGGGGGCCATCATGAACAGGCCGTGGTTGCATACCGCGTTGGCCAGGTCGAAGGTGGGGTCTTTTACCGGCAGCTGCAGCACCACCACGCCTTCTTCGCCGTCTCCCATTCCTACTTACTCAGGCAATGATGGTACTGTTCGAGACGTCGTCATCTTATGCTTTAAGAACGGAAGAGACCACTGACAAAAGGCAATGGCGAGAACCGAAGAGACGACTGATACATGGCAGTGACGTCATTTTCTTTTACTATAAGAAACTAACAGACCGCTGACAAACGGCAGCGGGAGTACGAATTAGGCATAGTATCAGCTGGAGAAAAGTTACTGTTTTATGGTAATGTTATGTGACCGAATTTTCGAAAAAAAAAACTTTGAGTTATTCGTCCATAAAATGCGTTAGACAGCATGAAAAGATTATTTTTATATAATTCTAAAAATTTCTATCACGACGTTAGCTCAAGTTGTCGGCTCGAATCATTCGACTCATCAATCATCTCTCATTTACCCGTCAACTCTTGTTATTTATGGATCGTGACTCTCGTACGAAGATGTAGGCGACCATAAGAGGAGATAGGGCGGTCAACATTACTTATTAACCCATACACGAAGACACAAACGATTGAGGGATGATTGACAAAAGCTACAATCGATCATAACTAGTGAATAAGCACCAATAGACAAAGATGTTAGGCTTGGGGAGGAGGGGGTGGTCAACCGAGTGGAGGCACAATGAAGTATGAGAAAAAAAATATAATTACATCTACCTAACGGATAGACCTTAAGATAATATCCTAGGTACATCTATCTGGCATGATTCTCTTTACCAACATGTTCTTCCTCTTTTTTTTTTAATCATTTTCTTAGATTTTATCATAGAGGTTAGGAAACTTTAGTAACTCTAAGGAAGATTAAGTTAAGAAAAATCTAATTCTTTCCTTATTATACTTAAGGTTTTAGTTTTATAGATTATTAAGGAATCAGTGGAGGAAAGCAACCTGCGAAAAAGAAAATAGATACAAGAGAAATATCCAGAACTATTCGAGTAAGAAATTTCAAAGACAAAAATTTTGTTAGGAAGAGAGAATTATAAAGATCAAGTCTCACACTTATTAAATTTCAACTAGCATGTCAATAAAATACAAATACTATATATACACTTCATTTTGATTTATAATGTTTATGTTTCATAAATATGATAAATAATATGCTCATGTTTTTTATTCATAAAATTGAAGTACATGCTTTTGAAAATATATCAATTTTAGTATTCTATAAAATATTAACTGAGTATACACAAATATTAACATTTACGTTAAGTATAATGCAACTAGCCAAAGGTGCTATGGTACTTTAATACAAAGTTAAATTAACTTAATATTTATGGTGGAGCAGAAATATTTATATGGAGGATCAATATTTGAGATGAAAAATATTTTAAATTTTTATATGTCATAAAATGTTCAGTTGTCATGATATGATTGATGCATTAAAGATATATCAATTTTGATTATTTTTAGATTAGATATGTGAAGTTTAAAGAGATTAATATGATTTTTATGTCTTCGAGGACTTATTTATAAATATAAATATTATAGGGACTAAACTATAAAAGTTAAAATATAAATTTAAAATGATGATTTTTATCCTATTGCCTTCCATGCACCTCTGCTTAGGAAAATAGAGGAGGGATTGTGGTGGAGGAGAAGAAGAGAAGGGAAGAAAGACAAAAGAGAAGAAGGAGAGGAAAAAGAGAAGGGGAAGTAGAAGAGGTTGCAGTTGAGGCTGTGGTTGGAGGAGAAGAAGAGAAAGGAAGGAAGGAGAGGAAGGGGGTTGTGGTTGCCACTACGACTATGGGAGAGAAAGAATGAGAGGAAGAAGAAAAGGGGAATAGGGGAGAGCAAGCGACTGCGCTCCTCTACCTTTCGCACGAGGAGCTGCAACTGGAAGAAGAAGGAAAAGGGAGAGAGAGAGAAAGGGGAAGAAGGAGCAAGGAGAAAGCAGAGGAGGAAGGAGAGGGAAGAAAGGGTTGCAGCTATGGCTGCGACTGAGGGAGAAGGAAAGGAAGGGAGAATGGAAGAAAGGAGAAGAGAGACAAAAGGAAGAAGAGTTGGCGGCTGTAGGTGTGGGAGAAGAAGGAAAAAGGAAATAAAAATGTAGGAAGAAGGAAGAAATGATAGTAGGATAATGCAGAATACATTTTGAAAGAAAGTCTACAGTAAAATTATAATTGCTAGAATAATTTTTCGGATTGAAAAATGATACCGGGTAATGTATGATAGATTTAAAAAGAAAGCCAATAGTATAGGTACAATTGTGCTAGTCATAAGTACTCTATAAGTCAATCATAAGTGATAAAATGTGACATGACACGTAATCTTTTTACTTATTATTATTATGATATTTTTGTTGAATCTCGGATTTTGATGATGAAGTCAATTATAATTTGTTTGATCTAATCTATATGTTAAGAAAAATATGTAGGATTAAGTATGATGACAGTAAGACATAAAGCAGGTGTTATGCCGGAGTCAAGATCGAGATTACGTTGGGAGTTCGAGAGTTCGTCAGAAGTCCGGATGTTCGTCGGAAATTTTGCCGGAACCAATCGAAAAGTCTAGGAGCTTGCCATAGAAGTTCGTCAGAACTCACCAAGAAGATTGTCGTAAAGTCCAGGAGCTTGCTGAGAGTCCACCGGAGCATTGTTGAGAGTTCGTTGGATGTTCGTTGGAAGTACACTGGAAGCTCGTCGAAAGAGCAATTGACGCATCGGAACAAGAAGTGCAGTAAACATGTCTTAATTATCGTAGTTAGAGTATAAATTAAGTTAAGATTGGGAAGTAATCTCACTAAATTAGGGGCCAACTAGGCCCTTGACAGGGCTGAATTAGGCCGAATGGAGCGGTCAGCCCCTGAATTCCTAGTCGGCGGTGGCACCGCTTGGGAGACTCGGTCTCCTAGGAATTTTGGGTGGTGGTATCACCCCTATCAGGCGGTGGCACCACCGGTAGTTATTGCTGCCAGCGGTGGTATCGCCCTTGTCAAGTAGTGGTATCGCCCAGACTGAGCGATAGTATCATCCAGTGTCAGGTGTCAAGCGATAGTACCGCCCAGTAATAGCGGTGGTACCGCCAGTACCCCAAAAATCTGGGATAAGACACTTTTTAGCCCCATTTTTGAAAGCCATTAGGGTCTATAAATACCCCACCATTTTCTGCATAAAAGGAAATAAAAGCTTGATATATTATTTAGTCTTTAAAGTGTTAAAGAGTTGTAAAAGTGGTAGAGTTCTCCTCCTCCCTTTCTAAGTGTTAAGATATTTCAAGAGAGGTGTGAGACTTGTAAGGGTTCTCTCCTAAACTCATGAAAAGGAGAAAGCGCTGTAAAAGAGGTGGTTGGTCTTCACCTATTGAAGGAAGGCCTTTAGTGGACGTTGGAGACCTCGTCGGAGGAGGAATCCGAAAGTGGATGTAGGTCATGTTGATTGAACCACTCTAAATCTGGTTTGCATTTCATTTTGATCAATCTTCATTAACTGCAAATCATTTCATAGCATGGTGCTTCTTTTCCTCATCTTGCTTTCACTACACTTACGCTCTCTTACGTTTTAAAGTTATGATCTTTTCGAATCGATTTCCTTTGAATGTACGAAATATTTTCTAAAATTACAAAAGTTTTCCGCTACACTAATTCACCCCCCCCTCTTAGTGCTGCTGTTGATCCTAACAATTTTCTTACTTTATATTATTTATTGTATACATATATTGTGATGTCCATAGTTATGTGCAATGAAAATTAGATCATGATGAGATCACGATAATAAGACTGATTCGCCTTTAAATACAAACCCTAAATAATCTTGATCATAGGTTACCCGAGAGGGATATCGAGATAACCGGATAAACTAGTATACTATATACCCATCCATATGATAGAGGCGGTTAATCTCATAATTGCTCATGTGGAGACACTAAAGATACAATGCAGGTGCTTATTGGAGAATGAGTTCACTGATTGATCCACTCATAGAATAATGGATGGTTGATGATGCCTTATTATCAGATAGCAATTCCGTTGTTCGAGTGATGTATCTGGTCCTTAGACTTAATACGCCAAAGATATCCTATATGAGTACTTCACTCTTTGATACTAAACTTATAGCTCTAGAAATTTGAGATCTAATATAACCGGTCATCAGAAGTGACAATCAACCTTATGAGAGCTATTGAATGTCAATAGAAAATCATGTTATGACCGAAATCGACACTAAGAATGGGTTGAATTAGTGCTATCAGAAAACTTCGATGATTTATAAAAATCATTTCGATAAAGCCCGTATAAAAAATGATATCGAAAGTGTGCTTCACTTGAAGTAAATATAATAAGATATTAAAAAAGAGAATAATAGTAATGAAGAGGAGAAAAAGAGTGTACACAAAATTTATAGTGGTTCGATCATCGTGACCTACATCCACTCCCGATTCCTCCTCTATCGAGGCCACCAGCTTCCATTATCGATATTCTATCAATGGACGAAGATCAATTACTCTCTTAGAACCATTTTCTCCTTTTCATAAGTTTAGAAGATAACCTTTACAACCCACTCACCCCTTTCTTAAATTAAAATCAATACTTAGAGCTAGAGGAGTCGAATTCTCACAAGATTACAACATCGTTTTCCTCAATTTTTATTCTCAGTTTATATTTTTAATCGAGTAAGGATGAGTGGTGTATTTACAGGCCCCAAATGGATTCAAATTTGGAGCCAAAACGATCTCATTCTGGGTTTTTGGGATATTGGCAATACCACCGCTAGTACTAGGCGGTACCACCACCTGTTAGACTGACAACTAGTAGTACCACCGCCTATCAGTCTGACATTGGGTGGTGCCACTACCCAGTCTGACACTGACACTAGGTGGTGTTAAGATCAATTTGGTACTAAGAGGAGGGAGTGAATTAGTGCTTATGAAAATATTACGTCAAATCGAAAGTTTTGTTTCAATTTAAACTCATATCGGAAATGTGTTAATTATAAAGAAGGTGTGAAGGGGAGTAAGCAGCTAAGTCAATAAGCAATATGAAGAAAAAGTAGAATAGGAATGACAAATTAGAGATCACACCAGATTTATAGTAGTTCGGTCATCGTGACCTACGTCCACTCCCGATTTCCCCTTGTTGAAGCCACCGATATCCACTAACGATCTTCCTTCAATGTACGAAGACCAACTACCCTCTTACAACTCTTTCTCTTTTCCAGGAGACAACCTTTACAAGTCTTACACCTCTTTTGAATGATCACAAAGCTAGAAAGAGAGGAGAAGGACTCTTAACATTTTTTCAATACTTTCACACCCCAAAATCTCAGGACTTTTGTTTACACTTTCATTGCTCTTTCATGTAGGAAAGAGTAGGGTATTTATAGGCCCCAATAGCTTCAAAAATGGAGCAAAAAAGTATCTCATCCGGGGTTTCTATGGTACTTACCATCGCAATTATTGGGCGGTACCACCACTTGCAAATTGACACTAGGCGGTACCATTGCAAGTACCCTCTGACATTGGGTGGTACCATCGCCTAATCTGGCGGTACTACCACTTGACAGAGCCTCAAAGACTGAGCTCTGGTGGTACCACCACCTAACAAGATGATACCATTGCTTGGCAACATTAACTACTAGCGGTACTACTGCCCAGACCACCTAGGAGGTTGAGCCCCAAGTGGTTCCACCGCCTAGTCTAAGCGGTGCCACTGCCTAACGTGGCTCCAAGTGGCTAAATGGGCCATCCAACCTGCCCAATTTAGCCCAGTTAAAGGCCCAGTTGGCCTCTAATTGAGTTAGTAGGATTTCTCACAAAACTAACTTAATTCAAAGTTCTAACTACGATAGTTAAGGCTAAAACAATTATTCTACTTACAGTCTAAGTTGTCCTACACATCAATGGTTCAATCGAACTTTCGATGAACTTCCTACGAATTCCCGACAATCTTTCAGTGAGCTTTCTGCGAACTCCCGGTGAACCTCCGGTGAGCTATCACTGCATCATCTAATCCTTCGGTGTATCCCCCGATTCATTTGACCCGATACTTAAACATTGACTCCGGCCCATCTCTGATTCTTCTTTAATCGTTTTGCCTTTCTCACGATCGTAGTTAGTCCTGCATCACTTACCTCAACATATGGATTAGAACATTAATTCACCAATTGATGTTATCATCAAAATCCGAGATTCATCATCTAAAGCATCATTTATCACTTTAAGCATGATATCAAATTTAACATAACATACGTGATACTAAGGCATTGTTAACTATTTATTACTTCATGCATGTTACTACATTCAACAACATTTATCATTTCTCCCCCTTTCTCATCAATAAAAAGGAGAATTATTCAATAATTTATGCAAGTATTTTTTGTTAGGATCTAGCACTAAGAGAGGGGGTGAATTAGTGCAGCGGAAAATATTCCCGATTTCAAAAGTCTTCATTTCGATTAAAATCTCCTCCTTTTTTATGATGATAATCAATTGATGATATAATTCAAGAAACAAACTTATCATGACCCGAGCCTAATGGGCTAACTAACCTATTAACTTCATTTGGTCTAAACCACTGACCAAAATGCTTAAACTGAAATTGATAGTAATGCACTCATCAGACCCTTATAAACCAATTTTAATCTTGCCCACTTTCGATGCGGGACTAATCAGGGTATTACAAAACTGATAAGATAAGTTCGTTAAACTTATCAACATGCACATCATGATTCCAATCATGATCTAACATTCTTAAAATACGATGCCAAGTATTTATCAAAATGATGTCAAGGCATGACATCAATTTTCAAGTATTATATTTCAAATATGAAAGATGGCAAAGATACAATTCATCAATCTATGACAAGCTATCAATTGTAAAGTAGCAAGTTAAGCTCTAGATATCTTATCATAATAAAAGAAACTTATCAAGCAAACATTTCAAGTATATATGATGAAATACATTGTATACATTTATCATCAATTTATCACATTTTTGTATTATTTCTCCCCCTTTGTCATCAACAAAAAGGAGAATAATTCAACAATGCAAGTGTGGTAAAAAAAATTCAAGCAAGTTTCACACTCAAAAGTTCTCATCATTAAATGTTGTCAACATTAAAGTGATAGATTCCATCAACTTCTCCCCTTTTGTCATCACAATTTTGCATAAATAAGAGGAAAGAAGATAAGGAGGGAATCCATTAAGAACTAAATTTATGAAATGATTTGAATCAAAGTCAAAAATAATAAATAAGTTTTTGTTAAAACATGTTTTCATTTTGATAAAGAGAAGGGATTCATGAAAAGGATCGAGATATCCATATGAAATCAAATCCCCAATCTTACAAATAATTATCACACATGAAAATTCATCTTTTAAGGATTAAGATATCCATTGAAATTCATAAAATTCATATTTCATGAGAAGGATACGGAAGAATTTATGGGAGAGGAGTATCACATGAAGGAGAAATTCACAAATAAAACTTGATAGTGAGAAGAGCATTACATCAAATCCATTTCTCATTAAAAATTTATAAGAGTGAAATATGTGAGAGATGCATTTATCAATGACTTCCATGTATCAAACAACAAGATATTTAAATGCACAATCACTTTATGCATGATAAAATATTTCGGCATAGCCTTTTATCACTCTTTACATGAAATATCATTATTATTGTATTATAGCATTCAAAAGTTCACAATATTAAGAATACGATAATGCATCATTTGTATGTTAAAGAGATCACAACATCATAAAATTTTCAGCATAGAGTTTTGACATCAAAGTAAGAGTTATAACATCTAAGTAAGCATTTTTAGCACAACGTTTTATCATCAAGGTAAGCATCATTACAATATCAGAGTAAACAACATAAGATTACAACATCAAAATAAGCACAATAAAAGAGAGGGATTTCTTCCATTTCTCCCCCTTAGATATCAATAAAAAGACATACATAGCTTATTCATGTAGTGGCAAGTCAAAATGTCTGAACAAGGTATTAAGCTGTTGATGAATCTGCTGCAACTTAATTAAAATTTGAACTTGAAGTTGTTCGAGTCTATCTTGATGTTATTCAAATCGATCAAATTGAGTCCCTATGTCGTCGATAGATGAGGGGGGGACTTGCTCTACTAGAGGTGTTGCCTTAAAGGGACCAGTAGGAGGAGATTGATTACCCCTAAATATTGGTATTTTAGGTTCTAGTTCAAGGGGGAGGAGATCAGTCCTTCTAGGTAATCTAGTCTATATCCCATTTCTTACGATACACCTTAATCTTCGAAGTAAGTTTCTATTTATGACATTAAATCTATCCAGTTTTATAACTTCTTTATTAGGTGGGATCTATCCAGTTTTATAACTTCTTCATTAGGTAGGATAACTATGTCATAAGCATGGATTAGTTTTGTGATCAGGCCACCATATGGAAGCATCATATCCTTTTTTGATAGTTCAATCATATTTTATTGAATTCGGTAGCCAAAACAATTTTCATGTCCTTTCATAATCCAATACATCGTTCCTACTTCCATTTGGTTAACTTCATCATGATGATATTGTTTTGGAATTATAATGCTTATCAAGATGTGATGAAGTAGTTTGGTGTTGAAAGGTAATAAATGTTCATAGCTTTTTGGAAGAGTAGACAAGTTAGGATTATCGAAGATGGTTCCTAAGGCTTCAGAATAAGTGGTCCTAACTGATTCTTCATCCCATTAGCCTCTAAAATAACAACCTCTTTCTTTTTTCATAATTCCTATAAGGTTGCAAATTACGCTATCCGTAATGGGTATATGATGTCCTAAGAGATAAGTAGAGACCCTATCTTGTTCATCCACATGCAAATTATTATAGAACAATCTAACAAGTCTAGGATAGATGAGTTCATATATTTAGAGGATTGGTAGGATATCTAGGTTAGCAAACCATTGAATAGGTTCCAAATCACTTAATTCCTCTAAATCAACATATTTACCCTTATGAATATTTCTAGATTATATGGTTGGAAATTTAAGGGCA
The DNA here is from genome assembly GCA_900464855.2 of Musa schizocarpa. NCBI lineage: Eukaryota > Viridiplantae > Streptophyta > Magnoliopsida > Zingiberales > Musaceae > Musa > Musa schizocarpa. The sequence continues at coordinate 14,195,098 of LS990924.1, read as the reverse complement.
TGTTAAGAAGATTCAAATAGTGTGGAGTCATAGGTTTGATCTACTCTCCTCTTTCCTTTGTCCCTTGAGGATCTTTTAGAAGCCATGAGACTAAACACATAAATGATGAGAGAACTACACATAAGAGGCAAGATCTATCAATAAATTGAGAGAAGAGGTTTGAGAATTACCCTTGCAGTGATCTTCTTGAAAGGTTGAGATTGATCCTTAGATTTGAAGAAGAGGAGGGTTTCCTTGGGTTTCTAGAGGAGGATCAAGGAGAATGAGGGGTGGAGAGGTGTGAGGAAGGGAT